>KQ030541.1:17628-107814 GCA_000956045.1 Hirsutella minnesotensis 3608 | reverse complement strand
GTCGACGACGGCGCGGTAGCCGCGCGTGCCGGGCGCGACGACCTGCCGCGCAATCACGTCGGCGTCGACGACGGGCAGCGAGTAGGGCGACGCCGAGAGCAGCGCCGACACGGTCGACTTGCCCGTCGCGATGGACCCGGTCAGTCCGATGAGGAGCATGATGGCGAGCGCGAGAGGCTGAGATGAGGCGGGCGGGTGAGGGGCGGTGTCGCGCCAATGCCTTGCTCGAGCGGCCCTTGGTCGAAGCTTTCGTCCATCCAGGCGCCTCGGCAAGTGACGCAGCAACGGGGCGGAGAGCTGCGAGCTATGGCGGGACGTGAGCCGGATAAACGAGGGGCACGCACCGGATTAACCCTTCGAAAACGCTAAGCCAGACGCGGACTAGATCCCGATGGCCCACCGGGCAGCATAAAAAGGCTGTCGGGCGAGGCGCACCTTTAGATTTCTCTTTTTTCTTCTTCATCATCAGTCAGGGTTATTTCTACACCGTCAAGTGTTTTAATAATTCTTACGGCGGCTCCGCGAAAGCGGCTTGCTGAGGGTCACTCGAGATTTCCGTGGGTTTCCTTCCGTTCCCGGCCTCCAAAAGTAACTGGGACTGCCTTTCCTAATCAGCCGCGAACGTCGACTCGACTGGTTTGTGACTGTGGGGTGGTCTCGACATGCTACGAATTTGGACTCGATGGAGATGGTTTGGCAGCGTGAGCTGTTGAATCCTAAGCCTCATTGCGTAGATTGACGCGCCACGTAATAATTGGCCTTCAATTTCGATGTCTTTGGCGCTCCAGCTACCGTCAGGTCCGGCTTGGATGTGGGTGATTTATTGCTCTTGGAGCGCGTGAGGGTCACCATAGTCATGCTCAGACTTGCCCCGGGATTCAAGCGCAAGACAAAAATCTCTGCACAATGCAATTCTGACGACGTAGCGGGTTGCGGTATGCGCAATCCCATCCTCATACAGCGCCATTGGTCGCCTCCGCAGACTTGTTCTCGGAAGCATCAGTCGCAAGCTTGCTTCAAATTGGAAAAGATTTGCCGCAGCATTTTGCTTCAGCGCAGAGGTTGATTTTTCAAGAAAGCGTGCACGTGATGTCCCCTTGAAGCTGTCCCAAAGGGGTACGGGTACGTACCGCGAATGTGGCTGAGAAAAAAGTGGGGGGTGGTTAACAAACCACCTCCTCCCGCTAATCAACCACCAAAAGTGGGTCAAGTGTGGCTTGAGTAGGGCAGAGCTCCGATGCCGCAAAGTTCCCGGCCGCCAGCTGCAGGCTGCCGTAATTGAATTAAAGCCGCAAAGTGAAGCAGGGCGCAATACATCAATACGCGCGTAGGGGCACATTTTTTGATTCGTAAGAAGCGTAATTTAAAAGGACGGGCGATGCAGGTAGCTACAAGAGGCCATCCTCATACATTTCCTGCCGTACGCACTCCTCTTCCCCTACCTGCTCATCCATCTTATCGAAATCGGCTAGAGGGTCGTCCTCATCGTCTGTATCCTCTCCCTGATGAATCGAAGGCAGCGGGATCCGCTGCGTAGTCCACTGAGTGGCCACCTGCGTGGCCTGATAACAGTGGATGGTGCCCTGCGTCTCGGCCGCCGGGCCAGCAAGCTCTTCATCAGAGTTAGGGGTGCAGCGCCGCTGATATACTCGTGGCATCTCTGTGCCCGGCTCGTACGAATCGCCGTTAGCTTGAAGGTATTCCAACGCCCGCCTCGTCACATCAGCGGCGCTGACGGTGGTGTTGACGGCAGCGGCAGCCTTGCCCCCGGCCTTGCGCTTGCGTGTGGACTTTGTCCTCGTGCTCGTGACCGTTGGGTGCAGGTGCTCAGGCGACCGGGCAAGCAGGCCATGGTCTGCCTCGACGGGTATCTGAGCAAGGATTTCGACGACGACGACGAGGGGTCATGCTACCGAAGGTTGCCCTGCGTCTCGCGATGCCAGAATTCGTCGACATCGGTCATTTCGAAAGGAATAGCGGTGCCGGCGCCTGACTTGAGCCGATTGAAGATATCGTGGCGGCATGGCAGCCCGAGACTAGACTTAAAGCCGCAGTGATGAAGAAGATCACAGCGACCCGCCGGCGGCTTAGTCTGATCATTGATGGCGACCTCTCTGGCCACAGCGCGGAATTCGCCCCCTATCATTTTGAGTGCGTGATTGGATAGATTTGGCCTGATTTTAACGAAAACCGGCTTAAGCGTAGAGGTTGACATCTTATGTATGGCCTTCTGCTGCGTGTTAAGGATCTCGTCTGACTGGTGTTTCCAGAAGTTCTGGAAACGCCGGAAAACAGAGGTCAAATCGCCTGTTGAGGTCCAAAGGAACCGCTTCATCGTAGAATGCATGCCCTCTATAATAGAGGTCGTCGTGTGCCCAAGGTGACAATAACGATCAACGCAATATAAGACGATCTTTTCCTTCCACGGCTCGAGCCACGTTTTAACTGCGTAATCCACAGCTGCTTGTGGGTGCCCGTGTACCATGAATGCCTGTAGCTGTTGGTCATAGCTTGCCTCGTCAGGGGCGTTAATAAGAGCATGCCACTCCTTGAGGAAGGCTGTGAACTCGGGAGCACGAATTACCCGATTCCTCTCGTCCCGCGTTGCCTTAGGAAAGTGCTTTTTGCTCTGGGCAAGAACGTTCTTGTTGACATGCCAGCGGCATAGTAGGTGAATTACTAGCCGGAGCTCTGGAAAGGAAATAAGGGCGTTCATGAGAGCAAGCTCACGGTCCGTGACTATAACCCGGGGCATTGGAATACCTTCCTCGGCTGCTAGCTCAAGTAGACACTGCAGCGCCCAGCGGTATTGCGGCTCTGCCTCTCCACTGAGGAATATAGAGGCCACAGAGAAGGTTTTCCTCTCAGATGTAGATCCACACACGTTGAGAAGAGGCATCTTGAACCGGTTGGTCTTATACGTACAGTCCAAAAGCAGGATGCTCCAAAAACGCCGCCAGAGCTCGATGCCGCTGCGCGGTGCGATGAACAGGCCGGTCAGCCGGCCCTCCTGATCACGTGTATCTCGGAAGAAGAAGCCGAGAGACGAGTCTTTGAGCTGGCCATAGAGGAATTCGATGGGCGTACGGCCAGCGAGTTCTTCGGCGCGGTAGAGGGCGAGGGCGTTCCTGATGTGTTGGCTCGAGATCCCTGCGAGGTCAGGGTCGTCTTGAGAAAGGCCACGAAGGTGGGAGGCAATCAGGAACGGCCGGAGACCACAGTTGTAAAAGTGGATGATTTGATCGCGGTGGGCGGCGATAAGTTCGGCTAGGTATTTGCTATGCGTAGCAGCAGGTGTGAAGGGGTGGTTGTGAGGGCCTGAGGATCGCGAGGGCGCCACAGCCCAGGGGCCCTCGTGTTTCAATTTGATATTGATTTGGAAGGGACATTCAGACTTCAGTGAATGCGTATTATTGCGGCGCTTGGATTCGTGTACGGTCTCGTTGCGTTGATCGCGATACGCGCCGCCCTTCGAGCACCGAAGAAGAAGGTAAGTTGGGTTGTCGGAGCCGGGCGGCTTCTTGTTGCGTATGGCAAGGGCGAAGCCTTCCTGTTTCGCAACAGCAGAACAGGCAGCTTTGGCTGCCTCTCGTGACTCGAATTGACGGGAGAAAATGGCATCCATAGCGGTGGCGGTAGGATGGAGGTATCGCGAGAAGCTTCACTTTGATGAGGTTCTAATACGGTATGCTGCGGGCACAGCTAAAACCCCTGCTGTACGATACGTAGAGGAAGGCCATGTAAATTCTGCGGTATCGGCGTTGTGCCATGACTTACGCCACACTTGACCCACTTTTGGTGGTTGATTAGCGGGAGGAGGTGGTTTGTTAACCACCCCCTACTATTACCCCAGAAGGGACATGGTATGCCGGCCCACTCCAAGCAGGCAATAAGAGGGAATGGCTCAATCAGGCTGGCCGACCCAAGTGGCCCAAGCAGCCAGAAGGTCTCCTCGATAAATGCCCTCAACTGAAGGAGGCTTCGGAGGGTGTGTTTGCAAGATCCGACGGCCAATCTGGGATGCATTTGGACCAAATCGTCATTATCGAGGATGATCTTGAAGATATGATGAGCGAGAAGGACATGAAGGACGAGAAGGACAGGAAGGACGAGAAGGGCGAGAAGTGATCTGCTGGCACAGTGTCGCGAGCCTAAAATATCACACACAACGTAGGTGAAGATAGGGGGAGACTCAGAGGACTGGGTGTTCTTGTATTCTCTATTAGGGAAACAAGCTGTTGCTCTTACTTGAAAGGGAGGCCTCATCGGAGGTGGCATGCGGGTTAAGGGTTAAAGGTGGGGGGCGGCGGGGTGTCGGACATTCCCCTGTGGGCGGTAGTAAAACTGACGATAGCTGCCTAGCATTGTGTGCAGCAACAAATTTATATGTTTTTACTCCGCAGACGTAGGGTTGACTGACCAGTCGGCGGTGATGTCGGCCTCTTTTACAGCGTCTCCTGTCGCTACCCCTTCACCAACTCCTAAATCGCCCGCCTCGACACCATCAAGCAACCCTACCCCGTTGTCACGCGCCTGAAGTGCTTAGCTAGAGTAGACGGCTGGACGATTCCGAGTATTAGCTAGGCTGGACAATCTGCATTAGAATAAGAGGCTGGTTAGCCTCGTGCGGGTATAAAAGTATCATCTTGCAGCATTAGGAGAGCTCGTCAGAGATCAACAATCGTATCATCTGGTCCCCGTTCTTCACTCTCTGTTATTGTGATTGTGCGCCTTACACCACTTCGAAATCCTCGCCTATCCACACGTGTTTGACTGCCTTGGCAAGGTCCTTCTGGACGACGCGAGTAGCTCCGGCTGGCACCGATGGCGAAAAAGGCGACGAGGCAAAGCCGCGCAGCAGTGGCGAGACAGCCAAGACGATGCTGCTCCGATACCCGGCTCTTCAGCTCTCCTATCTCTCCGCCCATTCTCCCAAGCACCTCCAGCACCCTTGACAGCATCGTCTTGGCTGCTCTTAAACCGCCTTGAACAAACTCGGGACGGACTCGAAAATGGAGAGCTGACTTGGTCTTAGGGAGCCCGACAGACTTTTCGCAGGTGCCATCAATTAAGAGAGCGACAGCGGTGCAAGTTCCATCGCCATATATAACAAGGCCCGTTAGGATTTTGCCCGAGATATCTACGAAGCCTATCGTAGCTCTAAGAATACGACGGGCTAAGCAATTTCATCGACGCACGGGACTTAGCTCCTTGTCCTTCGCGGTGCTATCTAGTAT
The DNA here is from genome assembly GCA_000956045.1 of Hirsutella minnesotensis 3608. NCBI lineage: Eukaryota > Fungi > Ascomycota > Sordariomycetes > Hypocreales > Ophiocordycipitaceae > Hirsutella > Hirsutella minnesotensis. The sequence goes on along the minus strand of KQ030541.1, from coordinate 102,577 downwards.
ACGAGCGAGGAGACGTTTGTATGTATGTATGTATGTATGTTTAACGTCTGTGCCATCCCTATAAGGGTAAAAGACGAGCCGGGCTAGCTATCTATACATCGTATCCAAAGGATTCCAATAAAAAAGGCCCCGGAGTACACCTCTTTCGATTCCTCCTCCGAAGGCCCCCGATATATAGGCGCCACGCTTGCTGCCTTCGCGCCCGGCGTTGGCCGCGCTAGCAGCATTTTCCGGGCAGCAGGGCGGACTCACTATCCGGCTTCTCAGTGTAAATAATCTCAAGCCCCTCCTCCGTCAGCGGGTTATTGGGGCGTACGCAAGGCGTAACAAAGGAAAAGGGTTTTGCGGTTATCGGGACTCCGCGGCGAGTCGAAAAGGAGTGTATTTTTAAACCGGCGTAGGATTTCCTCGTCCCTCGCATAAGAAGAAGCCCGATTGCCGTCGAGTAAGCAAGCGGGCGCGAGGGGGGCGGCGAGAGGGAAAAAACCCTCCCCGACGGGGCAAGTCCGCGACGCCGCGCGCCGGGAGAGGGGAAAAACCTCGTGCTGCCGGTTTGCCGGTGCCCTAACGAGCGTGCGCATCTTAACGATAGTCTCGATACCGTCGGCGCCCGGGCTTAATGTCGAAGGGCAGGAATCTTCCAAAAGGGTAGCTGCACTCTCAACGCATCCTCTTGTGCCTCGGTGGTTGTTAGGACCGAGACCGATTCGTGCCCCGGTGGGCCCTGCAAAAGCCCCTTGCACTAACAGCTGCTAGCGGGGGAAAATTTTTACAGGAGAGAGTGAGCGAGGAGACGTTAGCGTAGAGGACTAGACTACAGGGTTAGCAATAGCCATGGCCCAGACATCTATCGAGTAGGTGCCAGGCTTATATCGTAGCCGCCTAATATTACGGCCCATCATCCGACTAGTCGGGGTGATAAAGCCGAGATAAGTTATATGATACACGCGCGCCCGGGGAGCCTAAAAAGAAGTCGGCCCCCCATGCTTTTCAAGCACGGGGGGTGCACTAACCGGGAAAAGTGTCATTGACCGGGAAAACGCTAGTATATATAAACCCCGCATTTCCGTAAAATGCAACTTTCTAGGTACCGTTTTTTCGCGCTTAAGCGTATAGATTGTCCTCGTATAACTAGCTAGTACTAGGTATCGCAGGCCAAATCGGGGCATGACTGTCATCTGCAGGGGGGGGTCTGTCATCCGGCCCCACACGGCTGCACCAAAAAACCCATGCAAACAGAAGGTCTGGGACCTTCGTTTTCGGCTTTGGATGACAGGGATGACCGTAGTGAATCGACAGTTCGTCGCGTTTTTGAAGGCCCGACCCGGGTGGTGCCCCTTCAGGTCGCGACTTTTTTTTTCGGAGCGTTCTGCGTGTAACCAACACCAACACCAACCCACGTCATACAACGCTGAGCAATAATATCACCCTTTTTCATTGAGCAGCGCATTTTAAATGGCCCACCCCGACGATTTTGAGCTTCTTAAGGCAGTTGAGCACGCGACCAGCTATTATTTAATTGATGAGGACAAGACGCAGCCGCAGAACACGCGTCGGACGTACACGCGACCCCAGAAGGAGTGGAAGGTATGGAGGCAACTCACTCACACACCCCACCACATATACTACTGCTTATTTATTATAACTTAATTTAACTGCAAGACGAACCCTATTGCTAACTTATATCCAGGAATGGTGTGCAGAGAAGGCATTCCCGTCTATCCCTCCGGACTGGCCTAAGCCGTACAACCAGGGAGGCGTTCTGCCAGCTGACCTCGTGGATGAGGGCAAATTGGTATGGTTTCTTGACGAGAAAGCCGTCAGCAGGGCACCTAAGACTGGATCTCGAGCGAAGAATGAGAGAAGACGCTGGGCCGAAGGCGCGGCTGAACGCAAGGCCAAGAAGGCCGAGGCGGCCTCTCTTGACGACCCTGCTGGCCCTTCAGGTCCAGATGACAGCTGTATCACCGTTGCCGTCAAAACGGCCGTGGATAAGACCGAGCTGACATCAGAAGATGAAGAGGAGCCATTCAAATCCGCACTCACGCTCAAATTCAACACCGTGAGGACCTACGGCAACGCCATTACGAGACTCTGGGCAGAGCAACGAACGAGGAGAATAAATGGCCAGATGTTAAATCCATCGCCACATCCACGTGGCTTTGCGAACAAGGCTATTTATCGCTATCTTCTGCGACAGACTCACGAGAAAGGACGTGAAGAGTGGGCAGACCGTATGGTGGGCACCATTAAGGATGCCTACTCGCCTGCCAAAATACCAGAACATACCCGTTGTGCCTGGGGGTTAAAAGAGAAGGCGTGTGGACTGCGCACTTCCGTGGATTTTCTCTTCGGCAACCACATGTTGTTACGATCAAGCAACCGGAGGCCTATTGAGTTGGCCGACTGCTTCTGTCTTGAGTGTCCTAACGAGGGCGTCAAGGTTCACAACAACCCAACCTACGCCTTTGTTGTGGTTATGAATCAAGGCAAAACTAACCAGAACGGCCGCATCGAGTATGGGGCTTGCTTGAGACATCGTGACCCTTATGCTTGTTTGGTTGGCCAACTCGCTTTCTGGCTTTTTTTTCGTTGGCAGGTTGAAAGAGAGCCATTTCCGGACTTCTCGCGTCCCGAGAAATGGTACAATATCAAGATATTACGACAACAGAAAGACAGACCAACGGGTAAGTCAGATTGTCTTCTGATTTACGAGGCTTCGTAGCTTATAATTTATATAGCAGGACTCTCATATCAAACAAGCCATGCGTGGACACGTCGCCTATATAGCCATGTCGGCATTAAGACCTCAAAGGCTAGTCATGCACCTCGTGTTGCTGCTACTCAAAATGCCGACATGGCTGGCGTTCCTGAGGCACAAGTAGGCAACCTCCCTCTGACTCTGGCAACACTATTAACTTATTATTAGATTAGACGTGCTGGCAGATGGAATATGGGGGACTCAATGATAGGCTGTTATCTCACATCGCTACCCTACGCGTTCATGAGAGCCTCTGCCGACTTCTCGCCAGAATGGGCCCTGTTCTCGGGAATGCCGAAATAGTGAGCTCGCTTTCCCTTGGTGACGATCAACTGGTCTTTGCCAACCCCAATGCGGAAGCCTGTCTCGTCCATGTTCCAGATATCGTCAGGTGGTATTCCATGCTCTTGGACGACTTTTTCAAGGGTTTGGAAATAATTAGTGACTCGGGTAAGGTCCTCCGACGCCTGCCGCTCGGCATGAAGCTTTTTCTGGAGCTTCTTGAAGTAGCCGTGCCGTTTCAGAAAGCGGGACGTCCATTTGCTGCCGATGATAAAATCGGCTTGACCAGACGGTCCAGACCGCTCACGCAAGATATTGTTTGTCGCGTCGGTGACAAATCCCGGGCGCACAGCAAGGTTCATGTTATCTAGGCGATCGATGTAGCGACACAATGCTGCTTCCTCTGGACGCGATAACTTCAAATTCGCAGCTGGCCGGCCTGCTTTAGGATGATGGCCTTGAAGGCGGGAACGCAGTCGATTGCGTGGAATGCCGAACTCTCGGGCTACACTGGCGATTTTCGCTCCAGGAACATCACGGATATACTGCACTGCCTCTCGAGTACGAGATTCCATGTCGCACTGTCAAGATAGAAGCGGAAGTGGTGGAATAGAACGGCCTCAAGACGAAGGGGTCGAAAAAGTGGCTCTTGCGGTGTCCTGGCTGTTGTGGTGTCCAGCACCACCTTTGTGCTCGTGCTCGAGTTCCAAATAAAGTGGGACATGGCACGGGTAGCTCCGTCTGCAGCTGCTGGACTCCGGCGAGAGCCACGTGGGAAGCGGGGCCCGTCTCTTTGCCGTGCGACTCTTCCTTTCTTTTCTTCGCGGCCCGAGCGGCAGCTAGCAGGTTTCGAATTGCTCCATGCCGCAGACACGCTATGCTATACCATTCGCGATCCAATTCACTGAACGATACGCTGAAGACCGCCCAAAAATCGGACGCACTGCACGTTTCCGGACACAACATCAGAACCACGCGAGCTACCGATACGCAAGTTGGGTCAAACGATTCTTCAGACTCAGGGCTTCACGTAGGTACAATTTTTATTGCGCCGCAATGCGCAGCCGTCGGGCGCAGGCGTCGCGTTGCTGATATCACCAGGAAATCCGGGATATTACGGGCTGGGCCGTCATCTGCGGGGTCATCCGCCGATCACGCACCCAAAAGCCCCTGCGATATCCGCCAGATATCGTAATATCCTCACTATCGCGGCGCAAAGGCCGCGGTAGCGCATATTCGATCGCGATCGTCTCTTCGACCGGGCTTTCTTCCTTAATAGCCTTAAACTCGCCGCTATAGCTTATATTAAAGATTTAGCGTCAATTAGTGCAACGGCGAATTAGTTATCGAATTTCCCTTCCGCGCGGTCGCGATAGCCTTACGTCGCGGTTAATAGTATTAATATATATTAGCTGCGCGATAACGGTAGACGCTATTGTAGTACTAGGGATATGCTGCAAAAAGGCGATACTTTAATTTACGCTGCATTCTAGGCCTAATTCTATATACCCTTTTTTTTCCCGGTTAATGACACTTTTCCCGGTCAGCGCACCCCCCGTGTTTTTCAACACGGGGGGCCGACTTTTTTTTAGGCCCCCCAAGTAGACCGCTCGGAACTACCTCGTGAATTGTCTAGGGGACCCGCTGTGCGATTTAATGATTATGCTATCGCTAACTATAGCCGCCTCTTCGGTAACGCCCGAGGCGGCGCCGGATGCGCCCGGGTTCCGGGTTAAGCAGCAGCGGAAGGACCCGGAGTAGCTAGCGGCAACTCTGGTTACCCGGATGCTGTGGTATCTACGGCCAACGGATTTCCCGTGGGACGAAGACCGGAGAGGTGTGCTCCGCATTAAAGAAATGGTAAAGAAGATAGGTTAAGGCGACGGTTTCTAGGGGAGCAGGGCAGAGCAGACTTATCCATGCCAATGCAAGCCAAGCTTGACGGGGCGTTTCGCAGAGCAGAAGGATGCCAGTAATCGCATGCTAATGGACGTAGGCTAGATCAACGTCGAAGGCAAACGCCCTCATCCTCGGGTTAGCGAATCGACGCTGCGCTCTGAGAAAGAGCTTTACGGGATGCGCACAAAGTTGTTGCATGTGCGGAAATGTCCCGAGTCATTTATCGCAACAATATTCAAGAGCGAGGACAAGGTATGGCTAGACCGCTGTGCGTCCATCATCCGGGACAGGTGACGCAGTAGGCAGGCCCGTGAGCCTCGGAAGACATCAGGTGACTCCACGCAGTGATGGCTCGCCATTTCGTGCCGTTGGGAGCCCTACAGCTAGTGGACGAATAGCTCGTCGCCCGTTAGCGGGCTTTGAGTCTGCAGCATAAGCCGCTTTAGTCTGGTGGCATCTTTATGGTGCTGTAAGTTATCTAGGTTACAGGCCTGCTGCTTTGGCGGGAAAAAGGGCCAACGCCCCAAAAGCTGAAAAATCGAGATGGATACACGAAGAGAGAGAGAGTCACAAGGAGAAGAGAACCGAGGTGCTTAGGCATGTGAGAGAGAGAGAGAGTTAAAACGTAGGGAGCGGAGACATCGGGAACTAAGCGAGGAAGAGGAAATAACACCGAAAACCCAAAAACACTCGGAAAAGATATAAAAGGAGGCCTAGCTAGGCAGATAGCATCTGATTAGGCATGCACGGACGAGCAGACGAGAGCAGAAGTTCGTGCGGCGCTAAAGAATTAACTAGTTTAGGCCGATTGAGTATGCTCTAATATTGAAGAAAGCAAAGATATCGCGACGAACCGACTGCAAGGGCAATTAACTTGCGCTCACGCTAACACAATAGAAGAGACAAAGGATAAGAGAGAACGCTTTACGAATGATAAGAACTATCTGATCTAGAGAATAAGAATGAGCTAACGTTGAGTATTTGATAATTAGGGAGGAATTCTACGAAGTCGTTATAGGAGGGCAACCTCATCTTACTGTGTTGCCGTGGGCTGTTGGTGGTTTTCCCCTGTCAAACTGCGATATCCTCGGTAGCGCTTTCTCGGCTATGGCGGTACTAACGTTGCCTAAACGTTTAATATGCAGATGAGAAGATTAGTATAAGTTATAGAGCAGGACCTTTGTTTCTAGGCTCTTCTGGGCAGTCGCACACCCTGTCGGCGCTATTCCTCGAAGAGCGGCGTATTAAGCCTTACTTTAGGCTGCAGAGGGTAATCCCGGTCGAGGCTTCGGATCCTAACGCCTGCTAGTGCACTTTTCCTCAATAGGATCTGCGCCGCAAGGGGGATTCTAGACTCTCTATGGAGGGCGGCGGTCGGAGTCGTGCGCCACGCCGGGAGAAGGGCTTTCGTGGCGTTGTTAATGACGCCTTGGAGTCTTATCTCCAGGTGCGCTTGCCTGGGTTTCCTGTCCCCTTCCCTCGGACTCGTCGGCATCCACTAGAGCTCTGAGCCATATGTCAGTACGGGCAAGACGCAGGTCGAGACCGCTTGTCTAGCCAGTCGCGGTTGCAGACCGCGTTAAGCGCCAGACGGGCTACGGAGGAAGCCCACGAGACGCTTGGCTTTGGCCGCCCAATGTTCTACGTGCTTTCGGAAAGCTAGCTTGCTGTCGATCGGCTATACGTCACGTGAAGTGCAACAGTTCCGTCTTGCTTGGGTCAAACGAGACGCCGTTTTGCTGCCCCAATCTAGTAGCTCCTAGGCCGCTCGGGTGGCCAGATGTGCGGTCCCTTGGAGCGTGTCTCCGACGAGAAGAGTGCCGATGTCGTCTGCGTATCTATACCGCTTCCCACGAAAGAGAGGGAGCTTGTAGATAGGTTCCGTATCCCTTTGGATGTGCGGGAGCGGCCCCTGAGTCACGAGACCCACATCTACGTAGCTACATGTACGATACATACACCTTGAGGGGCTCGAACGGACCGGACGGGCGGACCGCGGGGGAAGGTCGGGTGCATACCGGGCATATTCGCTTAGATAACACTGTATCCCGTCTAATCTCCTAGGATAATCTAGCGAGCGCTGGATTAGTAGTTAGGTCGGTGACGACTAGCGAATACCCGGTGTTGTATGTTTTTGGTTTATTTTTTAACGTACCTATTTAACTATCCGTCTATCTGTATAATTTACAAAAGCTCGCCTTCTTAGCACATACGACCATAGCCACCAGACAAATCAGGATCCCGTCAAGCTCGTGTCAGAAGTTCCATGTCTGCGAATTTTGGCGTCGTGTGCCTCCAGATTTGGAGTCGTGTGCCTCCGTTTTTGGAGGGTGACGAACCAGGCGCCAAGATACCCCACCCACCGTAGTTCAGTCACCTGACCGAGCTTCAAAACGGAGCTCGTACCGTTTTACCCTTTCTGAGCCCACCGTTTTCTCAGCACGATCGAACACCGACATCGGCGGTTCCTTTCAGGAACGTGTATCGTAAGGCTCACTAGGCTCACCCCTGGAGTGTCCGCCATAATCCATACAAGGGCCGATGATGCCTGCATTCATTCTCTGATTCCTGTCCGCAGTGACACCGGTTGAATTAATCCTGCAGCTCTGATTCGTTGCAGGAAGGGGTGATCATGGAGTGATTGACGAAGGTCGTGACTCTGGAGGCAAGGATACCATTGAAGGACACCATTGAAAGCTGAGACGTGTGCGCAACGTTTTCTCCAGTGTCATTACAGGTTCTACGGTATGCCACGGTCAATCGTCAGCGACCGCGGAAGCAACTGGTTGAGCCGATTTTGGAAGAGATTCCGCCACGTGACGGATATATCGCAGCGGCTCAGCACGGTGTCACCCTTAAACCGAGGGCGGGCCGGAGAGGATGGACCAAGAGACTGAAACGTACTTGAGAAGGACGGGCTTACGTGTCATACGTGCAAGACTGGGGAGACCTCCCCGCCGCGCGGCTGGCACTCAACAACTGTGAACCAATAGCGACCAAGACCAGTCCCTTCGCGGAGCACCAATATATTGCATCGCTTCCAGAATGCGCGCTTCGATGTTGATCCAAAATGATATGAAATCGGGTGGAATAAAGCAGATTGAAGGCAGACGGTGAAAAAACTGGCTATTGCGATGTCCTGGCTATTTTTTTTTTTTTTTTTTTTTTTTTTTGGTGTGTGTATTACGCGCCGAGGGTTCTCCCTAAAGGGCCATCACGCTAAGCTATCTACCTCCTGTACATTGTCCCATCTCATCCAAAGCCCCACATATCTTCTCGTCCTTTTCCAGCCTCGATTGCGGCATGGCATGGCATGGATTTATTATGCCCGGAGGGAAGTCCCTATAGGGCCTCAACGGTACCTATCTGACAATCTATGACCGGAGCCAGGGAGCCTAGACCCAAAAGGGAGTTTTGCAACAGTGTCCCTTATATTCCTCCGTACTCGATTGCGACGAGACTCTGCGTCGACCTGCGGACGCTGCCGCACACGCATCCGCTGGCAGCACTGAGGAACAAAGCAAGCAAGCGGTACCTCTCGCCAATGCAAAACATTGCCGCGATGATGGCTAAAGGATCCACCGAGCGAATGGAAGTCATTAACGAGTATGCATTACGACCATGGACGGACCGTATCTCTTTGTTGGGTGAGGATGACCCCGAAGGGGCCCAAACACCATACAATGTACAGAACATCCTTATAGCGACAGCTGCATCGCAGAGGGACGGCGTTGTGGGCATGGGAGGTGTTGTTTGCGACACAACGCATGACGACATTGGCCACACTCTTACCACCTTTTCCGTCACCATCGGACCTGCAAGTGAACAAAATCCGTACACGGCAGAGCTAGAAGCGGTAGGGACAGCGCTCAGATCTATACCACCAAGCCTTGTCCCCCAGGATGTGACAATCGCGGTAGGTAACCGATCGGTAGTGGCAGCGATCAGGCGACCTCAGCAGCAATCTGGACAATGCACTATCTGTGGGATCTATGATCAGATGAAACTTCTTGAGAAGAGAGGCTGTACTGTCAGGCTTATGTGGGTACCGGCCAGTGAAGAGGGGCTCGCATCGCGGCAATCGGCCAAGGCCGCAGCGAAACGAGCCACGGAAACTATCGGCCTCCGTAATCGAATGCCATGGTACCAGGCGAAGACAACGACGCTCCGGTTAGCTCTCACCCAAGCACGAGCGCGCGAACAACTACCGGAAAGCGTCGGAAGGTACTCAAAACGAATCGACAAGGCGCTGCCGGGCAGGCATACCCGGGCGATATACGACTCGCTGAAAAGAGAAGAATCGGATGTGCTGGCGCAGCTCCGCACCGGCATGATTCGACTGAACAGTTATCTCTGCAGGATAGGAGCGGCGGATTCGGGCCTGTGCGATTGTGGACAAGCGACAGAGACGGTAGAACACTTTCTTTTCAGGTGTAAGAATTGGACGGCTCAGCGGGAAATCTTGCTTAAGTGCGCGCGAACAAAGATTGGGAATCTGTCTTTCTTTTTGGGAGGCAAAGCTGCGTCGGATGACGACGGATGGGAACCGGACTCGCAGGCCGTGCGTGCGACGATCAGATTTGCAATTGCGACGAAAAGGCTGGAATCGACCGGCGCCGCCCAGGGCGTGGATCTTTAACATGCGAATATACTAACAAAACAGCCTCGGCTGTGGCAGACCGTGCTTCAGTTGCTGAGAATAGGATGCTGAACACTTGAAGAACTTGGCCTTCAAGCAGGCCTGTCATGGGATCAAGAGCGACGAGGTTGGCTTACAAGTGGTGTGACGACTTATCCGTGGGGCTTGGGGTGCCATGTACCAAACGAACCAGATTGTCAATCAGGTAGCGTAAAGGCCCTATTGGGACTTCCCACCGGGCGTAATAAAATCCATCCATCCATCCGTACTCGATCGCTTTTACGTGACAGGCCTGCTTGAAGGTCAGTTTCTCCAAGTGTTCAGCGTCCTACGTTCAGCGACTGAAGCGCGGTCTGCCAAGTTGAAGGCTGTTGTATTAGTATGATTGTCGCTTGATCAGCACGTAGCCGGTTGTCGGTCCATGCTGAGACGTTTTGTTGCCAATGCGAACTGTACTGTCGCCCGAACAGCCATTGTATCTGGCTGCCACTTGTCGTTGTCTGACGCCGCCTTGCCCTCCAGGAAGAAAGACAAGTCTCCCACCTTTTCGGAGCATATCGAAGCATGATTTCTCGCTGTGCTGTCCATCTCCTACATCGAAAGAGAAAATGCTCCACTGTTTCTGCTGACTGTCCACAGCTGCACTCATCCGATTCCACCGCCCCAATTTTGCGAAGGTAGCTATTCAGTCGAGTTTTGCCAGTTCGAAGCTGTACCAACACGTCGGCTTCCTTTCTTTTTAGCTCGTACAACTTGCGGGTGTGTTTGTCCGGCAATGCCTTATCGTTGCGCTTTGAGTACTTTCCGACCTTTTCTGGAATCTGACCAACTTGAGCCTGTCCATTGAGCAACAGTTGTAACGTCATTGATCTTGCTTGAAACGTTGCTGCTTCGGCAATGCATTCATTTCGCGTCGCTCTTTTCGCTTGCATTTTGGCCAGTGGCCCTAGAGTGAACTCCTCATTTTTCGCAGGCACCCAACGAGGTCTTACTCTGCAGCCCCTTTTCTTGAGATACTCGACGGATCCGTATTCTCTCGTATTGTGCATTGGCCAGACTGCTGGCGTGGCCGCCCAATCACTTGCAGGACAGAGCGGTTGCTTGTCACAATTGTAAGGTCTCGGTCGTGCAGCCCTGGCGGCACACACCTCAGAGCCATCGCGATTGCCGCGAGTCCTGCCGTGTAGGCGTTCTGCTCATCACTGGGGCCGAGCGTGACGGAGTAACTGGCCACCACGCCTGCGCTGCTGCAGGAAGTATCCCGAACAACGCCTCCCATGGCGACCAAGCCTTTCCTTTGCGAGCTGGACGTTGCAATGACAATGCTTTCCAACTCATTCAGCTCCACTCCCACTACTTGGTCCGTCCAGTCCGTCACCGATAGCCGATCGTCCCATGATGCGAGAGCGTTCTCTTGGCTTTATGGTCGCTACGATGTGAAAATATGGAGAAAGATATACGATATCGGAGACGGAGTTTCCACGCTTGCCGTACAGTAAATAAAACTTCAATATCAATGAACAAGTAGAATACAAATATTCGAAAACCTTCGATACAATCTATTTTAGAGCCCGTATGTCGCTCACTCCTCATCGAGCAACCCTCCAGCAATAAATGTCGAGACCGAACTCGCAGGGCGGCCCGGTTTTAACATGGTGAAGTGATTCACTTCCGAGATGCGATGGGTGGAGAACCTTCCGCTCGGGCCAAGCATCGCGTCCCACCCGTTGGGACCCCAATTCGTCCGATTCTCGAGCAGCCAGCGCATCTCTGCCGGATCATCGTCGCGATACTCTGGACGAGGGTCGTCGGGATTTTTGCAAACGCCGTCCTCGGCCCAGAGGAAATACGACCGTGGTGGCTGCGGCGCAGGGCCATGCCATTTGCTCCCGTCGGAGCCCTTGGTGAAGGCAACATCCCAAGGGACAGAGTCATTGGCGTCCAAGGCGTCTACGAAAGCCAAGAAATGGTTCAGGAGCCAAGCAGGAGCCTTGTTCCCGCCTCCGTTGGCGCTGTGAGGATTGTTGGAGCCGAAAACATTTTGAGAGTCGAGGAAGTCGTAAAGACGCGGCGGCAGTTTGCCCAGGCCGATTGGACAAGGAGAGTCGAGGAAAAAGAGGCGCTCGACTTGGTGGCCGGCCTTTGTAAGCAGGAGTGCTGCCTCATAGGCGCAGATGCCGCCCGCAGACCAGCCTCCCAGGTTGTACGGCCCATTCGGAATTCGTCGCTCTATCTCCTCCACGTAAAGTTGGACGAGGCCGGGCAGTCCGAACTCATAGAGGTGTTTCGCGTCCTTAAGCCAGGGGCAGTTGAGGCCGTATACGGCGACGTTTCCTCCTGGCAAGATGGCGGGCAGTGAAGCATACGACGTCGCCGATCCTGAGCCGTCTGGGATGAGAAAAAGTGTGAAGCGTGCCTTGTCTGGCTTTCCCTGCAACAGAGTCGATGTTGCGCGGAACTGATGGAGACGGGCAGCCAAATTGGTCTTGGCTTGGCGTGTATATATATCTTCCACTTCGTCCACAGGCTCAATTTCTGGCTCGCTCGTTGCAGCAGTATCCATTCCGCTATCGTCAGAGACATCCGTGTGGTGGCACCGCTACTATCTCTTTCAGAGAAGCCCAGCAAAGCTTTGAGCTCGCCAAGAGTTGAGCATGTAAAGAAGGCCGATGAGGAGATGTCGATGCCCAGATCCTCGCGCATTCGTCCCGTGATGGTCAACGACAGGAGAGAGCCGACGCCGTAGTCGATGAAGCTGAGCTTGTCGTCAGTCACCACTTCCAGAGAAAGACCGATTTCCTCGGACAGGATGCGCAAGAGCGGCCTGAGCTGGCTGTCAAATGACGAATCTGCTTCAACTGGAGGCACAGCACCATTGTTTACGGCGGCGCACTGGCTGGGTGAGCTTGCCACATCGCTTGCCAGCGGCAGTCGGCTCATTTGAAACATGGAAGGAGCCAATGTTGAGCCATGGCGCGGATGGTCCGACGCACTTCGTCGAACACCAGGGAGGACCGTGTCAAGGATGCGGCGTGGGAGTTCTTGGAACTGAAACAGGTATTAGTAAACATGTTATATGGCTTGCAACATGCAGGAGAAATTTTCGAGGAGATAAGACTTACCGTGTGGTCACCGTAGAGGCCGATGATCTCTCCGGCTTGGTTCAGGATATACAAGTCGCCGGCGTATTTATTCCCGTCGATGGGTCTCATACGGATGTACGTGCGATATACGCCATCCTCTTGGAACTGCTCCGCAAGTTTGATCGAGCCCCAGCCGTGGTTCACGTAGACCTTGTCCTTGAGGGTGGTTTGAAGGCAGTTCATGAGGAAACCCGTTGTTTGGCCGCAGCTGTCGATCCACATGGGGTTGTAGTGAAAGCCACCACGAGGTGTCCGGAACCGAACTCTTGCTGTTGCTTCGAGCTCGTCACTGTGAAGTATGACATCGCCGAGACCCTTGAACTCATCCTGGTAGTCAACCAATGAGGTGAATATCTTGTAGGTCATACCTGTGGAGAGGGTGCTGTCGAGACCCTGTGATGCTCGCCCCTCCAAGTACTCGATGCTGCGTTTGACCATGTGAGCATGGCGCTGCCATTCCGACTTCCAAATCCTTGGGTCGCAGAGGAGCAGTTCGCAGTTAGCGTGATGGGTTTTCCTGCCGCGTTTGTCGGCATCCGTGCTGAAGATACTCATCGATGCCACGGTGCCGTCGAGCGTACTGCAGCTCGACGGAAAACAAACTCGTAGCTGGTGTGCCATCTCCGTTGTGTTTGAGCAAGAGCGGATTGTTAATTTGCATACCATGAACATCGACTGTGTAATTGTCCAGATCTGGACGATAGTTCTTGAGCACATAATTGCCCAGTGTCAAGCCAACGTCGGCATAAACAGACGATGTGCAAACCTTGGTACCGTTAACGATGTGCCCGTTGATGACTGTGTCTAAGAGTGGGTTTGCCAAGTCAGATTCCACCACCATCAACAACACGTTATCTTCCACCGTCTCCTTGAGGACTCTTTGTACTGAAGGGGTCGACAAGAATGAGGTTGAAGCGCTCACTCTAAAATCTGGTGCCACGGGTACATCATCTCCCTTGGTGAGGGTCCAGTTATTCCTGTACTGGATCCAGTAATTCTTGTGATCCCAGCTGTAGCTTGGCAGGCGAAGCACTTGATGACAAGTCTTGAACTCTCGGTGATACTCGTTCCAATCGATGTCCAGGCCGACACCGTACAGGGTGCTGAGGCTTGCAGTCATGACCTTCCAGTAGTCTTCGTTGCGTCGCAGTGAAGAAGCGGTTATGACACTGGTTCCCAAGCATGATTTGACAAATGACGAGCAAACTGCGTGGGGCCCTATCTCAATCCAAACGGCCGACCCGATGATTGCCCCAATCCCACCATTTAGTGTATCACGCTGTGCGGCCTTCAGTGACCCCTCGAAGTTGACTGTTTCACGACAATGTCGGCTGATATGCCTTGGTCCAATGCTGTTCCGATCGCCAGGTCGGAGAATGGTAGCCTCCAAGGCGCACAGGACAGGTATGCGAGGTGGACGGAAGGTGATACGAGACGCAACGGCCTCAAGCTCTTGGAGAATAGGCTCTACTTGGGCCGAGTGGAAAGCAAAAGGCACTTTGATCCGCGTTGCCTTGATATTGTCATTTGCGAGAGTGTCAGCAAGCCTGTCAATGCTAGCGACCGTGCCACTGACGACAACCTCCCGTGGTCCATTGATACATGCCACCTCAAGTTCACCCCGTTCCAATGCGCCTATCTGAATCTTTCATGTTAATTGTATCGCTATTAGCCGTGTTGTTGACGTACTTGTCGGATGCCCGACTCTGGGTTGATTCGAAATTTCACTAAAGTCCCACGCGGCACACGCCCGACCTGTGCCATATTTTCTGAGCTGATCGACCGGCTGTTGAGATTTCGTAAGACTTGGTAGAGCAGGCCTCTTGATGACTTTTGGTGTGAAGTTTTGTGGCAGGATAGGGGTTCTGCGGTCCTTTTAATGATATTGGCGGGAGAAGCTCAAAATAACGCCGGTGAAGAAGAGCTTGCGATATAGTAGTTTGTTTCTGAGTGGGGTTGGGCGACTAAATAAGAGCGGCGAGCCAATGCAACGGGCAACAACGCAGATGTTAGCACCTCCGCAACCACGATGCACAGCTAGTGCTTGCACCAACCCCGCCTCCATGGGGTGCTGGCTTCTACTTTAATCTATTTCTTAACCTCGGAGGGAATCCTCCACATGGCCAGTCTCCCCTGTATAGGGGGAGGCCCTCAAGCGAACTTTCTTCCTGATCATCCACACTTATTTCCTGCTATCAAATCCTTGGCCAGGACCGCCTCGGCAGCCGATTCGAGCGCACCGGTTCCATGGACGATCTGAGCCGCGCCGTCGAGGTTGCGGAAATGGCAGTGGCTGCCACGCCTCAGGGCCACCCCGATCGACCCGGGCGGTTGAACAACCTTGGAAACCGCCTCGGCAGCCGATTCGAGCGCACCGGTTCCATGGACGATCTGAGCCTCGCCGTCGAGGTTGCGGATATGGCAGTGGCTGCCACGCCTCAGGGCCACCCTGATCGAGCTGCCATGTTGAACAACCTTGGATGCTGGCTCGGCAGCCGATTCAAGCATACCGGTTCCATGAGTTCCATGGACGATCTGAGCCGCGCCGTCGAGGTTGCGGAAATGGCAGTGGATGCCACGCCTCAGGACCACCCCAATCGAGCTGCCATGTTGACCAACCTTGGAAACCGCCTCGGCAGCCGATTTGAGCGCACCGGTTCCATGGACGATCTGGACCGCGCCGTCGAGGTCGCGGAAATGGCAGTGGCTGCCACGCCTCAGGACCACCCCGATCGAGCCGGGTGGTTGAACAACCTTGGATCCCGCCTCGGCAGCCGATTCGAGCGCACCGGTTCCATGGACGATCTGAGCCGCGCCGTCGAGGTTGCGGAAATGGCAGTGGATGCCACGCCTCAGGACCACCCCAATCGAGCTGCCATGTTGACCAACCTTGGAAACCGCCTCGGCAGCCGATTTGAGCGCACCGGTTCCATGGACGATCTGGACCGCGCCGTCGAGGTCGCGGAAATGGCAGTGGCTGCCACGCCCCAGGACCACCCCGATCGAGCTACCATGTTGAGCAACTTTGGATGCATTCTCCACAGCCGATTCGAGCGCACAGGATCCATGGACGAACTGAGCCGCGCCGTCGAGGCCGCGGAAATGGCAGTGGCTGCCACGCCTCAGGACCACCCCGATCGAGCCGGGTGGTTGAACAACCTTGGATCCCGCCTCGGCAGCCGATTCGAGCGCACCGGTTCCATGGACGATCTGAGCCGCGCCGTCGAGGTTGCGGAAATGGCAGTGGATGCCACGCCTCAGGACCACCCCAATCGAGCTGCCATGTTGACCAACCTTGGAAACCGCCTCGGCAGCCGATTTGAGCGCACCGGTTCCATGGACGATCTGGACCGCGCCGTCGAGGTCGCGGAAATGGCAGTGGCTGCCACGCCTCAGGACCACCCCGATCGAGCCGGGCGGTTGAACAACCTTGGAAACCGCTTCGGCAGCCGATTCGAGCGCACCGGTTCAATGGACGATCTGAGCCGCGCCGTCGAGGTTGCGGAAATGGCAGTGGATGCCACGCCTCAGGACCACCCCAATCGAGCTGCCATGTTGACCAACCTTGGAAACCGCCTCGGCAGCCGATTTGAGCGCACCGGTTCCATGGACGATCTGGACCGCGCCGTCGAGGTCGCGGAAATGGCAGTGGCTGCCACGCCTCAGGACCACCCCGATCGAGCCGGGTGGTTGAACAACCTTGGATCCCGCCTCGGCAGCCGATTCGAGCGCACCGGTTCCATGGACGATCTGAGCCGCGCCGCGCCGCGCGGCACCGGCAGCGCAAAGGTCGGCGGCAACTACGCGCCCGTCCTGCGGTGGAGCGACGGCGCGCGCCCCCCTGGCCAGCCGATTCGAGCGCACCGGTTCCATGGACGATCTGAGCCGCGCCGTCGAGGTCGCGGAAATGGCAGTGGCTGCCACGCCCCAGGACCACCCCGATCGAGCTACCATGTTGAGCAACTTTGGATGCATTCTCCACAGCCGATTCGAGCGCACAGGATCCATGGACGAACTGAGCCGCGCCGTCGAGGCCGCGGAAATGGCAGTGGCTGCCACGCCTCAGGACCACCCCGATCGAGCCGGGCGGTTGAACAACCTTGGCACGCCCCAGGACCACCCCGATCGAGCCAGGCGGTTGAGCAACCTTGGATACAGCCTCCGCAGCCGATTCGAGCGCACCGGTTCCATGGACGATCTGGATCGCGCCGTCGAGGTTGCGGATATAGCAGTGGCTGTCACGCCTCAGGACCACCCCGATCGAGCCAGGCGGTTGAACAACCTTGGAAACCGCCTCGGCAGCCGATTCAAGCGCACCGGTTCAATGGACGATCTGGACCGCGCCCTCTCCTCGTACAAAAAGGGTTGGCACTGCGAAGTCGCTCCCCCGTCTTGGCGTATTCATCTGGCTCGGGAGGCCGCTCGCATTCTTACCCGGCGGTTGAATTGGGACGAATCAAGTCAGCTGCTGGAGGAAGCCGTAAAGCTCCTCCCGACTGTGAGCCCACGATCCCTGCAGAATGCCGACAAGCAGCACATGCTTTCAGATTTTGCTGGCTTGGCTTCCATGGCTGCGGCTACGGCCTTGAATGCGGGAAGGGAGGCCAATCATGCCCTGCGGCTCCTTGAACTCGGTCGTGGCGTTATTGCCGGTTTCTTGTTGGAGATGCGTACGGACGTCTCAGATCTGGAACAGCAGCATCCCGGATTAGCGACAGAGTTCAAATCCCTGAGGGATGTGCTGGACTCACCCGCTGACAGGACAATGCTTCCGACCTCTCGTGAGAGCCCACTTTCCCAGGAATCGCAGCTGAAACGGCGTCGTGAAGCGGAGATCCGATTCAACGAAGTTGTTCACGAGATTCGCACTCACCCTGGATTCGAAGACTTCTTGCGCCCGCCCGCAGCCGAGCAGTTGATGGCCGCGGCACGTCTAGGGCCCGTCGTTGTTGTTAACGCCCATTCCTTTCGGTGTGACGCATTCATTGTTGACCGACATGAGATCAAGGCGTTGCAGTTGCCAAACTTGAATCTGCATGACGCCAAGAGAAACGTCAAACGCCTAAGGTCATCCAACCTATCTGAAGGATTATCAGTTCTAGAGTGGCTATGGATAGTCGCCGCATGTCCTATTATGGTCGCCCTGGGCTTCAAGCAACCTCCCTCAAATGACGATTGGCCTCATGTTTGGTGGATTCTTACAGGGCAAGTCAGCCAGCTACCATTCCATGCGGCAGGGCGGCATGTCAAAGGGTCCAGCGATTCCGTGCTCGACAGAGTCATCTCATCTTACGGGACGTCCATCAAGGCGCTAATGGACCGGAGACGGCAAGATGATCTAGATTCCAAACAACTTGTGCCAGGAGCTGCCTTGCTCCTTGCTATGGGAGAGACACCTGGCCAATCGGCGCTTCCCTTTGCCACACACGAAGTGGAAATTCTCAATGGTCTCTGCCCTTCGCTGAAATTGAAACCAGTCATGCCACCAAGACGCCGACAAGATGTTCTGGCACACCTTAGCTCATGCACAATATTTCATTTTGCCGGCCACGGGAACACTGATCCCACTGAACCGTCGAAAAGCTCGCTGCTGTTGGACGACTGGGAGGAGAGCCCATTAACTGTTGCGGATCTCCGCGACCACAGCATCCATGAAAGCTCACCATTCCTTGCCTACCTATCTGCCTGCTCAACTGGCGCAAATGAGGTGGAGAGGTTTGCCGAAGAAGCCATCCACCTCATCAGCGCCTGCCAACTCGCCGGCTTCAGACACGTCGTTGGAACCTTGTGGGAAGTTTGGGATGAGCACTGTGTTGATGTGGCGCGGGTCCTATATGAGACGCTCAGGGACGAAGGCATGACTGACACGGCTATATGTCGGGGGCTGCATCAAGCTGTCAGGGCTCTTCGAGAGCAAGAGCGGGCATATATCGGCGGAAGCGACACTGACGCAGCTGTAACCCAAGATGGAGCGCACAATGATGTGGCCGATGAACAGGACGCCCGTTCCTCCGCCCGAGAAGATTACCTAAGAGAAGGGAGAAATGTGGTGCTATGTGGAAGGCCCAACACAAGACAGGCGACGCACCTATCCTGGGTCCCGTATGTCCATTTTGGCGCTCTCACGGTAAAACCCACTTAAGGTAGTGGGAATGTGACTTTACCCGGACGACAGGACACTCGGCACGTGGCAACATCCTGTTAGTCTGCTCTTCAGTCACTCTGGCCGAGAAGCTGTCGTCCGCTTCGGTGTTGACTTGACCTGAATCAGGTCGAATTTTGGTACAGCATTTGCCAGGACGGCTACCTTCCGTCACCTCCGAGCAGCCACTTTCACAACAACTGCTCAAGCCATGGATGGCACAGGGAGACACAGGCGCCCCCCCAAAGACTGGCGGACCAGTGTATGATCTTCCTTCCCCGCTTCCCGCGCAGAACAGGGTCGCGGTCATCGCCTGGGCGACAAATGGAGACTAACCGGGCGTACGCAGCGATGCTTTCCATCTATCGGACGCATGACTGGTCCTAGCAAAAACCGAAGCATCAAAGAAAGGGACATGAAACTAAATAAATTGATGGTAGGCACCTATGTGCCTACAGATACGCATGCGCACAAGCTGTAGGCTGAGTCACAGTCACTTCGGGTAATGGGTAACCTGTGATGACTTCAATTGTAACTAACTAGGAAAGAGGAAGCTATTCACAAGAGACGGAATGTGTGCACCCGTAAGTACGGCTTGCAGCCAGCTGCGTGCCCTGATCGCGGGGTAGGCTGTCACGTGGGATTCGTGCGCGAACTGTGATGGTATCGCTACCGATGCACGGGTTATTCAGCAGGTTAGTATTCCAACATCGCATCTAATAAACTCGCGGGATCGAAGCGTTGCCTCTGTAAGGGTGTCCTTGTGAGACAAACCAACTTTGCCCAGAGGTCCTTCCTCATTCTTCAATCCGTCAACGAGTTCAATTGCTGAATGAACTACCGGCGCAACGCTTACCTGAGTAATTGAGTCATATGACGCTAAGGTGAGAGCCAAGAAATGGTTGGCTTGTGCTCCACGGACCCCTTCAGGTGGCTTTGTCGAAACGTCCCTCGGCAGGTCACCAAATGTGAACGAAGGGCGGCCCGTTAGATCCTTTGGCTGGCCAAAAAGTGATTGACGGCCAGCCAGGTCGTTCGGTTGCCCGAAAATTGATCGGCAGCTTGCCAGGTTCTTTGGTTGGCCAAAAAGGATTGATGGCCGACCATGTTGGCTTGTGCTCCCGTCGAAACACCTTTCGGTAGGAATAACGACGGGTGAGGCCTGAAGCGATCGGCTACTTGAAATAAGTCTGGCATGACGTTGCCTGGATGTTGCTGTGGACCACGATGCACTCGGAGAGGGCTCCAGAAGCTTTGAGGAAACACTACTATCTCAGTGTTCTTCGTTAAATACAGCGGCCTTGTCTTGCCCGAATTTATAGCGGTTTAACTCACCTCTCCAGCAGGAACCGGTCCTTAAAATTCGAGACTCACCTTAAAGTTAGCTGGTCTACGAAATCTATCTCGCCATGATCGATCGCGATGTGCTCGTAGAGCGGATTGTTCTTCTGGAGCCACGACAGGGCGTCCCTCACGCGGGACTTGCGCACTTGGAGAAGGTGGCCAACGTCGGCAGCGCCAGGTTTGCTGGAGCCACTCCAAGAGACGTGGATGTTCTCGATGGTTTCCAAAAGAGGGTGAGGGAGGACTGTGGCAACGAGGTCCTCCACCTTGTTCGGAAAGACCACGATATGGCCCTTGACGTGCTTCCGGTAGCTGAGGCCTGACGGGGTCTTGTTGTCGACGATGAACTTCGTGATGTAGCCGAATGAGGCCTGCAGAGCAATCAGCCTTTCCCCAACGGGAGAGAGGCCGTCAAGTGCTTCGGGATACCGGTTGGGACCTCTTTACACCAAGATCTTGTTAGCGATTCCTTCTCTTTGTCGCGAAAACGAGATTCATGGTGTTCCAGAATGGTCTTGAGGGACTCTCGTTGGAGCCGGGCGTTGTCGTGCGACGGCCTTGTTCTCTTCCGGGGTCGGTCCGGCCTCGTGGGCGGCGGAGTCGGAAGCCCTTCCGATTGTGGGTCCCGGGCGCGTTTTCGAGGGGACGGGGTGTGCGGAATCGGTCGTGCAGGCGGCGGAGGTCGACGCCTCGGGCGGTCTTCGGACGGGGAACCCTGTGGGTCACGGACCATTCCCTCGGGAATGACGAGTGGCAGCGTCGACGGCGTCTCTTCGCGCTCGTCCGCCTGCTCCTGCATTCGTAGCCTTGCGGCTCTTGCCCATGAACGTCCCTCGGCCTGTTCTTGCGTGATGGCGGCCATCGTGCGGGCGAGCTCATCTTCGGGAACGGTAACCCTATGCTGTCGAGGTGGGCGTCGTCGGTTGTTCCGACGTTCTAGGACTTCTAAAGTACGTCGCACCTCGTCAGGGGAAACTCTGATCGGCGGGACATCGTCGAGGTAGTCGTGGAAGTCGTGGAAAGATCTGCCGGTACCATGAATGCCCAGGCGAGGGCAGCCGGGAGATGATTTTTACGCAGGCCACATAACCCACCATCGCACCGAGGCGGCCGTCGTCGAGAAGGCGGGGGTCTACTACAGTCACAACACATGGCGGCCTCCTCGCTGGCCCGGCAGGCAGGCACAGGCAGGCACATACGAGCAGCAGAATTCACATCGGGGTGGCTACTTTCCGGAATTCCCCATTTCCCCTATATGGGTGGTACGGAGATCTGGCGGGCTGTGCATCTGGCTGGTTGATGATAAGAAGCAGGAGCCGCGAGGGGCAGCGGGGGGAGAAGGACGTAAAAAAAAGCAATCGGGGGAGTGAGACAGCGACATCGAGACAACAAGACAAAGTACGGTGGCTTTCTGTCTGTGGCCGTGTTGAGGGGGAGGGGGCTTGCAAAGTCGGGCTCAGGGAGCGAACCGTGCGTCGCCGGGGGGTGGGAAGGAGGGCGCGGAAGGAAGAACCTTCGGAACCTTCCGTTCCTCCAGGCATTCCGCTGTTCTAATGGCTGTCGCCGGTGCAGACACGAACCCGCCAACGGTCGGCCGAGCTTAAACTCCGTGGAGAACTCCATACAACGACCGAGGCTTCCCACCAGAAACCCATCAACGTACCCCAAACTGGCCACATCAACCCGCCACAAGTATTCAGAGTTACTAGGGGCCAGTCCTCTCAGTATGCCGCCAGCAGTCAAGACTCGTCGTCAATCACGGGACAGATACTTACGTCCTAGAGTCACGACCCATATTAGCATACTACCAGCAGCCAAGACGCATCGTCAATCACGGGACAGATACTTACACACTAGAGTCACGACCCAAGCGATAATTTGCCCGTAG
Organism: Hirsutella minnesotensis 3608; assembly: GCA_000956045.1. NCBI lineage: Eukaryota > Fungi > Ascomycota > Sordariomycetes > Hypocreales > Ophiocordycipitaceae > Hirsutella > Hirsutella minnesotensis. The sequence continues at coordinate 80,479 of KQ030541.1, read as the reverse complement.
CTCAGCAGGGCTAAGGAATCGACCGCGCAGGGAGTGAAGTTGCGGTTGCTATTCTCAAGACGGCGCGGAGCGATAATTTGCCCGTAGCTCAGCAGGGCTAAGGAATCGACCGCGCAGGGAATGAAGTTGCGGTTGCTATTCTCAAGACGGCGCGGCTCTGTCTCATTCACAAGCATGTGTGCCGTGTACCTGGGCGGGTACCTGAAAGTATGCCCACGTTCTGTCCCAATGTCTCTCTGAGACAACGGGCAAGGGTCTTCGAGATTCGACAAAACGTGGTGTCAAGGGCATTGAACTACAGTGCGTGCCTTGTGGCGGGCCACACGAGTCGTACAGCGTGAACTGCCCGAAACGGTCGCAGCACAATAGTCCAGACGAGCCCAAATTACCACACAAACTGGATGAAGCCTGTGCCATCACAAACACATAAATCTTTCATTTCTATGTCAAGTGATTTCTAACACGATCCGCCATCTCCGGCCCCAGGTATTCTGCGTAAGATTTCCCCGCCCTTATTGCCTCTTCTACCACTGTGGTTAAGTGCTGGCAGACATCCCGAAGCTCCCCTGGTATTTCATTGCGAGCTTGAGAGGCCAGCGCCCCGAACGTACGCTCGTCCGCATTCGCCGGGTCCCTGCTAGACGTGAGCTTTCCGAGGGTTGTAAGTGCGTCCAAGGGTGCGTACGCAAACCTATCCGCTGTTTTGGAGAGGATAGTCAAAAGAAGAGGAGACTCGATTGACGATTGTTGGAAGCGCTTGCCCTTCTGCCGGGTGATGCGGAGATTCGTCTTCGCAGGCACGTTCTGGGCAGCAGCATAAATGCGGTAGGCACGAGTACTATTGACGACATGCTTTTCACTGGGTATGAACCCTTGCTGCTTTTCGTCGCAAATCCTGTCCTTTACAGACTCTAAAAATTGAAAAAATCGTACAAAGCCAAATCTTCGCGGCAGCTGTGGTTCCATTGCGCCAGCCATTACAGTGTCTATGGCTTGGACGGCCGCGGTTAAGTTCAGACAGGTAACCGAACCGTTTGGGGGCAGTATCGTTACATGTAGCAAAGACGCCCATGCACTCAGCGTAGACTGCCAGGTTTGCAGAAACCAATGGATAGCATCGGGCCTGACAAACAAGCGTGAAAATCCCAGAGCTTGAGGGAGGGCTACTCTCTTTACAATTCTTGGTTTCTTTCCAATAGACCCCGGGCCATATTTGGATTGAGGTGTTAAGCGCGAGGGTCCTGGTTGATATGTGAATGCTTTGGCACGCTTCGTCAGCTCTTCAAGTTATTTCTTGGGATATGTGAAGCAAACCGTGCCTTGATTTGGCTTGTTTTCCGGATGGCGTTGTACATTGCCTCTGTCGCTCATTACAACATCGCCCTCATCATCGTATTTGACAGGATCGATGTTGTGGTGGTGAGAAAGTAATGTTTGGCGGGGCGCCGAGGATGCGGCACTGGCGCCGCAATCATGAAGGCACATCTCAAGCTGTTGCCTCTGGCTTTTCCATGGCGAGGCTGGCGTGATATTCGCTCAGAGGCGGACGAAGCATCTAAATAGCAAAACAGGAACGACGGAATTTCTGTCCATCTAGACACCTCTTCTATGTTAACGCTTGTCTATTCTCAATACTGGATTTTAACTATAGCCCCTGTCTGGTAGATTGCTAATCTTAGACATGCTGGGACTGCCATACATTGACCACAAAACAGCGACGCGCCATGCAGCTTACGACGACCTGCCATACAGTGACCCGCCATACGCTGACCAGCCATACATTGACCTTGCCAGACATTGCCCTGCTATACAGCGACGCGCCATACAGCGACGGCGCTGTAAGGGCAAAGGCGCCCTACGGCGACCAGCGATCCGCCATACAGTGACCAGCCATACATTGACCTTGCCAGACATTGCCCTGCTATACAGCGACGCGCCATACAGCGACGGCGCTGTAAGGGCAAAGGCGCCCTACGGCGACCAGCGATCCGCCATACAGTGACCCGCCCTACGCTGACAGGCCATACATTGACCGGCCATACAGCGACAGCGCTGTAACACGAAAGCTCCACACGGCGATGCCGCTGTAGGGCAACCGCTTCCTACGGCGACAAGCGACCATACAGCAGATACTGACCTGCCAGACAGTGTCCGCGCCGTACTGCGACAGCACCATCCTCCGAGAGAGAGGGGCGAGCGGGGGCCACTGGCATCAATTAAAACTGTTGTTGACCTTAAAGAGCACGTACTTTGAGGGTTTCGATCTGCGAGTTAGGATAGATGGAGGCAGGCGGGCTTGTCCACGGTTCCACAGTCTTTGCGGCATGCTTATTTTGACGGTACACTAATTCGACGACGCACGGATCCAAACGAACGCCATCCGGTCTGTTCACATGGAATGGTTTCCTCCCTTGGCAAAACCATTTACGCCATCCGGCCTGTTCACATGGAATGGTTTCCTCCCTTGGCAAAACCATTTAGCAAAGGCTGTTGGAGAGGCGAATGTGTCGGGAAGTGGCGCGTGTGAAATGCGTGCCGGACTGAAATGGGTACTGGAACGAGGGCCTGCATCGAAATAAGTCATTACTACAGCAGCCGTCTGTCATCTTGCTGCATCCTCCATCAAGGACGTCTGCACCTACAAGGACAACGTCGTGACGTTCTTCGACACGGATCTCGTGGACTAGTTCGTCACCGGGTTTTGTTTGGGGTCAAGTCCATCCGCGCGATCATGTCCGTGGACGCCATCACGACCAAAATCTCGTCGGGACGATGGTGATGATCAAGGTGGTGTAGAGCCTGGTACCCGCCCCCTGGCTCGCAACCGGTGCCCATCAGCTGGTCGCACTTGTCGATGGAGATGTACTACATCATGTAGCCTGGTAGACGCGTCGGAACGGCAGCGCCGGCCTGACCCTGAAGGTGTTGAGGCCCACCGACGTGATGAAGTCCTCGGACGGGTTGCTGAAGGCCATGCAGGCCATTTGCCAGTTTGAGACGCTCTTCGTGACCACATGCATGATCGCTGTCGCGTCGCTGAGACCATCGTGGTGAACATGCTGGAACCACAGCGCGTACTTGGCCGCCAACACGTCGAAGGTAGCCGTCTCGCCTGGGGCCACGAGACCTGCTCGAACCACTTTCCACGCGAAGCACTCCAATAGCGCGACTCGCGACTGGAGGACGTCCATCTGCACCTGTCATTACATCATTGGGAAGCTGATGCATGTGCATTCCTGCTCTCTAGGCGCAATAAGATTGTGACTATATGGTTGAACTCGCCGAGCGCATTGTAGAGAACCACGCTCCCTCTCCAGGAGCCGATACTGATGGCGCTGATGAACCCTTTAACGGACATGCTCTCAGTCGCCGCTGGGTAACCGACGCTTAGATTCATGATGAACGTGGTGAAAATTGACGAGGAGGATGATATGCCGTCGATGATGGACCAGTTCATGCACTCTGTCCTGTCCAAACACGTGGGCGAGGATGAAGCGCTTATAGGCATGTTACTCGGGCTGACCACAACGCCCGAGCTGAGGGTGTCAATGTTATAGTCGTAAAATCTCGTACCGACGCGATAGCTAATGATTAGCCTAGTCGGGTATATATAGTCATTAATTCACCACGGCATCGGCATGGAAGCCATTCGCGCTCGTCTGCCTGCAGCCGTTGCTGATCATATGCGTGATCGCGCTCCCGAGCCTGGCCTCGTTGTCGGGCGTACGCTTATCGTTGTCCCAGATCACCAATACCATAGTAAGTAGCTTGATATCGCTGTATATTTTCCAGAAGTCAACCGGGCTCTTGATCCTGATATACAGTGAGAGCACGTCCGAGCCCACTAACGCCGTCGTGTAGCCCATCTCGATCGCGGTATCGACGACGGCAGATAAGCCGGGGATGTCTCTGACTGGGTTGTCGTACGCCCTTTTCTCCCTTTTTGTCAATTTTATGTTGAGAAGCTTTGCGATGATTGATATATCTGTGGTGCAGAGGATCGCAAACAACCCTGCCCTATCCAATTATGCCTAACTAACTAGGAAAGAGGAAGCTATTCACAAGAGACGGAATGTGTGCACCCGTAAGTACGGCATGCAGCCAGCTGCGTGCCCTGATCGCGGGGTAGGGTGTCACGTGGGATTCGTGCGCGAACCGTGATGGTATCGCTACCGATGCACGGGTTATTCAGCAGGTTAGTATTCCAACAGGCCGCATATTAAATTTGACTTGTGGCGACACGCCGGGCGCGCTTCCAAAAATACTGCGCGGGGCCGTGGGTCGCCAGCGCCATGGCACCCACCTACGACGCCTGTCTGGCCATACAAGGAACAGGTTGGAACAGACTTACGGGACCAAGACATCACCGCCAGGTTTGTCGTCCCGCTCCGCCTCCGCCGGTTGTTGCCCCTCACCACTTTACAAGTCGTACAATTTTTCGATCTTATAGCTATGCTACGTCGTTGGCCGTGTCATCGTACAGCATACATGCAGAGTCCAAAGCCAATGTAAACACGCGCGTCATGTATGAAAAAATTGCAAGGTGGGTGGTGTTGACCGTAAAGACGTACAATTGGTAGATATGTATGTGTTCCTTGTGTATCCGTAAGTGGAAATACGAATAGCTGAGGATGAACAGGTGCGCAGGCTGGCATTCTTTGGGTCCCTGAAGTTAAAGCATCCTTGAAGTACCGAATATGATGCCGTCAGGATCAAGAATCTCATTCACGGTACTGCCTAAAAGGCAGCAAGCAGTTCGTAATGCCAGATTAGTGATGAATTCGAACCTTCTAGGTGATATCGTCATCTATTCTGCCTGATGGCAATACCGCTACCAGACCTGTCAAGATCAAGACGCTCATTCACGGTGCTGCCTAACAGGCAGCAAGCAGTTCGTAATGCCATATTAGTGATGGATTCGAACCTTCTAGGTGACGTCGTCATCTATGTTGCCTGGGTGGCGATATCGCCACCAAACCCAATATCACAAGTATAAGAAGCCAACTTCTCACCATCACTTAGATAGAGAATCAAGAGTCTTTCGTTGCCCGATTCACAGGGATCTTCTGCCCGATCGCCGCTCAGCCATCCATGTCCCTCGTGCACCTCGTTTTGTGACAGATACAGCCTGCTTCGTCAAATCCGATGCATTCGGTGTATCGCCCATAATATGACCCCGTATCTAACCAATTGTACTTGCGGGCGTCTTTGCGCTGGTAAAGGCTGATAAAGGCGCATTTGATTCACTAGATATAAGTTTTGAACATTGCTTTTGCGTAGTGGCGTCTTGGAACGCCCGCTCCACGAACTTTAGAATAAACCACAAATTCTTCTTGCCCTTGTCTGTAACCGATCTAAGTTGCCGTCTTATTTCTTCCGGCCATACGAACTGAGATTCGCCTAGCTTTGCCACAACGCGAAGTGGCACCTGGCGTGTTTTTGCGCCTTTGTCGGCTCCTGCGAGTCGAATTGATGGTTTGTCGCTGGTTGCTGACGTTTCGATCAATTATTGCCGTTTCTTTTTCGGTTTTGCATGGGATCGGCTTTAGTTCTTGGGTTTCTATAATAAGAGCATGAGGTTTATGTGCACCAAGGATGCGGAGAAAATAGCAACGGCTACCTTGAGTAGATGATCTACCGCGCCGAGCAAGTCTTGGTTGTGCTCCGGTGATCATTCCATGACGGATCAAGAGAGCTTCGAGACGATCGTGATATTCACTCATGCCTGCAGATATTGCAGGCTCGGCAGGGCCCGGCTCAGCGAACCGTTTTTCAGTTCCCAGTCCTCCCGTCGAGGCGGTCTCACAGTCAAAGTCAGACTCAGGTTTCTGAGGAGTGCAGTCATTTGTCTTGTCACTCTCGGTGGCGGCGGAGCCAGAATGTCCCTGGTTGCCAGGAGAGTGCAGCGTACTTGAGGAACAAGGTGCCCTTGGCGTAGCTGATTCAAGTGATGGACGGCTGCAAATCTCAGAGGGCCAGATGTACCCCGTCTTGAAAACCATTATGTCCATTCTTGATATTTCATTAAGAGATTCGCGGATGGGGTCGATGAAGATGAATTAGTGACAGTTGAGAGGATAAATCAAGGTGAATCCGTAGAGACGATTTAGTGAGGAGAAGTTGGCACTTGGTGGCCCTTTCTAGTGGCATAGGTTAAAGGATGCCCACTCTCAACGCGTGCATGTGTAATTATATAAATGACAAAAACGTTGGGCGGACCTGTAGGCAGGAGTCTGCTCCAGTGTGGCTAACAATCAAGCTTAAACTTGACAAGTCTCAATCGAGTTCGGCTTCTCGTCAAGTCAAGTTCTCAAGTCAAGTTTGAAGTTGCCGTTCAATCAATCAAGTTTAAGGTATGTCAAGCTGTCAAGTACTTGACCTTTGTTCCCGAGCTAATTATTTACGAAGATTTTATCTCTGTCGGCTGCTTGCCAAACCACATAAGCTCTAGGGTAAGACGGCAAGTGCTCGGGTGGGGCGCGTGGGATGATATAAATCCACCAATCACCTAAGCTACCCCATCAAATACGTCGGATCGACGCGTTAGTATGTCCCCACACGCGTTCTGGGGCCCAAACCGGCTGTCAAGCAATCGAAGCTCATCTGCCACTTCTTCTACGAGGCAGTCTACCGATCTAAACGAGCCGATATCGTCGACTAAGCAAACGTCGATTTGGAACAAGCACCCAGCATCAATCTACAATGTCCTCCGCAAACGCTCTCGATCCCAATTGACTGGGTCATGCTTCGGCGGCACGATGGCACCGTTCTCAAGGGCATACAGTACCGCATGAGCTTACGGACCAATCGCCGATCTACCACATGGCCATCGCCCTCCACTCAGCCTATCAGGTCGAATACTTCATAGAAGTGGTGGAAGCGAGAGGAATGGGTAAAGACAGTGGAGAAGGAGCTTGCCGTATACTACGATCACTTCGCTGCGATCACCGTAGCCACTGAGCACGTCGATCAAGCAAAACCTCTCGTTCTTCCTCGCCGACGATCGATGACGAATTCGATACTTGGGCCCATACAACAGATCGACCACACCGTGGCAAGAGGAGGAAGGTGGAGACCGAGGGGGAGATGTGGATAAAGCAGGTGCCTTCGAAGGAGGACATGAATGTCAAGAACCCCTTGGCGTGGAGGGTGGACCGACGCCACGTTTGGCCTGTTCTCAGCAAACTTGCCCTGAACATCTTCAGCACGCCAGCGGAGAGTGCGGAGCCGGAGCGGGTATTCTCGGACGGTAGTGAGCTCATTACCGACAAGCGCAACGGTCTCGGTGATGACACTGTTGAAGCTAAGATGATACAGAAGAATTGGATTGCTTCGGAGATCTATACAAATTACCCAATTAGCCATAGTATATCAAGTACTTGACAAGTTGTCAATCGAGTTCACTACATAGTCAAGCCAAGCTTCAATCGAGTTGAGGTACCTTTCAATCAATCGAGTTTGATGGCCGAAATTGAACTTGACTGATTGTTAGCCACACTGGTCTGCTCCCCTCGTGGGACTCGTTCGCGTTCGTCCAACTACTCACAAAACATTCCCGCTAGTATTGCCCAAGTACATATTGGCAAATTGTAATCTAGAGCATAGGTGCTTATGCAACAAGGAGGACAAATCGACGTCGGAGCGCTTCTTCGAGGACGTGGCGTGACTGTGCGTGTGTCTAGAAAAAATTAGCGCGACCAACTTGAAAGGACCTCCGGTCTTGGCACCATCGATATTAAGTTACTTAAAATGCGACCGACAGATTTAGACATTTTCACGGCTGAGGGATTGTTTAGGTCAAGAAAATAGAAGGTTAGGGATGGATCGGAAGAAAGACCACTTTCTCGAGCCCCTTAGTTTGAACTACATTAAACATTACGAAGCGCATGTACTAATTCTTGCAAGCTCATCGATCAAAGACCCAACTGAGCCTCAGTTAGCCTATCCACACCACTGTTAGATAGGTGTCAAGTACTCGACCCGCACATCCCATCAACTTGGAGAACACGACGACTACGCCCTTTCAAGGTGAGTAGTACGTATTCGCACATAAACGACAGAGGGGGCCAGGCCGGTTCGCACCGCAACTTTGGTTGCAGCCATTTTTCAGGCCGTGATGGTAGGCACCTATGTGCCTACAGATACGCATGCGCACAAGCTGTAGGCTGAGTCACAGTCACTTCGGGTAATGGGTAACCTGTCATGACTTCAATATCCTTATACCCTCTTATTAGACCTTCTTGCTCTCCAACCTCTCCAACCTCTCCTAATCTCTCCAACCTCTTCAACCTCTTCAAACTTGCATTAGCTCCCTGCATAGGTCGGCCAAGCTTATCAGGTCTCCGCCGAGCCTACTTACTAGATCGGACCTGCTTCTCAACAGATCCCACATATCTCTCGACGGACCCTCTCCCGCATGTGACGATTGGATCCAAAAGCTTTGACGACCTCACGAGTACGCCGTGCCAATCTTTCAAGGTTTCATCAGCGACGATCACGAAGACTAGTACCCGGTATATGTTAGGCAAGGACTATGCGCGCCGAATCACTTTGCTACGTTATTGAGACAAAAGTCTGCGAACGAGGTCGGTTTTTCACCAAAACTTACCCTCTTTCAGAGCCAGCCATTTCTTCCCTTTATAGACAATAAATCTGGAAAATATTATTCACGTTGAGTATACTGAAATATATCACCCATTACAGCTTTAGAAGATTTAATCAAAGTAGAGCGCGATTGTATAATAATGATCGGGGATTACGCATTTTACACCAATTTTACTATGGGGGGCGCGTTCTCAGACTTTTGTCACCGCACTGTAATAAGGCAACCCCTGTCTCACTAAGCTCGGCATGCATATATTCCCACTGCTGCGTGTGAAACAGTTGGCTCAGGACCTCAGACCCGAACCGTCTGTCCTGTCGTGAATCGGGCAACGAAAAGACTTTTGATTCTCTAAGTGATGGTGATGGTCTTATTTGTGATGTTGGGTTTGGTAGTGATATCGCCACACAGGCAGCATAGATGATGATGCCACCTAGAAGGTTCGAGCCCATCACTAATATGGCAGCAGAGTGAATGAGCGTCATGACCTTGACAGAGCGACTTGACCTTGATAGGTCCAGTCTGGTTGATGCGAGCCGGTGCCCAAGGGACATGAACCACATGTGCAAACCGCGGTTTGGACCAAATAGTTAGTGCCAAAACCATCCGCACTACCTATTAGCTGTCTGTCCCCTGTTAAACCTTTTCTCGTGACCTTATGGCCTTACGGCCTGAAGTCCTGTGACTGCCTTAAAGACATGCCTCGCGCACAAACTGGTGCATCCCCCATCCTGCAAGCGGACTGTCTGAAATGTCCAGAGCGGTTTCCCACTTGTCAACACCTAGCTGCCCACTTGACAGCCTCGGCCTTTTTCATAAGTTCATAGAGATGCAGTAACCAAGCCATAAGAGGTTCATTCCATAAAGACCGGGCTCACCGACTCTCACATGCACTTGGCAACCTTGAAGAGGGTCATCTAATGTTTGACAATGGAATTATAGCACGGGTCTTTATTTCTACTTTGGAGTAAGTATTAGAGGGGCTTCAGACTCAGCCCCGCCGCACTTGACTAGGCACAGTACTGTTATCCCGCTGGGCCGTTCAACACTAGAGGTTGACAACGAGACTGATGATTTCAAGACGACAGTCACAGAACCTTGAAGATATGCATTCTTATTAGCTTTCATGCGCATGTTAGCTACCATGCCCCATAACTAGTACGGATACGCACGCTCTAGAATACGTCTACTGGTACCCACGCCCTAGAATAAACACATTAGTACGCAAGCTCTAGCACAAACAAGTATACTGGTACCCACGCCCCAGAATAAATTAACTAGTACGGATACGCACGCTCTAGAATACGTCTACTGGTACCCACGCCCTAGAATAAACACATTAGTACGCAAGCTCTAGCACAAACAAGTATACTGGTACCCACGCCCCAGAATAAATTAACTAGTACGGATACGCACGCTCTAGAATACGTCTACTGGTACCCACGCCCTAGAATAAACACATTAGTACGCAAGCTCTAGCACAAACAAGTATACTGGTACCCACGCCCCAGAATAAATTAACTAGTACGGATACGCACGCTCTAGAATACGTCTACTGGTACCCACGCCCTAGAATAAACACATTAGTACGCAAGCTCTAGCACAAACAAGTATACTGGTACCCACGCCCCAGAATAAATTAACTAGTACGGATACGCACGCTCTAGAATACGTCTACTGGTACCCACGCCCTAGAATAAACACATTAGTACGCAAGCTCTAGCACAAACAAGTATACTGGTACCCACGCCCCAGAATAAATTAACTAGTACGGATACGCACGCTCTAGAATACGTCTACTGGTACCCACGCCCTAGAATAAACACATTAGTACGCAAGCTCTAGCACAAACAAGTATACTGGTACCCACGCCCCAGAATAAATTAACTAGTACGGATACGCACGCTCTAGAATACGTCTACTGGTACCCACGCCCTAGAATAAACACATTAGTACGCAAGCTCTAGCACAAACAAGTATACTGGTACCCACGCCCCAGAATAAATTAACTAGTACGGATACGCACGCTCTAGAATACGTCTACTGGTACCCACGCCCTAGAATAAACACATTAGTACGCAAGCTCTAGCACAAACAAGTATCCTGGTACCCATGCCCTAGCACAAACAAAATACACTGGTACCCACGCCCTAGTACAGACAAATATACTGTTACCCACGCCCTAGCATGAACAAATATACTGGTACCCACGCCCTAGAATAAATATACTAGTACCCAAGCCCTAGAGAAAATTTACTAGTATGCACGCCCTAGAATGCATTTACTGGTACGCACCCCCTGGCGCACCCCTTCGGACGCACGTTGGCTTACTGCGTCCCGTTTGGCACGATCCGCCGTTGGGCAACAAGCGGAGTCGACTCTGACACCTGAAATTAATCTGTCAACCTCGACATTGGGCACACGTCGGCGCGTCAATGCATTATCCTTGTCTTGATGAAGTCGCCTTGTCCTCCCATAACACAGCAGAGGCCTAGGTCCATGTCCATCACCACAGCGCATCAGCTCACGCGCTGACGACGCCATTGCGGCCGACCTTCAGTGTTGCTAATAGTATGACAATAAAACAATATATTGCAATACATACGATATAATATGCGTTTTCTGATATTGTGCCAATATAATATGCCCTCTGCCATATTGTCACAATACAATATAAGCCTATCCATATTGGCAATATATTGTTCATATTGGATGGTGGTCCTATGGATTAAATTCAGTGGTTTCCTGGCAATTAACGCGAACGTGGTGACGCGTCAGACAGAACGCGTAAATATAAGTATGTATGTACGTTGAAGGTAGGTCACCGTGTATCGATACACATACGAGTCACAAAGAAGCTCTATTACAGCTATGATCATGACTTTCTTCTCTCTCTTCTGTAGAGTGTGAAAGAGAAAGAGGAGATAGAGAGCATACAAAGCAAACATCTCGGGCTAGGGCCAACATTCTTCCGTGCAGGAGGTGAGCAATTGACTATTCCAACATTAGGGATGGATCGGAAGAAAGACCACTTTCTCGAGCCCCTTAGTTTGAACTACATTAAACACTACGAAGCGCATGTACTAATTCTTGCAAGCTGCCACTCTTTTTTTAGTGCAGACCCCGCCCCGACCCTCTAAGATGACCGCTAACATAAAGCCACTTAGAATTGAATACATTTAAGGAAAGCAATCCTCGTTGACTGACAAACTTGAAATAAGCGATGCCTTACCTAGAATACTATTAACTTTATTAAGGTAACGTGATTAAAATCCCTAAAATATGTGCTTAGTACATGTATGATGCAGACGCGACTTAAACTTGTAAGTCCCCAATATTATCATGAACGGAGGTTGTTTACCTAGTACGGACAGTGGACAAAAAGTGACTGGCAGGGCCCGTACCATGCTGTCTCGATATGATCAACTTCTACTGGACGTGGAAAATGTTCCTTTACAATACACCACTTTGGCCGCGTTTTTTCTCGTGGCTTTTACTCGCGGGCTTCTTGGTTTCGCCTTCGACCTACGCTTCCAAACGGTTCTTTGACACAGCCGAAAAGACCGGTGATATTGGTAAAGTTCTGGTTCGAGCCGTTCGAAACGTACCCTTAGTGGTTCTCGCTACGATCGCTTGTTTTATTGCAACAATAGGGCTGATCTGGCTTTGGTCAAAGTGGAGGCACAACTGCATATGGGTCAACCGCTTGCTGGTGCTGTTGATTCCACACCTCTACGCTGCTAACAAAAGATATATAATAGTCCGACAATGCTACACTCCATAATGGGGATGGGGTCAACGCTGTTAAATGTATATGCTATGCAAGAAGGACAGTGGTCCGTAATGGCAATTGTTAGTCTAGCTGTTGTTGGTCTCTGGTTTGCCGTTTGCTTCCTGATGCATGCTGTCTATGTATTTCTACTCATCCCGAAGCTCAGAAGAACGCCCTCAATACCTCTAGCATAGAAATCTTGAAGTGCATCATTGTCGACCGAAATTAAGTGTGCATTCAAAAAACAATCTTGAAATCATGACAGTGATTGCAGCTGCCTTCAAAAGTAACGTTATCGTGCGATATGAAATCGACGTTTGCGTCTATGAATGGAGGTTCAGCGTCTTATGTATGGCTTCAAACTCTCCTCTGCAGCATATACGTGGCATAGGTAAGCCAATATGTGTGAAAAAGGTTCTACCCAATGACATATGATAAGTACTGTTCTAAGAGCGCATCTCAGCAGTCAAGCCTAACAAGGCCATGATGCTCACGTTATATTAAGTAGATAATTTTATTCTAGATCTTCGGTACATTTTAGTAGAAATATTAGGATTACGTATTTTCTTTAGAAAGAACTTTACTTCAAGCAATAGTCTTACTTTGGCGAACAGCCACGGCGCGATCTGGTTATTTGTTTTCGACTTCTAGAAAATATAAATTCTGGAGCAGGTCCGCGAATAGTGTCGCCACTGAAACATACTTTTCAAAGGTTACAATGTCCCCTTGATATGCTTGACGACCTCACCCGCGCTATGAGTTCGTTGACGTTGCACGACGGCGGCGACTTCGACTTTCAAAGCATCAACGTGCGAAACTTGCCGTTTCATTGGCCGCGGGTCTTCGAAAACCTTCCTGGCAGCAACCAGCACTATGCTCGGTTTGGTAACAAGACCATGTTGCCCTTCCCCAGGAGATTTGACATGACTCATTCCGGATCCATGATTCCTAAAGACTATGAAGGTGACATCGTGATGTCCAACACGACGCCGACCAAACCGAAATCATCACACAGCCAAACTCCGACGTCGCCTGATGCCTTAGACCGAAATAATCGTCTTAGAAATATTCGAGAGAGTACCGCCCAGAAGGCAAGCCCTCTGCCTAGTGTGCGCTCAGTGAAATCGATACCTACTTCACAGGTATCGCACACCAGCGCGAAGAGCTCCAAAATCACGAAGAAAGCAGGAACGAGAAAGAAGGAGTTATCTCAAGCCGTAATATACAGCCAGAAGTTTATCTTGGGCGACGCTACCGAGCTTTTGACTCAGAACGGGAAACACTTGCTACAAGCATGGACGTCTTTAGTGAAATTAACGTCTTTTCCCCCGGACGTATCTATTGTGGATCTCAATCTTCATGCTGCTGTCAGCGCCTTGAACTATGTTATAACAGGACAGGAACCTCATCTTCAGCCTAGATTTGGCATTGTACAATTACTCGGATTTCTTGAGGCCTTGGAGAAACGCAGGAAACAGGGCCGGATGAACGGGTTGATCACCTCGAAGATAGGACGTGGTGATGCCACCGGCGCCATTGATGTCTATCTTGAAACACTTTTCTTGATCACTAAGACAAGATGTTCGAGAAACTATGTGTCGAAGCTCAAACAGCAAGGCGAACGATGGTGTGAGCTGTCTAAAGGATCTGTTTTGTCATTGACGATTTATTCTAAGACGGCGGAGACTTTTGTGTACGTGATTCTGGTTCCTTTAACTCTCTAGAGCTAACTCTTGAACAGGAACGACTCCAGAAAAATGGATAACTCGACCTTCAAGATGCTGGCTGCTGAAGTACGTGGGAAGCTGCCTCCGAAGCTAGTATCCATGTGTTCTTCGGCTCTCTGAATCAGCCGAGCAGCCATTGCCACACGTAGGACAAAAATGAGGTTTTACAGTGGAGAATTAACAAAGTATCGGCAAACAAACCACAGCTGGTTGGTTACATGTATTGCTTGGCAATCGGCGGCCGCTGCACCGGTGCTGCCTCACCAGCTGTATGTACTTACAGGTTCAACATGTTCCATGCCGTGGATAAATCAGTAGCAAAAATATTTGTTTCGCTCATGTATCTCGAGATTTGGCGCCATAGTTGTGAGGAAGAGGTAGTTTACTTACGTATGCTTCAAGTCGCCCGAGCTATTTTGGCAGCCGTGAAGCCGTCGACGGCCGTGTTGTTCCTCGATTATGTTTTTCTTGCAGCCTGAAAACCTGGTCCATTTAAGTCACCATGCGTGACACTTCACTCCAAGTCTGTAAATAACCTTGCGTTGGTTCGAGATTCCCGCGCTGCGAAATTGGAGTCGAAGTTGTATTGCAGTCGGTAACTCATGTTCATGTTATTACGGTATTCTTTGGCTGGGGCCGTCCCCTTTGGCTGGGGCCGTCCCCTTTGGCTGGGGCCGTCCCCTTTTTCGCTGCGCCATGTCTCTAGCGGCGCACCATTGTGCTGCGATGCTTCTTTAGTACGCCGCAGCATTCTTTTGAGGCAGCGCCCTTTCGTTGCGGCGCACAGCGGCGCACAGCGGCGCTAGATCGGCTGCGGACTATGGTACATACAAGGTTCAGTGTCTTATTCGTCCTGAAGCATCGAATTGATACAGTGCACTTAGCGTCGCCGATGTGCTCGGCGCAGCGTTGACCAGAATGACACCGATCGTACGCCCTGTAATCGCGGTCTTGAGTCGAAGTCGGTCATATAGTGTGGCAGCAAATGGAGTCTAAGTTAACACGGAGGCTTGGTCTGCGTCTTTAACTTGTTTAAACAAAGCCCCCAAACCCGCGTCCGCTAAAGCGAAGGTCGGTGCCAACCTAATAAGTCCGCTTACTTTAGCGCTTCGCATACACGAATTATCACACGTATAAAAGCGCCACAACTACCTAGGTCATGAACCACTGTTCTATTGCAGATGTATACCGTATTCTCCCTTTTCAGATGTCTTGGAAGCAGGTGACTTCCTTTCTCGCACTCGTCGGTGGGTCGCTGAGTCACTCCTGGGTCGAGCAGCTTATGGTGTTTGACGAAAATGGCAAGATGGTTGGATCGCCTGGGTACCCTCGTGGAGCCGTATCGCGTCAAAATCCATCCTTCAATGATTTGCAAATGCAGCATCTCATTACCAATGGAGGGGGTGAGCACAAGTATGCAGGCAGAATCTGTAAAGAAACACAAGCCATAGGTAATTACACGAGCTCGCTGCCGTCACTGCAGGCCTGGCCTGGGGCTTTCATCGCCCTTCGGTATCAAGAGAATGGCCATGTAACACTGCCGGAACTATCGCCACACAAGAGGAGCAGCGGCAGTGTATTCATATACGGCACAACCCAATCTTCTAATGATGATTTGCTGGATTCCATTCATCAAGTCTGGAATGAAGATGGCACTGGTGGAGACAGACGCGGGCGCCTGATCGCGACCCGAGGCTTTGACGACGGGCAATGCTACCAGATCAATCAAGGCCCCATATCTAGGGAACGGCAGGAAAAGTACCCCAAAACCGCCTCAGACCCCCAAGGTGCTGACCTCTGGTGTCAGAATGACATTCAACTGCCGCATGACATTGGTCCTCGATACAGTATTTATTGGGTCTGGGATTGGCCGACTGAGCCATATAGCGCTGCTCCGAAAGGATCGATGGAGGTATATACGACATGCATCGATATCGATATAGATCCAGGAATAAGTCCAACCAGGTTGACGTTCAAAGCGGAACAAGATCTCAACTTTGCAGGAATTAAGGGGCAACTGAACTAGAAAAATGCAGATTGCAGATTGAAGAAAAACTAAACTTATCTAGTAATATTCTCACTTAATTGACAGTTTTCTGGGCACCGGCGTTGTTGTAGCAGCTAATATCGTTGGAGAGAGGACGATCCTTAATTCAGGTTTAGTGCAAGAGATGGCTCTAGGAAAAAGCCCGTCCAACACGGCGTCCTGTATCACGTCCAGCATCATCAAGGCGTCCGTCGTGTACTCCAAGGCGTGCGACGTGGCCAAGGCAACCCCGGACATGGGCAACACCAGGGACAAGTTGCCGATCGTCAACAGAACCGACTTGACCACCAAGTTCCCTGACAGAACCCAGGTCAAGCTATAAGAGTATTGGCTAGACTTAAATTGCCATCATGCCAAGTCCTGCGAAGACGGATAATAGATCGGCGAGTATCTTAGACTGGGTTGAGGAAATGCTGATTGTTGTAAGCTGATGAGAATGGTTGTCACTCGCCGAGCAATTTTATGCTTCGTTGCAAGGCGATATAGAAATCTTGCAGCTTGGGATGCCTGCCTACTTTCTTGATCATTGTCACGCGCCCAAAGTGCTTGGCAGGGGTGAACAGCTGGGCAATTCCGAGTCCTCGCTGGATTGGTTATTCCAGAGAAATGAACGAGGCTGGACGGCATCGTATGGGTATATAAGTGGCGTCGTACAGCACTTGGAAGAGCTTGGCAGAGATCAACAATTATTGTTGGCCCCCTTCTTCACTCCATGTTCTGTTGTGTGTGTGCGCCTTACAAACGTTTTGCAAATTGCTCCGCTCGCTGGGCCTCACGCAATTATTGGGGAAAGTATCCAGCAGCCGTGATAGATCGCCTGTACGAGAAAGCTGAACGGCGTCAATAAAATTGCACTGGTGTTGTCCGGTTTGGTGTTTTGCCCACCCATTGAACAACTTAACGACTGTTTGCGCTTTGTGCTGATAGTCGGGAACTTGTGATCAAGCAAGATGATGGTTTCTTGGAGAAGCGTTTTGATTGTTTATCTGGGTTTGTTTCGCTTTTGCGTTGAGAATCACATTCGTGCCAGTTCCCGTAAATTTGGAGAGGCTGGATAGGACTCGCGTCACGCTTTGTGCCTCCACCTCAGACTTTGTGCCTCCGCTTCACGCTTTCTGCCTCCGCTTCACGCTTTGTGCCTCCGCCTCAGGCTTGTGCCTCCACTTCCCGCTTTATGCCTCCACTTCACGCTTTATGCCTCCACTTCACGCTTTATGCCTCCACTTCACGCTTTGCACCTCCACTTCAGGCTTTGCGCCTCCGCCTCACGCTTTGTGCCTCCGCCTCAGGCTTGTGCCTCCACTTCACGCTTTATGCCTCCGCTTCACGCTTTCTGCCTCCGCTTCACGCTTTCTGCCTCCGCTTCACGCTTTGCGCCTCCGCCTCACGTCTTGTGCCTCCACCTCACGCCTTGTGCCTCCACTTCAGGCTTTGTGCCTCCACCTCAAGCCTTGTGCCTTCGCCTTACGCCTCGTCCCTCCCCCTTGCCATGCTAAGATTCCGGCCCGTGACTACCCAATAGCTGCTGGACGGAGAATACACATACATCCAGACATGCTTGCACGCTTCTAAAGGTATCCCTGAATGCGGGTTTAGAAGTTCCGCCACGTTTAGCCGCAACTCACGCTTTAACACACCAACGCACGCGGGGTGAGCCGCGGCTCACAGCGCTCACCAAAGTCGGACCTACGTCTACCACCTCCGCGAAAATCAATTTCCAACAATCATCCTGCCATCGGAATGGATCCGATACATTGCCTTTGTGGCAAAATATACAAGTCGAATAACTACCGCAAGCACCGACAGATGCCTCACTTTCGCTGCTGCGGAAATGTATTTTTCGGGGTCAAGTGGCAACATCACCGGGAAATGACTGGCCACTCTGGGGAGCAGGTTCTTCAACAAAAGCCGCAGAAGTCGACAGCTCCCCCAAAGATTGCTTGCGAGTTTGGGTGCGGATCGAGTCTCGAACGCCGAAGAATGCCAAAACATCGCAAAGCAAAACATTTTAGGTGCATGATATGCAATCAAGTCTTCTTGAGCAGCGGGAAGTATCAGCATGAATGTCAAACCGCACATTCATCATATACAGAAGTCGTCATCCCGGTCCTGGGCATTCAGGTCACTGAACAAGCCGACCCGACCCGAGAATCTCATCCTAAATCCACGATTCGACATGTCGGTACGGAAAGTCGTATTTCAAGCAATATGTACAGCAAATACGAGGAGATGGTCCGCTTGCTCCTTCGAGAGTTGCAGACGACACCATTTGAGAACTCTGACAACACCAGATGGCACCGCAACGCGGAATTACTTCAAAAGATGTTTCCAGCAGAGAGTGCAATAAATTTTGCCCGCACAGGATCGATTTCTGGTTTGAATGACGACGTGGACGTTTTTTACACAACAGAGAACGAGATAAGTTGTCTTTTCGACAAAGATGGTACGCTGCAAATGCCTACCGTAATTAAATCAGGCCAGATGCGGCGTACTGGAGGAGATATCGACGAGTTCTTGGGAGTCCTAAGTGATCGATTCAGGAATCGCAAGGTAGATGTCCAGGACTTCAGTACCACAGACAAGCTTCCGGTCCAAATGCGTGTCGAAGAGGTCATCGATAAGATCAGAGACAGTAGCAGCCTTAGTAGTGGGCGTCTACCGATCAATCTGCTTAACCTGAAGTGCCTCGGACAAGCATCACACGCTCCGGCCTTCCTGAACCGTCGTCGGTTCGGTCTCATTCCAGCCATCAACTGTCGATTAGAAGCGGAGCTCGCTGGGGAGGAAACGGCTGGAAAGCAAAACCGCGCCACCATAATCAATGGCAGAGAAGTTGACCTGGCCGGATCTATGACATTCTCTTTATTTGCCGAACGGGGCTCTTTTACGGGATTCCATGTCGATAATCCTGATGGAACCTGGGTTTGCAGCTTGTGGGGTCGGAAGGTCTGGATTTTCGCCTCCAAGAGCGACCAATTCGACACAAGTAAGTTTGAAGCCGAGGGTGATGAGTGGATCCCTGAATCGGTTAGGATCACAGTGCTTGAGCCTGGAGATATCCTTATAATGCCCCCCGGCAAGATTGTACCTCACGCCGTCCTCACCTTGGAGGATTCCCACATGGTTGGCGGCATGTTCATGGACACGCATTGCATATTGAGCTCTGTTGAAAAACTACTCTGGATTGTAGGGCATCCTATGGTCACCAACGAGGGTATCCCGCTTCAGCTCATTCGCGGGTGGAATCATCTTCGGGATCTGTTCCTTGAAATGGAGCCGTCTAGCGCGGATCGCGCTAAATTTGACGAGCTCTCAGAGCGTGTTCGAAAGGCCTTAAGTTGTCCATGCACGGGGCCATGCGGCACAAAATGTCTTAAATGCAAATGCGCATTGTCAGCATCGCAGGATGGAAAATGTACTCAGTGGTGCCATTTGTCCCGATCGAAGAAGGCTCGCAGGTAACTCGGCGGAATGAGCGGATGCTCATGCCTAGCTCCAGCTGAGGTTTTGATGGCTACTGGATTTCTGATTCAATGGATAATGCACGGGATACAGCAGTGTTCCTTGAATAATTGAATCTTGTGTTTTCTCATCTCGAGACGATCAATAAGCTGAGTATCATTGACGTAGGCAAAACCCATTCGATAAAGTGCAAATCGACTAACGAGCCCGTTAGGTGATTCAGAGCCCGTCAAGCTCTTTGAGTTAGGTTGCCCAATTTTTAACAGCGAGTTCCATTCTGTCATCGACGCTAGAAAGCATGGGGGTTGCACGGGATCCGTTGCCTCAGATTCTGGCTTCAAGTCAAGCATTCCGCAATCCGATCCGCCATATTTTGATCCAAATATTGATGGTAGGTGCCTCCTGAACCAATCGCTTCTTCTACCTTGATGGATAAGAAACGGCAAATGACCCTAAGCTCCTCAGGGATATCCTCATAAGCCTTTGTGGCCAACGCCGCGAAAGTGGGCTCGTCTATCTTGCTGCTGGGATAAATGAGCTTTCTGAAAACGTTGAAACGGAAAAGGCATACACTAAGCTGTCAGCCGTCTGAGAAGCGACGGTCAAGAGAAGCGGGGACCCAAAGGAAATACGCTGGAAGCGCGCCCCGATGTGTCTGTAGCGGTAGAGATCGTTCCGCTTGGTAGCCACATCCTGAGCATCAACGTAGATGTCATACGCACGAGTACTACAATCTCCAAGCCTGGACTTTATAGACTCCAAAAATTGGAAAAATCGTAAATACCCAAATCTTCGTGGCAAGACCGGTTCTTTTTTCCCAGCGATTACGCCATCGATAGCTTGAGCAGCGGCAGTCAGGTCGATGTCGACGATGGAAGTACCTGGAGCTAATGTTGTGACGGCCAGCAACGACGCCCAAGCTTTTAGCGTACATTGCCAGGTACGCAAAAACCAGGAGATAGCATCGCCTCTAATGAGCGTGCGGCAGGAGTTTAGGGTCTTTTGCGACTTTTTTCTCTTTTGTACTCCTCGCTGTCTTGCAGACGAGCCAAGTTCGTATACGTGGGAACGCTCGAGAGGCGACGATCCCGGGTGATCTCTCGTGCTTTGCACTTCTTGAGGTGTTTTCAAACCGGCCAGCTCCGGGTTTGAGGCAGCGGAGCGGAGTGAGTCAACGTCCTGACGACTGATCAGATCTAGTGCGGCATGTGCTTTGTATTCCGCCTCATGTAGAGCTGAAGCGCCGTCAGCAGGATGAAATTGTCCTGTGGGCTTGGCGGAATCCGAGTCCCTGGGGTCTAAAGTTGAATCAAGATGCGTTGTGAACATATTGTTGCTCGTTGAAAGAGTTCTTGGTTCTTCAATAACTGGACTGAAGCCTCGTGGGTTACAGGTTTCAGCCTCCGAGCTCCTTGGACAAGGGTTGTGATCTAGGTCTTCGCCAGAATGAGTTGCAACAATAATTGTACCGGCATCTGATGGTGTCTGCGGAGCTTGAAATCTTGCTGCTCCAGATTCGTCCATGCCAGGCTCACCAAAGGTTGACGACACCGGCTCTGCGTGACACTCCGCTTGATCTTGCATGTACATCCATTAGCCCAATCTCGTGCTATGTGCTAACTTTTAGGATATTTCTTGGAAGTAATGCAACCTTCGCTGCTGCCATGTGGACTGGCCAGCGTCTCCACTGGTCCAATGCGATCGGGTGTCCATCCTTCTGAGTCTTTGGAAATGCCGCCACTCTCACGTAATCGCTATAAAGATTAGCTTTATAGCTACAAAGCAGCTTGAAGGTGACTCACACTCATCTCTGAAGACGTAGCACGACGGTGATTCGCGGGATCAGGACATAATGTGATCGATACTGCCTGAAGTCGGTTGTTTGAGGGAGAAAGCTGCAAGCTTTGTTGTCCTTGCGATCTCAGAACTTCATCGTCTCCATCAAGCGGTTGAGTAGAGGTTGATCGAAATGGCGCTTCGCCTTGGAAGCTTCGAGACGAGCTACTTCTTCGTAATGGTCCAATAAGGGGGTATAGATCATCGCAAAGTCTCTTCAGATGAGCATCCAAGGACTTTTCATACATAGTCATCTGCTCCTTCACTGCTGTCTCGTAGTTGAGTTCCAAATCTCTCTTTTCGCCGCCAAGTTTTAAGACAGTCTCTAGAATAGCATGCCGGTCATCCCTGGTTAAACCGGGCAGCAGGCGCGACCACACATTCTCTATGCGATCCTTCAAGGCTGCTAGTCTCTCGTCAAACAAAGCCTGAGGGGACTTGATTTTCGCAAGAATCTCATCTGACTGCAAGACACACGACCTGATGGCATCAAGACTTGCAAGAATCGAAAGATGAGACATGACGGTTGTTGAAAGAACTGGACGCTGTCGAACTTGATTTCCTTGTAGGACATGTACATACTCCAGAAGTGCAGTATTTAAACAAAGGAAATCAGTGCTTTGAAAGGATCCCTCTTTGTGCCGATGCTGACCCGCAGCCATCATCCCTGATTCGTTTACGCGCCTATGCAAGGTCATCACATTCGATCAGGCATATTGTAGACATGCGGCAGTCCTGGCCATTGCCCGATGCTACCATATCCAGAATATTGTTGACTTGCCGAACGCCAATTGGCCACGCGTAGCTACATTCTGCTCTGACAGCTCTGATTCGCCTCTTGACGATGGGATGAGATGAGGCACACTTCACGGGGTCTAGTCCCCTGGGCGCAACCTCCTATCTTTAGTAACTTAACATCGGCTGGCGCGAAGAGCAGACCCCTCGAGTACAACCACGTCCTCGCGTGTGAGTCGACTCGTTTGCGGGGGGGGGGGGAGAATGTGATGCGAAAGGACAGCCTTTTTCCTGCGCTCCTTCACGTACGACATTGAATCATTATTCTGGGTGCTATTCTAGGTCCGCATCCACTGAACAGACCGGGTAAAGTCCTTGGCCCTCTGGCGACAGCTGGAATTATGAGAGCTTGCCCGTCCCAAGTTTGGCACCATTAGTGGCAAGAACGTATTCCTGGGGGTTGCTAACTTTGTTCGAAAACGCGGATTGTGGAAACAGAATGAGTGAATGATCCCTGCAATCCCAAGACCTACACCTAGAACTTGAAGGACGAGATTCATTCTGCGCCATGGATCATTGAAGGTGGAGTCGCTGTGCGGAAGCGCCTCCCGATGCTTAACGAAGCATCATTTGTTTAAAAAGTCCCCACATAATCAGGAGCAGACCTCTTTAAAATCAAGTTCTATGTAAGAGATACCGAGATAAACTATAAACATTATGAACAAGCTACCAACCGTTTGCGAGCAAGAAGTAATGTTCCGAGAATTCATCATTTGCGCCGCTATCTCCGCATATATGGCGCACATTATCATAGGTGCTATGTCACTCCAGACACCGGGTCTGTCTAAAGGTGGCCTTCTCCTAGTAAGGTTTGAACAGATTCCCGGCCCAGACGTATGGTACTCAGTTTAATATCATTGTCTAGTTTCCGCTTCAACACTATCATGTTAGTTCGACGTTCGGTTTTAGGGGCCTTTGTCTAAAGATTGAGCAAGAGCTCGAGTGCGTCGACTACGGTTGTACCTTCACTTCGAAGAATATCAGGTTCCCTGCGGAAGTCTTCCAGGAAATACCGTGCCTGAATCTCAGCCGCCTTCTCGAATTGGCGATTTTGCTCGCTATATGCGCAATGGTTTTCTGTTGCGGGTTTCTGTTCGCCTGCGATGTCAACTTCTGGGCCAAGGCTGGCATGATAATCTCAGGCTGTAAGGCGCACACACACGACTAAACAGAGAGTGAAGAACGGGGGCCAATGATTAATCCAATTGATTGATCTCTGAGGATTCCCTTTCGCAAGCTGTGGTCATCCCCAGCCCTTATGAAGCTCCTCCTGGCGCATTGAGACCTTCCCTCCAATTTAGGATGACACGATGAGGGCTTTATGCGCGTGACACAGGCACGCTGCCAATAGCACGGATCATAAAGGCTATCGCGTCGTTAAAGGGTGTGATAGCCAAGATGGAAGCTCTTGGAGCATCAGTAAGCGCGAGTCATGGAATTATTTTCGGCTGGGCTTTATTGGGTACCGCCATCCTGGCCATCACCTGCGTTGGTGTAGCGGTTTTGCAAGGTTTGATTAGTATATGTCAACATGACGATAGCAATGCACCTCCAATTTGCTATGTGTCAAGCTCATGCTATGGCACCATCTCACGTTTACGAACAGGAAATCAAGACCTAGCTGATTAAGATGTCTTTGGAGCCGTGACACTGTTGCGAGCAGGGAAGAGGTATCATCTGCGACTTGAAATAATCCAGTAGATCATTTATTAGAAAAACGCGGTTCATGACGATTAATGGTTCGATTGAAAGCTTGAACATCATGGGAAGGACTGACGACACGCGTGTTCAGATTCAACGTCAATCTTAAATATAATGATTTGGCTGTGATTCCTTGACTAAAAAGACATGCCAACTGTGCCTACTAGAGTGATTTACCACATCAAGAAGATCCTTTCTCTGATCCTACTGGCCCATCCGTCCCTGATTGACTCTGGCAAGTAAAGGGAGTGAGTATGATTGGCAGTGGATAAGTGGCCGCCTGCGACTATCAGTCTAGCTCAGTTTATCTCGCAGCCGAAGGACCTACCAATTCAGTCTGAGTGGGTGGAATATAGCCACTTGAGTATTGCCAAATCTGGTTGTTTCGTCTGCTGCGCACACACAGAAAGACATCTACTTCACAATCCTTGTGAAGATCGTTTGCCTTCTTGAGCAAATTCCGTCTGCGCTTAGAGAATCTCGAAAATCTGTTCTTTTGCTCTCGTCGGAGATCCTGGATGGATATACTTGGGGCCGTTGATGGTTGCTCGAATACTTTCTTTATTGAATCTGCCTTCCCTTCGAAATTGGCGCTAAATAGTCGCTGGCAGGCGGGGTGAGCGGCATGAGTGAGAGCTCTTGGTTTCCCCACGAACGGCTCGAAAGCTACAAGGCAGCTTGAAATATTCATTAGCACGGTTTGAGGATACGATAGATAACTGCTGCGATCAGACCCACCGAGCACACTCCATGATGTGACCTGTTTGCGGAATGGTTTGCATAGTGTCAAGGGCGTTTGCTCGACGACCTGCGATTTATACATGAAATATGATTCGAGAGAAGCCAGGTACTAGGGGTCATCTTTAATGTTGACAACCGGATTTAGGCGCCGAAGCGTTAAAATTCGACATGCAGAAAAGCGCGCGTATATATGCATCGCTTGCGCAATCTACAACGCAGATAAAAAAGCTAGGCGCCAACATTGAAACGTTCCAAGTATCGCCGGCGTAGAAATCATCGTACGCGGGAGCTTTAAGCGGAGAAGAGCCTATGCCAAGGGCCCGGCCGTTTGCTATCTCAAGCGCCGTTCGCGGCCCACGCTTCGTGGCTTTGTGTGACGGAGCTCCGGAAGACCTGTGTGGTCATCGTGAATTCATGAACGCTTATACCAAACAGGGGTAGTGCCGCTGACCGCCATGGAGATGATGCATCCAGCCAACCTTTCATCTACAATACACTCCACTGCTGGCTTATGATGATGTCGCAAAGCTGCGCATATAGACGATATCAAGTCACCGCAAGAGGTCAAGTTTAGCATATAGCGCATAAAATTCATGCTGTACTGAATTACCCGATTACCCCTTAGTTGCCATCCATATGGAGCTCTGACCTGTCCATCAACGCCTGAGGCTGCTCCATCCTGGCCCGATCAAATTGGTGTTTTGGTTCAGGAATATATGAGTTCTGTGCACTGTCAGAGCTAAATATATATGGATTGCTCTCGGCAGCTTACGTGACTTTGCAAGGCATGAATCTCTGCCATGAGCTTTCTAACCTCATCTCTCGCGCGGCTTCGCTCATATTGTCTCAGACGGCGCAAGTAATCATTCTCCGCAGTGAGATCAGCGATTCGACCTTGAGCGGCAGTCAATTGGCATTGCAGGCGATGGTTAAGACATTTGGATCGGGCCAGCTGTGAGAGAGTGTCTGATTCCTGTTGTGCCTCGCCTTCTTGTAGCGTGATATCTTGATGTTCATGTCGCTGTCTCAGCCACTTCCGCATGATGGGCAAAACAGATGAGTTTGCTGCGATTATGACCTATCAAGCCTATATTAATAGGGGGTTTGGGGGGAATTGCTCGTTATATAGTGAAGGCGTTTGATCGCGGGCGGCTTATTCTTTGCAGGATGACTACATCCAGTCGACAAGCGTGGGAATGTTGCTTCCCCGTGGCCAGTAGATGTGGGAGGCACTAAGTATTTCTTATGGAGTACGCCGTCTGCAGGAAGACGAAAGAACATTTATACTAGCAAAGCAGTGCTATTTTAAGCGCTTCAAAAGAGCAAATTTGCATTAAATACGCAAGCCTAGGGAGGCGCGCTGTGATGATAAGTGCCGGCCTGCGATTCGTTGCCAGCCGCTGAGACGCTCGGCATTCCTTTAATAGCAATGGAAGAGAGAGAATTGCCCCTTCACTCTTATCACTTCGGGCGCAAGGCGTGTCAATCATCGTAGATGAGGGCGGGGGGGGGAAGTGTGTGGTGGTGGGAGGGGTTGTTGATCGACTATATTAAGAGGCCCATCTGGGAGACATGCTTGATGACAGAGCTCTTGCAAAGGGATCTATGCCTTCGGCTAGACAAGCTTGCGAGGCAGCACTGGGGTAAGTCGGACAGATTCCAGTTCCTTGCGGATGTTCCTTTATTGACCATGTCACTAAATAACCGCAAAATTCGCCCCCGAGCCCTCAGGCCTCTCCTCCAAGAGCCCCCCGCCCCCCGCCCGCGAGGAGCTGAGTAGGTGTGGCGCACTCTGCAAGACGCTCTGCTCCATCACCAACTTGCATATATACGTGCAGGTTTCTGGGGCGTCAGCAGGTGAGCTTCCATTACAACCAACCTAGTCGTGCCATTGCATTAGCGTACCGTCCTGTCGGGACCAACTAGCTATAACAGGCAGGTGGCAGGGCTTTCATTAACTTAAACAACAGCTTGTGTGTTTTAACGGGTTTGGCAAAGCGACAATAGAGCTCTTCTATGGCTGCATAATCCTGAGGTGAAAAAAACAGGATATGAGGTAGCAACCGTCCAGAATTCCTGACCTACAACTCCACTGTCATCAATTTGGATCACACTCTTGCGTCAAGCACGCCTGGGAGGCAAGCGAAGGCAATGCTACGTTCTCATTAGGTTCATCAGCCGATATTCCGGAAATAATGACTTTAATTCGCAGTTCTAGCACTAATACAATTTGTCGCAATCCTTCATTCATCTGTTACGCAGGACAACTGACCCTTTCTTCGTCCTTCCGTTCATCGTTTCGCCTTTTTATGAGGCGGTGCCTGACCACCAGCCCCCGCATCCATACCCCTTTTCTGGCCCTTAGCCGAAGCTTCCTGACCATCAACTTTGCGTGGTGGGGCCCGGAAAGCAGGCTGCTCCTGTGTAGCTTGAATTGGTGATGGCAAGATCAGAGGGGAAGGGACCGATGAAGGTTGGGACGTATCAGGATCAATAGCCTCCTGACAGAGTCCTAACGCTAAGAGGTCGTGTGGATTTGCCGCAGGATATGGAGAGTACTCAAATCTTGGCGCCGGCTGCAACGCGAGTATGACTCCATGCCATTGGTCGCCCGGCAAGTAGAGATCCGTGTGGATAGCAGTCCATGGTGGTATAGATCGACCCTGAGGAAAGAATGAGAGTGATACCCGCGGCATTGTGGCGGTGTCCACGGTCTGCGGCTCAGTGGCTGTTATGCGTCCAGATGTGGGAACTGGAAACCATATGATGATAGATCCGTCTTGGTCCGTCAAAGACTCGAATTTCCCTATACTTCGATGGAACTGGTCTCGGCAATCAAGTATGACATGAATGCCGGGGATTCCCTTGCGATAGGCGTCGATAACTCTGCAAGTCAATGGCGCCATGCTAACGATGGAGGATGTTCGGCCTTGCAAGTATGGAAACTGAAATTCTGTCCCAGCTCCAGTACTTATGCAGAGCGGCTCCATAGTCAATAGTTTATCTTTAAAACTAAACAAAATTTTTGCCTCGTCTAATAATACACCTTCAACTGAACCGCCCGGACTCGTACCTCCGATTCTGCCCCGCACGGCCGGAAAAGTGGACTCACTCCTCGGAGGCATGGACCCCCGAAGGCGGCTGAGCGCCGCCGGCTCAACATGCTCCTGCCGCTTCTAGACTTTGGCACAGCTGTAAGCGCCAAGCTGTCCCCATGGAACCTTTCTCGGCCTGCCTGATGCATGACTTTCATACTCGTGATCAAAGGCGCATGATGCATGAGTGCAATCCGTTGCTAGACTTCAGAGCAGACGTGGTTACACAGTCTTATTCAAGTTGCAGTTTGTCACATATAATATAGCCCAGCCTTCATATATTCCTCCACGATTATAGTCCCTCGCTGCATGAGAGTATTTCTGCATCTTTCGTATTACACCACTAGAAACTAGTCCCCTCTCCGAACGGACCCACGCGACCTTGATGAACCTTCCCAAGACGCATCCCTCCTTGAGGATCGCCGATGCCGCGGCGCTTCACATTCCTCATCATTCCACGAGTGTCTTCGATGATTGGATCGACGGCGTTCATGAGGGTAATCACGCACAGTCTCAATCCTGTCCAGTCTGCCATCAAATGTTAGTGGCATGGCTTTTTCAACATGGGAACGGAATGTGTGTTTCTACAATTTCGTGACAGCGTATGCGCACGCGAGAGCAGCTGAGAGCTTAACAAATGCCATGGCGAGTTTTTGCCTTATTTGTGTTGGAGTGACAAGTTTGTCTTTGGATCATGCTGTCAACATTGTGCCAGGTGAGGCGCTTATAAGGACACTTGATCGGGCCAGATTGTCTATCTAAAAGCAACTTAGATTACGCGAATCCATTAATTTGAGCACCCTGTATGTCCCTAGCTCAATAGGCGCCTCGTCTTAGAGTTGGACGCCCAAGACGTCTGTCATTCTGAAGGTACGGCTCTGTCTGCGGCGCTTACCTTCGCGTATGCAGGCAGTGCAGCCGACAGCAAGTGATACGCCCCCACTCCAGGCTGCGTCATCCTGTACCGCTTGTCCCAAATTGATGCTGCCTCGTTTTCTCACGCAGCTGCCTTCGCCCTGCGTCTTGTACCTGCCTCGATGAAGGGTTCAAGTGGTTCGGCAACACGCGATAGACTGGGGGCAAACCCCGATTTGGGAAAGGCCCGTAACGGCAACCGTACGACCTCCAATATCACTAGTCATCTGAAAGGGCGTTAATTTTAGCAAAGCAGCACTGATTTAAGCGCTTCAAAAGTACGGAATTCAAGCTCCTTGTGGGCATTGCCTCATCGAATCATCTCGCTAAATGACCGCGCACTGCGTTCTGAGAGGGGCGGGGAGCGGAGTATTAGGTAGGTGCGGCGAACTCTGCAAAACGCGACGCACCATCACATACGCGCATCGTGCGGGTCACAGTCAGCAGGTGAGCCTCCATCACGACCCACTCGTCGAGCCGTTGCATTAGCGTTTACCGTTCTGTCGGGACCAACTAACTACAACAGGCAGGTAGCAGGCCGTTCATTCTACAAAATGAATTGTATATTGTAATCTTACGCGTGCGATAGGCATCGATAACTCTGAAGTCAATGGCGCCATGTTGTCAATACAGCATGATCGGCCTTTAGAGTACAGAAAACGAAGGTTCCGGCCTTGTTCTAGTACTTATGCACAGTACCTCGTAAGTCAATTGCAGATCGCTAAATTTAAGCTGATGTTTGCCTCGTCTAATAATACATGCTAACTTAACCGCCGTTGACCGGACATGTACGTCCGTCTTCTGCCCCACACGGCCCGGAAAAGTGGACCCGCTGCTCGGGGGCCTGGACCTCCGAAGGCGGCTGAGCGCCTCCGGCTCAATAAGCTTCTGCCGCTTGTAGACTCAGACACAGCCGTAAGCGCCGAACAGCCCCGGTGAAACTACACTCGGATTGACCGATGCGCGACTTCACTTTGGCGTGACGAAAGGCTCATGATGCACGAGTGTGGAACTTGTGGTCTGGACCTCAAGGCAGACGGAGCCAACTGATCTAATTCAAACTGCAATTCGTCACTTATAATAAAGCCCCAACCTCCCCGTATCTACACACCATCAAGCTGTCACTGCCTGAGAGTATTCCTGCATGATGTACATGAAAATCCCACCGGAATCACTCCTCTCTTCGAACGGACCCACGCGACCTAGATGAGCCCTCCCAAGACGCATCTCTCCGAGAGGATTGCCGATGGCGCGGCGCTTCCCAGTTCTTTACGCGCATGCGAGGGCAGCTGAAAGCTTGACAAATGCCCTGAATATCTTTTTAGTGTCTGGCGTTGGAATTTAATGTTGGAATATGATGTTGGAATAAAAGCACGATTTTTGTGGGATCATGCTGTCGATATTTTTACCCGGGCTAGATGTTTATAAGGCCGATCTCGCGAAGTGAATACTCTAAACGCAACTCATATTTCGCAAACCCAGTTAAAGTAAGCGACAATTTGCCCGTAGCTCAGCAGGGGCTCAGGAATCGACCACGCAGGGAGTGAAGTTGCGGTTGCTATTCTCAAGACGGCGCGGCTCTGTCTGCGGCGCTTACATGTATGTACCTCCGCGTATGCAAGCGTGTTAGCTGACAGCAGGTAATATGCACCCACACCAAAAGCTGCGTCATCCTGCCCCTCTCGTCCTGAGTTGATGTTACACTGGAACCCTGTTGTCTCTTAACCACAATCATGCGTGCCGCGTACCTGGGCGGGTACCTGAAGGTGTTGCCCACGCTCTGCCCCAATGTCTCTCTGAGACAAGGGGGGCTACAGTCCGAAACCTGGCAAGGGTCCTTGAGATTCGACAAAACGTGATATACTAGTGGCAAACCCCGATAGGAAGGCTCACAAACACTGCAACGACGGTTGTGATGCATGCAAATAGGTGGTGACGACCACCATGGCTAAGTTGACAAGCAATCATGCGCACTGAGGCCTTGAGCAGTTAATGTTGGCTATGATGCTATTTGCTCTACCCCGCCCGGGATGGTTCCATGTCAACGTCCTCGAAACTCTCGCCCCCCACAAAGTGGCAAATGAGTGACTTGAATATGTCTTTGAGGCTCTTTTTGAGGTTATCCATCTCTCTCACCATGTCCTGGGCTTCATGTGGCCGCTTCAGAAGCTCCGATAGCCCCTCGTGTATCTGGCCGAGTCGCAAGTTGCTAGTCGAGACAGCTAGCTCCAGCGCATCGAGGCGAGAAGCCATACCAATTATCATCCTAGCAAGACGATAAGCATAGCTTCATCCAACAAAGGATTGAACCAGACTGACCACTTCAGGTCATGATTGACGGTTAGCCCGCACTGCGAGGGTGATTCATAAGGGGGGAGAAAAGTGTTCTCGAGGAGAGGCATATTAGCCATAGCGGGAGAGCTGTACAAGTGAAACCAGGGTGCTTGAGGGTTGAGAGTGGATCGGCTGGAGGGTGCTGCGCCTGAAGAGCTCGTAGTTGTGGAGCCCGAAGAAAGCGTAGAAGAGTCGAAGTCCAACGCAGGAACATCTTCTACGTAATTGCTGCTGCGTGGGACAGAAGCCTGAGCGTCATTTGCAGACGCATTGTTTGAGGTGCTCAGGTAATCCATGTTGAAGAGAATTGTCCAGGAGTAGCGGACACGCTTTGGCAAAGATGCATGGGTTTGAGGGCAGCTTATGGTGCAGTATTTAACAGTCAGTATTTTTCCTAAATTTAAGCCGAGGGCTGTAATTAGAACACAAACGTGAAGAATAATTAGGCGCCGATCTGAATCGCTTATTCTAGTATGCGCGCTCTCAAATTAAGACAAGGGAAGAGCCTCTTGGCCTTGCATCAGGACTACATAACCGAGCGGCAAAGCGTCCCTCTTTCCTCTCGACAGACATTCAACACACAATATCAGATCGAAGAGGTAGCACCAGGCGCCATGGTTCTCTTTCTCGTGATCTTCCTCTACACTTGCCTGGCTTGGCAGGCCGAGGCTTTCAGTACCATATGCCTGGCGTCTCCTCCCGTCTCAATCACGGCTGGGAAGTCTAACGTGTCAACCATGTTGGTTCTATGTACAAGCCTGCATTCGGTTTCAGTTGCTAAATTTGCGCAGTATTGAAGCACCGGTTAGAACAAAGTGCGAGGCGACTGTTCAGTTCTCCAACGCAGCCTTTCTCCCTGTGCATTACAATTTTAGCACAATCGATTGTAGCGGTCGGCAAATCGCTTCTTTTACGATGCCGGAGTATGTCCCAAATGGAGACGCGGAGATAGCCTGGTATGTTGTCCCTCCTCCTAACCTACTGTCTCTGACTTGGGTTGCATCAAAGGCAATGCGCGGGGCTCACCCCAAGCTGCATCCATGCCACCGTCTCGGATGGGACAGCGGATCCAACGGTGCCTTTCGATCTGCAGGGTCGCCTTGGCTGTTTGCAAGAGGTGCTCGAAACCAAACTTCAGGTAGTCACTCGTACCAGGTCCTCCAAAGTCTTAACACAAACTTTGCCGATGGTGTTCACGTCCACAACGACAAGCTACATGTACTCCACCGGCCAAGCAAGCATCTTGGCGAGCCGTGATAAGTCTAGCGGAACTTCAGTTCTTTCGACCCCTCTTTCGACAAGCTCAACACCCATATCCAGCTTGGAGGAGGCAGGACCTGCGTCAATGTGGGGCGCATCCCTCACTACCCATGGCCTGGACTCCATCTCGGCACCAGAACCAACTTTAAAGCCAACAAGTGAAGAGGTATTCATGAGTTCTTCAAGCCGAAACGTGGGTCCCTCGGCCGGCTCCCTTGTTTTCTCACTGGCCAGCACCGTCACAATCACCACGACTCTAAGCGCCGGCTGCCTGACCTCGACAGTTTGAGCAATTCCCGGCCTATGTAGTGAGTGCAGAAAGTATATATGAAGCTCTTCGCCTGCCTGAATAAACACAAGGTGTCGTTCGCTTAACTACTAAGTTATTTGAGAAATCCTGTGATCTTTGCTTCGTTTCAAAATGTCCTGCAGTAAACTACCCCCTCTTCGCCCAGACCGACAAGATCAACTCGTTCTAGCTGATCCTGGCATGAACGTCCCGCTATCCAGCCCGAGATGTGAAGGAGAGCCCCGGCGTAAGCGCTTTCGAGCCCCTAATACTCCGAAGCCTGGTCCGAAGCAACCAAGCTGTGGCTCTTGTTGTTGCCGGTCCGCACATGAGCTTTGGACCAATGACGTACTCGAGCTATCTCGGAAGTCCTACCGACATGAGGCTCAGATCAGCCACCACAAGGGGATGCTCCACCACCTGACACATACGCTGAGTGAACACGTGGAAATGATGAGGGTTCTCCGAGAGGAGAACGAGGCTTTACGAAGGGAGGTGCATGATTGCCGCGAAATGATGGACGAACTGATGGCAGAGATCGACATTCTTCGCGAACTGAAGGTACGTTTACTCGCTGATATCAGATCTTGAATAGACATTGATTGATTCAATCTCAAGGGTACCAACGCTAGGAAGTCAGAATTCATTCCGCCCAAATCGGACGGTGCTTTTAGTCCTCTCACACCGGTGGCAATGGAGGAATGGGTGAACGTCGTTGTAGAAGAAGTAAACGATTCAGTTTAATCAAATCGAGAATTGGTTCCATCGATTGCTTCTATCGACTGCGTGCGTATGGTCCGACCTGATGTGCATTATCGACTTAATAGACCTGCAATTCTTCTAATAAATATTCCGTGGCCCCAGGGTCACCAGTCGCTTGTTCCTGACTTGTGTGAAAAGGGAACCCCCAGTAACAGACTCTGAGCACAACCAAAAGGAGGCTGAGCCTCGATTTACCGTTTTCTTTCACAAAAAAAAATTGATGAGCACTTGCAGGACAGAAGTTCACGTGTCTAACGGGTCGTGATAGATCACAGGCGTTAGCCAAAAATCCTAGGGAAAAAAAACAGGGCCGAACGGGGGGGATGGCTAGTCTACCCTTCGGAGCAAAGACCATAATCCGTACGTTCTTGCAGTCATACTCGCAGCAGCAACGTAAAGCGTTGTGCAGCTATCCTTGCCAAGGTGGGATTTGTTGGTTGGTTGACTACGAACAGCACAGCACCACGACACCCTTTCACTTGCAGCGGGGAAACATAGCTGGTGCATCGATCATCCGAAAGGCCTTCGCAGAAACAGGCTCGAACGCCCGTTGGATCAGGCAGCCATCGTGCAACAGAGTCTACTCAGCGAGGCTAATGAAAAGAGACACCGAAGTTCTCACCCCTGCATTGCATTCATTATGTTGGTGTCCAAAGCCGCAGTCAGCCATTTCTCGTGGACATGGAGCGGGCAGGACGAGCTTTGTGCAACCGGCCTTGATAACTGCATTCGTTTTCCCAAGCGAATGAAGAAACCTAACTTACTCGAAACTATGGCGACCCAAGCTCTCAGCTATAGACAAGTTCTCTCGCTTCTAGGCTACGGGAACCCGAGCCGTGCCCAGACCATGCTGTTCACTCATGATGTGGCAGCTTTCATCAAGGCTCTCAGACCGGCCAACGAAAGGCTCAGTGATGCGCAGGCTTCCCGCGACGCATTCAGCCAACTTGCCCGCTTGTTCCTCGACTCCCATGGACGAGGTCGCATATATTGGCCGGAAG
This sequence comes from Hirsutella minnesotensis 3608, assembly GCA_000956045.1. Classification (NCBI taxonomy): domain Eukaryota; kingdom Fungi; phylum Ascomycota; class Sordariomycetes; order Hypocreales; family Ophiocordycipitaceae; genus Hirsutella; species Hirsutella minnesotensis. The sequence continues at coordinate 46,140 of KQ030541.1, read as the reverse complement.
GTCGTCCAACGCTAAGTTATCCTCGCGATAGAATTCAGTAGGGGATTCATTGATACCTATCTGGAGAAAAGCTAATGGCTCGGGAGGATCTTCAATCTCATGACACTTTTGTTTTTTCGAAGCCACCAAAAGATCCAAGGCCTCCGGGGAGTGGTTGAGGACTTGGCCGACTGGGTACTTCATCCAGGGACCAAATTGTACTTGGATACTACGGCGGTCATGTCATATCACGAAACATTAGAGCTTATTCTGAGGCCGCGAATCGTTGGCGTCACCACTTTCACGTACAGTGTGGGAGACATGCATGGAACCGCGATGAGGTCATTCGCTTGGTCGCCTCGACTGGACTTCCAAGCCAGATCTCTAGCCGATCTGGTCCTGGAGCTTCCTGGCGGGCGCGATGCGTCGGGCCTAAGAATAACCTTTAGCGGACCCGGTTTCTCCATCAGAGGCCATGCATACGACGAGAGCGACTTTGCGCGACTACAGTACGAGTTCAACGATCAGATCGACCGCATCTTGGTAGGGCGAGGTCATCACGCACTTGTACGTGATCAGAACGTCCATGTTCAGATCCTCATCATCAGGCACGACCGACCTCCAAGCACTTGGATATTCAACACGTCGTGAAGGCAATCAGTAGCTTTATTCCAAGGGATAGTATGAATAGACAAGCCGTGAAGGAAGATGGCATGCCGGAAAAGGGTGAATTGAACTTTAAGTCGACGGCATGCGCTGCAACCTTCGTGTAATCTCCGATGTCAAGTACGACTTGCAGAGACAACAATACGCGGATTGATTACCAGCAGCTATAGTGTTTTACGAAGTGGTGCCGATGAAATCGATCTGCGCAGTGACCATTAGTCGCCAGCAACTTTCCAGACTGACTGCGTCGACAGCTGGTATCCAGGTGGGTTCCGTAGCCCTGCACGGAGAGCTGCTGATCATCGAGCTTCATAACGTGATAGACCATGCCTTCGACTGCTAAGGGAGATAGCAGTTGAGAGTGACGAGAAGACTGTACTTCAAAACAACGCCGCGAAAAGGCAAGAACGGAACCAAGTGCGATGACGATACGAATCCGATTCAGGCAGGGACAGACGGCTAGATAGGAACCTACGACTGGGGCGAAGGACCCAGGCAAAGTGCTTCAGAAATTAAGATTGAATGCTCCACCCTCGGTGCGAAACTGCGGCGATCTGAGTAGCGGCAATTGTTCTGAATGGTGCCTACCAGTCATCTAACCGATATTTTGTGGAAGCAGTTGGGTCGAGGCGATACCCAATCGAAGCCAGGAACGAATATCGGCACGGCAATCCTGCCTCTATTGAACTTCGCCGTGCGTCTCACGAGATTGTAGCGGTAGCTCAATGTCAGATTAAACCCGCCCCGGACTTTCAGAGTAATCATTCTGTATGAGACGACTGTTTAATGGCCGAGTCCCATTGCTCACGTCGAAGCAGGGCTTACGGATGGCATGCGGATTGAAGGGAGTGCACGATGGGAAGGCCACTCCCGGCTTCACTGTCATCAAAGCAGGTTCCTTGCGTGAAAGTTCATCATGGATAGCAAACTTGGAATCAATACGTGAAGAGTGCGAGCCAGAATGGCCAAGGGCGAAGGACGTTGTTTGGTCCTGACTCCTCGTCCGCGTCACAGACGCAAAGTTCAAGCTTCTCAGCAGGGAAGCATGTAAGTCTCAATACCGCGAGGCGGAGTCTGGTACTCACGCTACGCTGCAGCCTCTACATTCTGCCCCCTCCCGTCCCCAAGAGGCAATCGCCGAGCCTAGTTGATGCAACGGTCTGTTGGTTCCTGACTAGAGCTCACAAAAGTTCGTCAGATTTGCTGCCTTGTTTCGGCTGCATATGCAATTCAACAAGAGCATTATAGCTGATAGCGCTCTTGATCCATCACAGCATCGGACCAAACGGCCCTGGACCGGACAGAGTGCGGCCTGCCATCCCGGTCGCCGGCAGCCTCCCCACTCCTCTAGCCCGTGACATACTGCAGCGCCACGAATCATACGTGAAGCCCCGATCTACAATTGGCATGAACGCCGAAGCATCGAGACAGCACACCTTCACTGCCCCGCGCTCCCCTCCCCCCTCTTTGACCGGTTTTGGAGGCCATCGACGAGAACCTTCAACCAACAGCACATCTCATCGACACACCAATCATCCCGAGGTGGTAGCATCATATCGATGGCGCACAATGTTTTGAGCCTCTGAGGAAAGCACACTCAAGATTCTCCTCATAACCCACGGCAGCTTCGCAGTAGACTATTTGTAGCCTATAAATACCCCTACGTCTTTGGTCACATAACTAAATCCCCGATGTGCCCGGAAAAGACTACCAAACCGATCTTACTTAGTACCCATTACCCAATCTACTTCACGTTTCGCGATCTGTTCAAGTTTCCCCTCATGTATTCCCGACACGGTTTCGTCCCCATCAATGGCCGGGGAATGATGACTTCGAACGGTTGTTCCCATGAGAGCCCAGACGGCCAAATCGTCCAGGCGCCACAACCTATGCGCATGCCTCCGCCAATTTCACGACCGCGAGAAATACCTTCTTCCCAGTCATTGCGGTACCAGAGAGCGCCCCCCGAACCAGTGAGCTCAATGACACAGCACTTATTGAGTTCATCTGCGGTCCAGGCTGAGCTCGTGAGAACTATTCAGGAAGATAGGATATCGTGGCAAGAGGTTAGGGGGGAACTTAAGTCCCACATAGCAGGTATAGAGGAGCGACTTCCGACCGATACCGGGAGTCTTTGCGCAATACTTCATAACGTCCGATTCTCCCTCGACAGATGGGCATCTTATCAAGGCGCAAGGGACCAGAACGTTGACGCCAAGATGCAGTCGCTGAGTGCTGGTATCGATGATATCAAGGCACAGCTCAGCGCGGCCACCCTGCTTAGTGAGGAGCGTTTCGCAGTCTTGACTGCGGTCATAGACCAACATCTGAAGGACCTACACGTGTGTTCACAGAAAGAATTGCACTCATCATCCTCGGACCTCAAAGAAGACATTGAAAATCTCGAAATAAACGAAGTTAAGACGGAACCAGAGCTCCGATAGCTAGCTATACGATAGTCGATGTTGTTCAAATACTACACTGCTTGAATACCGCCTAAGGCTTGAGCACTCAATTGATCGTAAACACATGTGTTAATGACGCAGATCAGTCCTGATTCACGATCAATGACTAAACGTGGACCTTAACGCTCCAGTCTTAAGCAAAAATACGACTAACAGGAAATGACTTTCAAGAAAAATTTTTAAGTAAAGTAAATGACCGCCAGCTGACCTGCAAATTCCTATAGCTCTTCCTCGCTCTCGAGATCGGGTCCGTCTCTGAACCCCGACCAAGGCTCATCTATATCCTCCATAATATCAGGTATGGGCGCATTGGCATCGTCACTATCGAATTGTGCACCATTTGCGTCGAGAGAATCAGTCTGCGATATCGTTCTGATGGTTTCCCCGAGCGGGTGGGATTTTTCAGGCAAACGTTCGGCAGAGAGTGCGCTAGCAGCTTTCGTCTGCTCTCCAGAGCCTTCTGGAGGCAGCATCTGAAACTCCGGCGCAAAAGTTCTTTGCAATCTTCTGGGATTCTTCTCGGGTAGACTTGGGGAAAGTTGTTCTTGTCCATAATTCGCAGATTCTTCCATGCGACTCGATGAAGGAGGCACTGGTGAGAGATCATCTCCTGCTCCTCTGACTTCCACTTCTGTGCCTGAGAATGTTCTCTTCGGGGGCACTATCGAAGGTGCAACAGGACTCTGGAAGGCTGTGGGAGACAGCTCTCGCAACCCGTCGTGCGAAGCGAGCCCGGAGGCCAATGTAAAGGGCGAGCCTCGAGGCGATTCTGGAGTTCTTCCCGCACTGCTTGATGTTCCGAAACGCAATGTTTCATCGGAGTCTATATTTGGTATCACGGGCTCGAGTATCGTTACTTCATCCGGCTCGATACTACAGTCGTCCGTAATACCGCAGGGTGTTGGCATAGCACTGCCGTCTTGTGAAGTGATATGAGTGTATTTACCTCGAGGCTTTCGTTTGCCTCGTACGGATCTGCTTTGTCTTTTGGGCCTGAATATTGCGGGGCCTCTCGGCCTCAAAGGGTCTCTCAGCTTTTTAGGGTCTCTTGGCTTCTTGCTCCGATAGGATTGAGCAGCGCCGTTACCGGTCATCGGACGGTTCTCATACGCATTGAATCCTATTTGCCCATCGGATTCAATATCCGGAATTTCGGGCTGGGCTAGCATGTCTATATCTGACTTGGTGGCATAGGTGCTCGTAATTCTGGAGGGCGTCGGTTTTGTGAGGCCGATTTGTGAAGTGACATTGGGGTACCTAACTCTGTTCTTGTCATTCCTTCTCATGAGTAATGAAGCACCCATAGCTTTACTTCTTTCTCTAGTTCTCGACTTTTTGGGGTTTCTCAAATTGGGGCGCTCCCTCAATTTGTTAGGACTCGGCACCCAGCTTTGATGGGATTGTGTAAGGGTAGCGACATCGCTTCTCCGTTTCTGACCTCTGGAAAAGAGTTCCGAGGCCATCCTTGGAGATAGGTGTTCGAATTCGGTAAAGAAGGCGCTGAGAATCTGTGCTTGGGTACATGTAACCGAAATGTCTTCGGCTGGCTCGACGCGCGCGAAGCAGAGTTGCGGTACGAAAGATGTTTCATGAAGAACTTGAAACACTAGGGAAGAAGGCTTACCACCGCGCCAAGGATACGTTTCATCAACTTTGTTGTACTTGATTGGTATCTCGTCATTCCCGACATTGAGCCCTGCTTCGATCTTGTCATTGAAGAATCCCAGCTCTCTGGCGGTCCTGCAAAGGAGCCCGACGTATCTCGCATCCACGCTTGCGCCCATACGCGTGTTGCCGAGGTCTTGCAATGGCGCCTCCGAAGACAAGTATGGGAAGTATCTCAGGGCTGCCAACAGAAGCTGCATAAAGGCCAGTCTCGGTGTTAGAGAGATCCGCGACCATGCGAAACTGTGATGGCCTGTTTGAATCTGGACCGAGCTTCCTCCCCAGTCTTCTCTCAGACTTTGGAAGAGGTTTAGGCGGTTTCCTCCAATTGTCTTCTTCTTGTCATGTCTTGAGAGAATATGTCCCTCCAGTATCTTAGCGCCAATCGATAGGTATCTCATGTCGTCATGAAATGTCTCAATACTTGGTATCAATCTCCTTATAGATAAGACGTTTTGCTTCAATTTTCTGCGCATATCTGTATCCGTTATCGCTGGGAATAGCGGGTTGTTTTTGCTCTCAAAGTCACGCTTAATTCTCGCGCGATCTGCTTTTGATAATCCAGGGGCTCGACGTTGGATCCGCCGCACGCTTGGAGAGTCGATTAGGTGAAGGCAATTCTCGATACCCGCCATAATCTTGGTCCATTGCGAGGCAATATGACTCCAATAATTCACGACTAGATCATCCACATGGGCAGCAAGGTGCTTGGCCCAATTCCCTAGCTCGAGACCGTCCCAAAGACCTGGAAGCGGCAGCAAGCTGTCCATAGCATCAATTATCGGCTGGCGCCGCAAAAGAAGACGTATTATCTTCTGCTTGCAGGGCGACAATTGCTTGAGCCATTCGTCTGCAACGAAGTAGCGCCCTTTTCTGGTATAGTGTCGTATGTTTCGGAATACAACACCGTCCGCTAACCCTAAGGGCGTTGCTTTGCAACCGTCAGTACAAGCACCTAGCAGATCGGATTCTCAAACGCACGCGGGATGCAATGTAGTTGCACTCGACATATCCAACTGTCCCCTAGGGCATTCTTGACCGACTTTAACACGTCGCTCGTAGCAGAACAGTAGATTGTTTCAGTCGTGACTAGCGGGGGTTCATTAGAAAAATCCAAAGACGAGCTGAAAACCCTCGTAACATTATCGCGTGTTGCAGACGTTACTCGTCCAGGGATAATGAAATCTGGATTGTGCAAAAGCTGAGTGATATCCGAGCTGCGAGGTACGTCGTAGGGTTGAAAAACTTCAGGAACAAGCTGCGATAAATGGACCCTCACGACCCCTTCGTCAAAGAGAGAGTCCATCTTAGCCCGTTGATTATTTGAAACGATTCTCTAAGTTATACCTGATTCTCGATTCTCGGTGCCCAGATATTAATCATTTTCGACTTTGCTTTCAGTAAGTTCGTGAATAAACTTTGTTGTCCTCCTAATTTTAAGGCTTCTCAAAAGAAAGCTCGTCTTCGGCGCCTGGCGCTTAAATTGAGCCCGATGTGCCGTAGTGCCCACTTTGTTACGTGCCCCCACCCGCCCAAGCCATTTGATTCGATGCTTTCGATCGGCTGTGCACGGTCGCACAATTCCAGTCGTACAGATATATATGGCTGATAGGCGGCGACCTTCACTACTGTAGTAGAGTGTTTAAGTACTTTTTTGTACCTGCCTTCCGGCGCCGACGATGACTTCCCATACCTTATTGCGCTTACTTGCCGGCGCTCCTGGACTCCCAGGCCCATACCTTCAAGAAAACCTTGCTGCTTATCGATGCTTGGACCGACTCAAAGCAGACCGCAACGAAATAATCCTAGCTGTTGGCGGATTTGTGAAAAGAGACTTTTTCAAGAGCAGGCCATCGCAATTGAAAGACCACGTCGTCGCTTTGTGGCAGGTGGACGATTGCACCGTCGTGCTGGACTGTGAAATGCACTTGCAGCCCGAAGGCACCGCGCCCAAGATTCGGGGAGGGCCAACGCCGGGACATTGCCGCTACCACTGTGTGAATACGAGTCTCGGGACATATCGGCTTGCTCTGCGCCTTTACTGCGACGTGCTGTCAGTTTTCAGCGACATCGTGCTAATATTTGTCGCCGATTTCGAGGGCATGGGTCAAGTGATCTCTTTCTTGTGTTTCTGGATGTCTTATGCTAAAGCGAAGCACTTTCCAAAGCGGTCCCAGATCATACTCATTGCTGACGAAGCCACAACACGAGAAGGCTTTGACGAATTTGAACTTCTGACAACCATGCTGTCACACCTGCGAACGACAGAGCCTGGCACACCTTACTCGGCCGCTGGCGTGAGGCAGATAATCAGGCAATGCTTTAGCTGTGTCCTTGTTCGACGGTGCTCCGAGCTTGGCCCCTATGCCTGGCAGCGAGAAATGATTCAAACCCGTCACGATTCGCAGCTAAAACATGTTCCGCCAGCAAGGAAGGGGGCGCTCTTAAAAACGGCCATTGCCCTACACGCCGCACGGCCTTGTGTTGAGTTCGATCCAATCCTTTGCTCAAGTACGCAGCGAGTCTCAAGGAATTTCGAACGGAACTTGGTGGAATTTATAGAGGCAAGCCGAGATACAGATGTCAATGCGATCTCCATTATCGCTTCTGCACTCGTAATGCATGCCTTTACCCCGGAGATGCCTAGTAAGTACGTCTTCTTCACCGAAAGGCTGCGGCTAATGATAATTAGGGTTCCCCCCGGATCAAGTTTTTAATTCACTCTACTACACTAAACTTTCCAAGTGCGGACGGCTAGCGAGATTTAGAGGACTTGCTGATGCAGTTAAAGCGAGCTTCGTTGAGATAGTAAACGACTTGCTAACACCTTCTGTAAGCCCGGTCACACTACACCTGGCGCGAGTACAGGGGAATAGATCGATCTCTCGCGTGCAGACTTGGATCTCCTGCTCTATATGTTTGATTCAATCATCGGCCTTCACGTTGGACTGCTCTCACCGGCTGTGCCATGACTGCGTGAAAGTGGCATCGTGTAGTGTGACGTTGCATCAGTACAGGCCAAAGACTTGCATCATTTGTCAAAGAGGTAATGCGTCAGTTTTCACTCTCAAACCGCCAACAGCAGGAGTCAGGGCAATCTCGCTTGGGGGCAAAGCGCCACGACGCATACTCACTTTTCTCAAAGAGCTCGAAAGAACTCTAGACCTAATCATTCCACTTCAAGATCATTTCGATACCATCATAGTTGGCGAGCGTTGTAGGTAAACCCCCAATACCGCTTGTCTCGCAAAGATGCTTACTTTTGAAGGTATATTTTTCGCTTTTTCTCTTTTCCTGGAGAGGTGGACCGTGGCCGATTGCCAATATCACCTTCAGAGACTAGGAAATACCCAGATCAAGGATAGAAGTATCAGCTTCGGCAAAACCCTTACCTGGGAAATCGCAAGTGTGCTACGCTTCAATAGAGGGACGTTGATCTTAGACATGAATGGCTTGCAGATCACCAACGCCAACGAAAATGACAAGCCAGACCGGTGCGTCCTAGCCCAATGAAGCAGATAAATTTATCTAACGACGCACAGACAGCCACCTGTTCGAGTATTGGAAGCATGCAAAATCTCCCTGCACCATGGCGAATACACTTCAACGTTGCTATCTATGGTCGACATGGCCGATCATGAACCGAGATGCAAGTTTGCCTCTCCAACGGCGAACCGGCGGCGATGCGATATCCGGTGCAGGCGCACGCTCTTGCCACTCACCGTTGTAGGATTCCACCAGGGGAACCTCTGATTGACCTCGTGACTAAACTTCGGCGGAGGCACGCACACATCGTATACCGGGGCTCTGAGGCCATACCTTACGAAGATCTCTTCTGTACTGATGACGTCATAATGCGCTGTCGAAGCCTCGAATGTTTTACTCGAACTGTCACACTTGAGGTGTCTTCTCTTGAGACTCGTATTGCAGCTGGTATGAGAACAGAAAGTGGTCAATTGTTCAGCTTTAGCAACTGTCCTTACCGACTCCGAGATTTGCTTGCAGATCAACGCCTTGTATCATGAATATACGTGATTTGGATCACGATATCCCAGCGCGTAAGACCCAGACCCAAATTGAATGCAAACTCAAGTCAAACTCGAAACCAGGAGGTACAAGCAATCTGCTAGCAATCAATGACCATACATATTCTAGAAGCAGGCGGTGTGGTCACGCAAGGACAACCTCCTGGGAACACTTCCTACATGGGATATTCACGTGAAAGATTGTGAGCCACAGTAGCTCAAAAGCAGCGCGAGTATCACCGCGAGTGTTGTGTATTCATGGACCACAAAAGCATGACTGGCGAGCATTTGGTGGCTTGATGATCCATTGCTCCTCTTCAATAACAGCGAATCCGGCATAGACACTACCTAATATACATTGAAATTGAATAAGACTAATTTACATCCGGGCCCTTCCGTGTTCAATCTCACAGAAACTGTAAGGCGCACACACACAACTAAACAGAGAGTGGAGAACGGGGGCCAATAATTCAATTCATTGATCTCTGAAGAGCATACTCAAGTCGACTCACGTCGCTCTTTTAACCTCCAAACAACCTCCGCAATGTCTCGGAAGTCTATCAAGATTCTGCACGTGACAGAAACGCGTCAAGAAGAGATAGAATTGCTCGCGTTTTGCTTTCAGACACGGGAGAAGGTTGAACGATGGGCGAGCCTTCATTTTGGTCAGAGTCTTTGCGTGAGACGAGGTCCTCTTCCGTAGCAATCACCCTTTCCTCTCCTTCACCCGTAAGCCCCGAGGGGAAGAGGTCGAAAGTCGATGCAAGGTCCCCAAGCAGCATCATGTCCTGCTCAGCTGAATTTGTCAGGTTTCCTAAATCCCAAAAGTCAGGCGATTGAAGTAGCACCGTTGGTTCAATAGCTAGGCTTGACTCTTGTGAATCTGATGATTCACACTCTGAGCCAACTGTTGACGATGGAGTGCTTTGCTGGCTTGAGGGACTAGACGATCGACGAAATGTGTTTAGAGACCGGTGTTTCTTGTTTTTGAACTGATGTGGTCCCATGAGGTCCGTCTCCTTAAGATCTTTGAAGAAATCTTGCATCAAGCCAGGTCGAGATTGGAAACCTCCAACAAACCCATCTGGGCGACGAGTGACGATGACAACGTCGACATTGTATATCTCGAAAAGATCGTTTCCTTTTTTCCAGAGACCCCATTGGCAGTTTGCGGTGCCGGCTCTGACGTTCTTGTTCTTTTTGGATCTTTGTCTTGCCATGTCGGCGACTAGATTTGAACAAATGGTGATGATGAAAGTAATATGGTGATTGCTGTCGGTTATCATTCATCAACGGCCCTAAGGGGGAGGCCCGAATTTAAGCATCACCTTCACCATATAACTTATGGTGATGTTTCATCTTAAATGAACGCTCACTGATCAGGACTGCGCGCGGGTATGCGCCCGGGCGATTCGACGGTGTTGGCCGGTTGCACCGGACCGGATTTGTGGGGCTTCTCGGAGCCGCTCTGCCCGTTGCCGCTCCCAACGAAGTGGACACTCGGTTCCGTTTCTATTTTAAGTCATTGCTAATTTAGATTCAGGCGTGCGCTTGTGCTAATTCTCACCGTGATCGCTCTTCTTTGTTAGCGCCGAGTCCCTCGGGTGACGGAGGGGCTTACCTTAAGGGCCGCTGTCCAGATTAACCATCTACAGATAACATTATAGTCATACTTCTCCCGGTCATTCTTCCCCTCGTAAGTCCATTCTTACTGGAACATTTTCCCCGGAAAATTCTGCTCATTATCCAAGATTGCAGTGCAATGGAGCTAGATGCAAGCATGTTGTATTTAATATCTTTCTTCGGGTTTATTGGCACCTCTCTGACAGCCTGGATGCTGAAACTTTTCTTGCCTAATCCAGTGTTTTGCTTCGCCAGACACGTTCGTTATCCTTTGCTTATCAGCAGACCATGGCTTTGCGCGACCCGTCTCCATGCAATGATGTTCATTGCTTTCCTAGCGATCAACCTGAGTGTCATTCTCGTTCCTTCGTTCTTCCCTGGATGGGTACAGGTCCAGAGGAGAGCTGCCCTGATGGCTGTTGTTAACGTCTCTCCTTTGTGCATGGGTGGCCGGGCACCGGTCATCGACGCTCTCAACTTTCCACGCCAATGGTACTACATGATACATTCATGGGTCGGAGTGATCGCGGTGGCTGAGGCGATCTCGCACTCGATTATCGCCTTGAGCCTTCATCCTAGGCCCGGTCTTCTAACCCAGACAGGTTGGTCTGTGAGTTAACCCAACTGTGCTGTATCAGACCTTCACTTAAATGAGTCTTAGGCTTTCGGTCTTTTGCTTAGCTCAGTCTTCGTCGCCTTGCCGCTCTTGAGGAGATGCTTAGGCAAATGGTTCCTTTGGGCTCATCGAGCAGCATCACTATCAGCAGTGTCTCTGCTTCTAGCTCATGTCCTCAACACCTCTTCGGCTCGCGCCCGAATTCTAATTGTCAGTTCTTGCGCGCTCTGGGTTATAACGACTGTCTTCCGCTTCGCTAGACTGGTCCATTGCTGGCATACCGCCCAGATAGTAGAGGTCCAAGGAACAGCTGACACGGTCAAGCTTGATCTCCATCTCAGCCACCCCGTCCGAATTTACCCAGGTTGCTATTTTTATATTTTCTTCCCTTCGACCTGGTATCCAACGAAGAAAGTCTTCAAGTACAATCTCTTACACAGTTTCACCGCCGTTGCCTTCTGGCACGATCCCCAGGAAAATTCTCATGCAGTTTCCAGCCTTCAATTTCTCTTATCTCGGCGCGGGAGCCATCGAGACATAATCTCAAAACTGAAAGAAGGCCAAGGAGTGCTCTTGGACGGTCCTTACGGTCAAGATATTGGCGTCCAACATTACCAGAATGTCATTCTAGCGGCCAAAGGGATGGGCATCGTTGGTATCCTTCCTCTGGCGTTGCAATTGTTATTGCGGAGAAACCACGACAATCGCATTCGGAATCGACTACAAAATCTGAGTGAGGCCGACATGATGTTGCGCAGACAACAAGAGAAGGCTATCGATCAAGAGAAGGCTTCGATTATCCAAAAAAGGAAAGATATAGCCACGGAACGTCTTGACCTCACAAAACAGTGCCTGAACCGTGATTCGGTTAAGAAAATAATTCTGTTCTGGGCTCTCGAAAGTAACTCGCAAATGCAGTGGGTTGACCAGCAGCTCAAGGCGCTGCAAAGGCTTGACCCGGAAAACGTAAGTGTTTGGATACGAGCCCGACTTTTCATCAACTGATCTTATCAAGAAACTGCTTGTGGTCTGGTGTGGATATCCTCGGAATATCAATGGCACAAAACCATTTACAACATCTAGATTTTGGAAATGCTGGGATTCTGCCACAGTGGGAAATTTTGATGATCTAATTATCTCTAAGATTCAGGAAGAGCGCGCCCGCGTGGCTGGGAGCATGAAGGTAATAGGTATGAGATTGATCCTTGCTATTACGATCATGATAGATTCTCTGACACTTATAGCCTGCGGCAATCTACCTTTTTGCAATTTTGTACGGGATGGAACGATAAAATGCATGGAAGATAGTCCTATATCCTTCACAGAAACTGAATACCGACCTCGCAGAATAGGGAATCATGACCTTCAAATTGGTCGCCCTCTGGACATATCTCTATTCCGGTCGCGGCTTCAGGTTGAGCGGACTTATAACGGGGAAGCGATAGATTTGGGTAGGATATCGCCTCGGTTGTCGCCAAGAAGGGTGAACTCTGCGGTCTCGAGCCAGAGCGTTTATTCAGTTAATGTTTAGGAAGATCGCATGTACTTTCAGACGTCTGTATAATGTTGTGCTCAAAGCAATCTAGAGGAAGCCTTGATGTTCTTGTTTTTCGAAGCCTTGTATGTCACAATAGGTGTGAATACGCGTAGAGCGAAACTCGCTATGTTTAGCCCAGAAACGCGGCCAAGCTAGACGTGAAAACTCTTTGCGACCACCTTCTACCTTCACGGAGGACTGCAAGGATTCCCTGTTAGCTCGGATACCTTGGATACGGGGGCCTCCATAAAATCCCACGCACATATAGCGGTAGACAACATTTGTGTATTCAGGGAAACGTCTGTAAACGGATTCTTCAAGCTGGAATAATACAGTGTCGTTGAGGTGATGAAAGCTGCCTCCCGTCGGCGTACGTGCCGCCCGTCAAACCTGGATTTCAAGTAGCCGCACGGGCTCGGCGCAGAGCAAACCCAAAGTTGCGCGCCTTGGGTGGGCTTGAGATGTGCTTGAGTTCCAGTGAATGTTGGACACGTACATCTAACTCTAATTAGAACCATGAAGACCAAGGCGTCATTCTCTCCGAGCAAAACTTCTGGCGTAATGGTTCATTGGAGAAATAAAGAAATGGAGGTAAGTGAATGAATTTCAACATGATGACTCCACCTTGGTGTAAATAAGCGATTGAGCGGTTAGGGGCGCTTAAAGTAAACGATGCACGGTACTGCGCGTACTGGGACATCCAACGTTAACTGCAGCCCAGACCAGTTGTCAGCTCGAAGAATGCCCAAATGCTTATCTTAATGGACACTTTTTATCCAGTCAAATATATAAGAGATGCGGACGGTACTTCTCAACCACGCTCTTGAAACCGATGCCATTCATCTGAGGCTCAAACTATCTCCTCACCAATACCATCGAGATATCCAGTCATTTTTCAGCATACATCAGTCACCATGACCTCATTGAAAAGCCAAAAAGACCAGGTCGCACATTTTGCCGGCACTTTTATCCTTCCTGATGGAACGAAGAAGTCGCACAAAGACCTTGCAGAGGCTCTTGGTGTGGAGTCGACGAAGAGCATAAAACAATGCACCGTAGTCATTGCCACAACGGACTCCTACAATACAAACAAGTCCATCAGGGGAAGTAAGGATCAACACGTTCCCTTTCTTAACGAAGCTTGGGTATGTGCTTGTATCGACGCCGGCAAGTGGATCGAGCCCCTACGTCACCACTTTCACGACCACCCGGAGTCGTCAGCACTTCCTGAAGAGAATACCACGATGTCGACACGACTCAGTACTCCAGATACTGCCATGACCGATGTTTGGACAGATGCAGCAGGGAGCTCAACACGAGACACGACCCCAGGGAACCAAGGCGCCAAAGAGGACCGAGTGGCTCATCGGCAGGGGACGTCGACGGACGATACTGCCACTCCCGCCCAAGAACAACTTCCTGCTCAGACTCAAGAGCAAAACCCCCCTGCTCCCAGTCAAATTTCTGCGCACACTCTTTCGCAGCCGGCGCAAAATCCCAGTCAAACTGCTTCTTTGGCTCTTGCTCGTGATTCAGAGCAGAATCCCGCTACTCATGGCAAGAACTCTGAACATCCTCCGTCCCAGGCTGAAAAGGCCCCCAGTCAGTCCATTCCTTCCGCGCCTGAACAGACTCACAGGCAGAGTCCAGTTCAGATGGAACCGAAGCCTGCTCAACCTGGGCAGACGCAAACTGAAAGTGGAGATGCGCACTCTCAGACCGAACGTACTGAGCAGCGGTTCGACCGGTCATCTTCTTCAATGCCCAGCTTTCGCGAACAATGGTACAGTGACGCGGGAATTGTCCATAAAATAGTGCTGCCAATCCATCCTGCAGACAAGCATAAGGCTCGCAAAGACCAAAGGCGCAACGTGGAACTGAACATAGACTTTGCGTTTCGCTACTTCCTTTGGATTTCTGACCCAGAGACTCAGTTTCCAGAACATAAGATCCAGGGGAAAACGAAGAGGGACCTTAGGGCCTCTTGGATTGTTCCGATGAAAGATAGTGGCATACAGGGACAGCAGTACAGGGATGTCGGTCAAACCTTGGGAATTTCGACTGAGAGAACAATCAACGATTGTAAAATGGAAGATTTCGACTGGTGGGGTACTGCTACAGACGGCCGGGTATGCTATAACGCCGGAGTGTTGCCTGGTGAATCTAAGCCCCGTGTTTGGGCACGGACGACACTGAAGAAAAAGTGGAAAGATATAGATACAGAGATCAGTCGCATACGCATGATCTTTGCCCAACCTTCTCTTGCGGAGGAGAAAGAGCTCTCGCAAAGCGGCAAAGAAAAATCTGTCATTCTGGAAAATTTGAGAGAATGTGAGAGGTATTTGGAGGCAGAGAAGAATTTGTGATGAGAGCAGGCCTCTTCTACGTTGCGGCAAAAGTGCCATTGCAAGGTATGGTGCGATCAGATGTTATGGAGATTTGTGATTGGTACAAGATGCTGTTTCGGGACGTTTGTTTTCAACATCTGATAAAGTACGTGGCTAATCAACCACATCATTTCGATTCCCCGTCTGAGATCATCCTTAGCACAAGTCCCGCGTACTAATGTCGAGCAATTGTCTGGTGATTCCATGGCGCCATGGGCGCCGTCGGGGTAGTGGGGGTTTCTGGTGGAAGCTGCAAACGATTAACAACTGGCATTCTAAGACATTTGATCGGACAAGCATACCTCTTTTCTGAGTGACATGACCGTGAGCTTAATCTCCATCATCAGTCTTTGCGTCCTTCCATCTAATTCTGCTAGTTCGCATATGATTGCATTTATATTCCTGCGCTTTAAGTGCAGCGCGTGATTGACGTCTTCAAGCAGGATAATGGAGTTCTCTAGAGTCGACACCTTATCGTTGAGCGGAACGAGGCAGAATTCGTTCGCCGAGGCCATTGCGTTCTTTTAGGTTCTAGGTTCGAAGAGGAGTAGAGAACAGTTCTTCGCCGTGCGATGATTAGTAGAGTGTTTTGAGGTATTTATGATTGTGCCTCGGCCAGCCTTCGAAGACATTGTCTATAAATAACACGACCGGAGCTCGCGACGGGGATATGTGGGGCAAGCCGGAACTCCGTGCCGCCATCAAGTGCGGGGTCTGTTCCTAGAATAGCAACTCAGCCGGGACCCAAATGCGGTCTTATCCTTCTCTTCGCCGTCAGCTCATTGTAATGATACGGACAGTTTATCTCCAAAGTTCACTTGACGAGTAAGTAGCGAATGGTGAGCTT
This sequence comes from Hirsutella minnesotensis 3608, assembly GCA_000956045.1. Taxonomy (NCBI): domain Eukaryota; kingdom Fungi; phylum Ascomycota; class Sordariomycetes; order Hypocreales; family Ophiocordycipitaceae; genus Hirsutella; species Hirsutella minnesotensis. The sequence goes on along the minus strand of KQ030541.1, from coordinate 30,330 downwards.
GGCAGAGGGTTGTGCTATCTTTAGGAGTACCCGGCGTGCCGCGCGTCCGTTCAAATATTGGAAAAGCACCTTCTATAACATTTGCCTGCTCGGCCGGTGCAATGTTCCCTTCACTACCATTCGGCTGCAGACTCCTTTAATCGTTCATACGCCGTTATCTTCCCTCATTGCCATCCTGAGATCCATCGAGAATTTCGCATAATAGCATGGACTACGATAGACTGGTTATCCTCCATGACATCGTCCCCGACTTTAGGGCAGGGTTGTTTTCGATCCTCTGCACCACGGATATATCAATCATCGCAAAGCTTCTCAACTTAAAATTGACAAAAAGGGATAAAAGGGCGTACGACACGTTCCTCAAGGCAAAAATTCTCTCGATCACTTCGTTCGTACCTCACTTCGTTCCTCAAGGCACTGCTCCTAAACGGAAAAGACTGAAGGGACCAAACGGATGACCTGCCGGGCTCAAGGGAAGAGCGAGCAAAGGCTGGGGCCGGTGGTCACGTTGATAGTCCTCTCGTCTCTTCGTTCGTTCCTCACTTCGTTCCTCAAGGCATAGTCCTCTCGTCAACTTCGTTCCTCATTCCTCATTCGTTCCTCACTTCGTTCCTCAAGGCAAGGCATTCCTCAAGGCAGGGGCTACCGCGGAAGAGTGCTGCCAGAAGCGGGCCTTCACGCAATCACTTGCCACGATCCTCACTCTTTCGACCTGAATTATCCAGTGCTTCACTTCATCACACTTCTCAAATAACTATCTTCTATATCCCAGGCACCATAACTTGCAGAGGAATTCTAGTTAGGTCTAAGCACGGGCAGCGAGCCCTAGGTCAATGTCGAATTGGCGTTGATGCATCCGAACAGTACAATGATCCTTTCTTTTTTTGCTTTCCAAACCAGAAACAACTTCGGGGATCGTCGGCAGAGAAGTACAGACTGTTGTGGCGAAATGCTCTACAGAGAAAGTGTGACGGTACAAGGCACGATCAAGGTCGAGTGCGACTTGGATCAAGTGAATTGTCCACGAGGAGAAAGGAGAGAGATTCCCAGGGAAAACTCTCACTGAAGCTACTTATACATTGAAGTGAGACACTCATTAAACTTGGAGGTCACATGATTCCCTCACAGAAAGAACACTATCATAACGAACCCGGATGGATGTGCTGCAGAATGACTGGAGTTCTGGATTGTTGGTTTACTCATAATGAAATGAGAGTAGATTACAGCATAAGTTGAAACAAAAAATTGTTTGCCTATTTTCTCCGTACCTCCTTTCCTTTCCTCTTCGGTTCCGGTGCCCAAGTCGACGTGTGTATTCGACCAAGCGCAACGTATCCAGTGTATCCATTCCTATTGTTTCCGTCCTCTTATCTAATTTTCATCTATGTCTAATTTTTACCTATTCCCACAACGATAACAGGGATTGGTGCTCGCCGCCCCTCTTATACCTCACGTAGTTGCACTGCTCACCATCTGCAAAGACTTCGGTGACAGTGACGGAACGATAGTTCGCTGAAACGAAATCCTTTTCTGAGCCACGGTCGGCTCGGCGTCAATTTCCATAGAGCTGGCAAACGCCGGCTCTCCCAACCCTTCATTAAGTGGTGCCTTTGGGTCGCATGAAAAGCGGTGTAAGGCGCACAATCACAATAACAGAGAGTGAAGAACGGGGACCAATGATATGATTGTTGATCTCTGACGAGCTCTCCCAATGCTGCAAGATCACGCTTTTTATACCCGCACGAGGCTGGACAGCCTCGTGCTTTAATGCAGAATATCCAACCCAGCCAATATTCGGAATCGTCCAGCCGTCCACTCCACTCCAGCCAAGCACTTCCGGCGCGTGACAAGCGGCCTATTAGGCAACAGCAGCCAATACGGCGAGATCAATCTTGGTTGGTTCATCGATGAGCCATGAATACAATGCATGTCAGCCGCAAAACCGGGATAACGCTATCTGAGGTGAGGCGACCGGGAATAAAATATGCTGGAGGGCGGGGAAGAAAGGAGACGATCTGGTACTTAAATGTAAATTCATGCGGCAACTTCAACCCCTACGCGCTTTGTATTAGCGGTTTATCGACAGCTAGATTGCAGGATTCGCGGTTAGAAGGAAGAAAACCTTCTAGGCAGATGGACGCAAGGAAGGCATTAGCTAGAATGGAAGCGTTGTCATTCACTGCCTTGCCTCGTCTACCCTTTCGGGGAAAATATAATTGTAGCTTAGCTAGGCTTTACATATTTCAGGTATTCTAATGTCACTGCTCTAGAACAGCATCAAGCGGGCCTCTTCTCTCTTCACTGCACGGCTCGGAGAAGAAAATTTCCCCAAATCAGTCGATAGCTTCGAGTCAGGAAAGTACCGTTCAATTAATCAAGCTCTAAAGCGTAGTCAGATCAATAAAAACCACGCCGTCGTGATTATATACAGGGCAAAGACGTCCGCCAACAACGATGTAGTCCGCATCCCCCTGAAAGAAGTTTCTGCCGTGGGCGTCGTCATTTGTTGAAATCTCACTCCAGGAATCTTCCGTAAGGTCGATGACCATTGGCTCATCCTCCAGGCCATCAGTCACCTCGACAACAGAAGACCCATCATCCTGAGCCTTGTTAGTATCCGGGTAGTTCTCGTCGCAGAGATCCGAGAACTCCTCAAGTGTTAGCTCTGACATCGTCGGCGGGAGGCCCTCTAGAGCTAGGTGGAAGCGCTCGCGGATGCAATCCATGCATGTGTCCCTTGCAGAACACTGGCTCGCCGTAGGGCTCGACTCTTCAACTGAAGCCGATTGTTCGTCATCATAAATGGAAAAGCCAGGAGTCTCGTAGTTGACGCCCTCAAATATTCCACCAACACGCTCGTCATTGTCGAGACGATCCTCTCGGTAGTGACTGGAGCTGTTGGAACAGGGGAAAGGAACATCGATGAGCCCGAAATCCGCTCTCTGAGACTCAGACGTGGGTGAGGCCAGCGAATCAGAGTGATTCTGACCGTCAAGAGGAAGGGCATGAGAGCTGGAGATCAAGGCAGGGCAGCTTTCCGAATGGACGTCGCTTGTCCAAGCATCTGTGCCTTTTTGAACATAGCATGTGAGATCCATCGTGTCATCTTGCATGATGGCATGGGAGAACGCCGAGACTGGCAGCTGAGGGCATGAGATTGCAAGAGTAGTCTCCATGTTTGAGCACAGTGCATTGAGGAGAAGTGATGTGAAGAGGTGAGAGTTGGGTCGGATGGGAACGAGGGGGCGAGCGCCCATTTTATACTTCTCCTTGCACACCAGCAGAGATCACGAGACGGTCGTCTAGCATGCGACCTGACGCACGGTTCCATGAATAGCCAAAGGATTCGCTCACAGTGATCGAGCTCCCATTCGTCAAGTGCTCCTGGTTGAAGTAATGGAAATGGTTGGCTGCCTACATGTGCCTATCAAGAATGCTAGGTGACGGTCCAGTCCATCGGGCCCATCAGTCTCTGCCCTCAACCTAGAACTCCTCGTTGGCATGTGGATCGTCGGACTCCATCCTCTTCAACCCAATCGGACACGGCGAACCGGGCGTCAGTATAAGTCAGTTTACTACCTCGATGAGGAGCCGTCGTACGAGAGCGACGCCTCCTTGTATAATGGAACGATAAGTGCTTGGCCTCTATCGTCGCACCGGCTGACCAAAGACGACCTATGTTCGGTCCTTCCTCTTCGTGAGGCATTATGGCCCAATATAACCTTCCAAACGACAGACATGTAAACGTTAGGTATAAAGAGGGAAGGATAATGACCAAATGGCCAAAATGGCCAACATACTAATCTAGCTATCGGATCTCGGCCGCTTATCATGTCTGGGCTGTTCCGCTACAGTGCGCCTCCTTTTCCTCTGGATTTATTTTTATCGGACAGTTAGTGCGCCTACAGGACCATGCCGAACACAGGAGACCCATTGTCTTTCGTAAAGATTCCGGCGGGTCGTCTCGGGTGAAGATGGGTAGACTGAGCACGCGCAGAGTGGCACACAAACATTTTTGATCACAATGGAGGCACAACTGTGGTTGTCTTTTCGTTCCATCACTGGTTGCTAGAAATCTTCTGCATCCTGAAGCGTTTTCTCTATCGCCCTTTCCAGAAGTGCTTTGCCCTTGTCGCTATCCAATTCATCGACGGAGCACCATCCTTGATCTTCCATGTAAATAGCGCTTGCCGCACAACTTGCCAATTTGACGAATCTCCTCGACTCTTCCTTCCATATCTCGCGCACTTGTATTTCCATCTCGTGGGTAATGCTCGTGAACATCGGGATACCCACTTCAATATTCAAGCTCGGAGGTCCATAGATATGTCTATCCTCATTGAGATGTCGGCAGTACCAGTAACGGAGAAGAGAAAGCTTGGTTCTCAAGTCGCGAAAATTGTGATGGAATCTCCTGTCTTGCGCGCAGCGCAGACAAATTTTGGTGGTTATCTCGAAAGGATCAGTCCCAAGTCGGCGAGACTCGTCGTGACTACACTCCTTTATATAAACCTTTTGGATATGGCCGCATCGAACAGAACCCTGCGTGACGCATTGTCTTTCCATAATCGGGTCGTAGGAGATAGATTGGTTCGCTTGCTGTACCAGTCTTGCAGCAGCAGTAATGACCCCATCCATGAGTGTAGTGCTTTCTGTGCTTTTATATACCCTGAGTCCTGGTCTACAGCCGCGGATGACCTTTGTCTGACCGCATTAGGGGACGGACTGCTACTTCTGCTTACAGAAGATATGGCAAGCTTCAAACCTTGCTACTCTAACCAAATTTTATGCTATTGACCGTATTACCCTGCGGTGCACATGCAGAATGCAGACCCGACGTAGGATAGACCAGGCCTGAATGCGGCTGCCGTCAGAACTTTTGCACCCATTCACCTCTAATCATACCAGCAGCTCACTGACACCTACAAGGTGCATTGTCTTATGTGATACACGTAGTGATCCTCCAATCTGTGACCTGGCACAGCCTGGAGGAACAGAAGGTGGATGTATTACCTTGGGTATTATGGCACGAACGCAAATCCGCCTCGCCGTCTCTATCTACTGAAATAGAATAGCGAGAGCTCATGCGTCAATCTAAGCCTGGCGTTTCGCTTGTGGTCCAAATATGGGTTGCTCAAGGCTTAAAGAAGCAGACCAAAGGAGATGACGTACGGCACTACAAATTACACTTGCTCTAGCTCAGTCCCTTGGCCTCCCTCACACACTACCAAGTGCGCCGTGGATGGTTCATTGCCCAGCCGGCCCGACCCTGCCGTTACATCTAGCTGCATGTGTCTCTGCCTCTTGCTTTCCTGGTGTCGTTTGATCATGCTGTCCAAGGGCACTGCTGGTACTGCCAAAATTATGAGACAGAGCCCGCACTGGCCTCCGAATTGGTGCAGGACCCAACCTGTCACAGAACATACTAGCAGCATGAGCGACCCCAAGAATACCAATCCGCCGATTGCACCTAGCCATGGCAAACCTTCATTCGAGGGGGGTTGTTGCAGCTGAAGCGGGTTTGACTGCCTCCGCCCTATCTGACGAGAACACTTTATCTTTCTCCTCACCACCATAGCCATCATGGCGGTGCTTAAATGAGACACCATTGGTGCAGCCCACAAATACTCCACGCCAAATTGGCGTGGTCGCCAGACGGTTACCCCTATAAAGGGGAGATGGAGGACCAATATTGGTCCAAAAATGACAATTCTTGCCCTGATGGAAGAATCAGGCTCGACGGAGTGGGAGAAACAAGCGTGTATCAAGGGATCAATAATTTGGATAAGCTACAAACCATGAGTATACCGGTAATGAAAATTAGAAGTGCCTGAATGGGGAAATACCTCGGTAGTGTTGAGGCATAACACGGTCATTCCTTTCCAAGCCGTGAAGAAAGGGTAGGCAAGGACGCCCGATAGGAGTGCGTTTTTCGCACTGCCAAACAACGCGGCGAATATTAGTCCGGTACCCAAGAAGAGACAAGCTGTGGAGATCAACGCCCAGGTTCGCCTACGCGAGGCTTCTCGTGGCTTGACTCGGATCATGCAGTACAGGTAAGGGCCCAGAAAGACTGCGGTCACCGCAAACACAACTCCTGCCTCGATAACCTCTTCTGTTGGAATCTTGTCCTGCATGCCGAAGCGTGATGGCCGTCAATGATAGGGACGACGGGACGAGGAGTAGAGTAATTAGAAGCATGAGAGGGTCGCCTTGTGCTATGCGAGATGTGCCTATTATAGGCGTTCAAACCACCTTGCCGGCAATACGTGCGAATACTTGGCGAACCATAATGAGATGAGAACAAAGTCGCATTCATATACTTTGGTAATTGGGGCTTGCCTCACGGGGACGATGGGAGGTGCAATCATCTGGCAAAGTAACTGATTGACAGCGGGCCACGGTCTACGTGACAGGCTAAATTATCGGTGGCACAGTGTTATGAGGCAGGCTATAGGCGACTGATTCGTTCGATGCTCTTTGTCACTATTTTCGACATCTCATCCGCACGGACTGCCAGACACTGAACAGCGCATTCAGTAAACATGTGAAAAGCTTCGCGTGCAGTTATTTTTCTGTGGGCTATACGCGGTTCATTCACGTGCCAACTGCAGAAAATACACATCTGCAAAAAGCAACATCTGCCAAAGGCAATACCTGCAAAAACTAGCACCTACAAACTAACATCTGCAAAAACTAACACCTGCAAAACCTAACACCTGCAAACTAACATCTGCAAAAACTAACACCTGCAAAAACTAACACGTTCATGAAACAACAACTTGTAAAAATATCTGCGAAAATAGGACAGGGCCCTACAAATAAATGAATGGTCGGCAACCCGGACTTTTCGGCAATCCGAAATTATCTCGACCCGATTTTGATCCGATTCATTTCAAGCCATGCGCACGTACTTTTCAGTCAGAATGGGTCAGGATAATTACACCGAACCAGCGCTTGACGTCATTTAAAATGGCATATTTATTAGGAACGCGTCCAAGTCATTGGACGTCCCGAGGCTTACAGGTGACCATTTCGACCCGCATCTTGATGTTGAGGATTTTCATTATGAGCGAGCGGCTTGACTTCAGCACGTGAATACATATGTTTTTAACCCTTTTTCGACTGTTAATCCCAGCTGTATTCTTTGAGTGTGCTTTGCAGGTCGTGCTGTGTGCTCGCCACTGCTCACCGCCCATCGACTCAAAACGATGAGCCCCGCGCGGACTGCCTCAGACGGTACGTCCCGAATTCTTCTTCGTGTAGCTTTTCGGGCAAAAGCAAATCCGAGAGCCGCGACCCGAAAGCGCTCTGGTGCCCAACCTATTGTTGGGCAGGCCGATCAGCTTTCCTTGCTTTTTTTTTTGCGGCAGATGACCAACCTCCCCCATGCGAAATGCAAGAACATCCATGTCCCCCGACCAGCACCACGAATCACTACACACTGAGCGATCCATCCCGTGCCAAACTAAGCCCTTCGCTGCATCCCGCCCAAGCTTTACTACGTCCTGTGATGCCCGAGGTATGGCCAGAACTTAACGATCGAATATAAATCTTAACACTGGAAACGTAGGCCGAACAGACCAATAACGGTGACTATGAAAAGATCGGTTATCATATATTTAAGGCAGTTGGCTACGATAGAACAATGTCGTGGATAGCAGGATCTGGTCGCGTGAGCAAAGGTACCAGCGGCAGCAGCGGCCTTACCCCTCTCAAAGCGGATGTCGACGGAGACGATGAGGTTCTTCCTAAGGGAGAAAGTGTACTCGTAATGGATATGGAGAAGTTTAAACTGGTTCGGAAAACTAGCTAGAGTACATCGTCGCATATATTTCCTTGCCAACTGCGAAGCAGAGTATCACCTCTAGTAGGCTATCCTCGTCTTTAGCCCCTCGAAGCACTGCCACAGCACCGGTACACGCTGCGTTTTGCTCACTCTTTCTCTTTTTGCTGGCTTCCATTGCCTCAAAAAGATAGTCGCCCAACATGTCCCTCAATTCATCCACTGATCTCGAGTGTGCCTTCGAAATGGATTCCCCTGCGGATGAACTGATCCAGATGTTCAGCTTAAAGTCCTCGCCTTCTTGCACAGCAAAATATAAGCGCACAGTATCTGTAAGGGAGACCATTCGTTCTTCTTCCTCTTTCTTTCGTGTCCTGCTCGTCTTCATGCTAACGAACAGATAGACCCCAAGCGTAGCTTTAACTTTCTCCATCTCGGCCATTCTCGCCATATATACGTCCTCCTCTACGCTCGCCTCTGGCTGTTCACGTTTGCGTTTGCGTCTGCGGGCATTTTGAACATCGTTACCCGTATTTCGGGCTTGTTTGACAGAACATTTCAAGACTTGGAGTTGTTTCAGACAGTCAGACAACCAGACATCGCGCTCGTCTGATCTAGGAATAATTTTCGCAGCAAAAAAAATGGAACCCTCTGAGTTCAATTAGCATATATGTCGATTGATACGGCAATGATCGTTTACCGAAGATAGCTACCGCGCGGTAGTCAAGTCTGAGAACCTTGCAGTATTTCTGCCAATCACTGAATAGGTCGCATTTATCAGACTCGTACCGTTCAGCGGCAATTTGACCAGCAAGTTTAATATCCTGGCTCTTCTCTAGATCGGTCGATAGCGTGTAAAACGCCAGTGGAATGAGCTCCGCGATGGTGAAATCTTGAAAGTCAGTATCTCGACGTTCAGCAATGTAGCGGCAATTTGTGTCGTAACGCTGCCGTCGGTGCACTGGGTCTCTGAACACGCACTTTGCGTGACTTTGGAGAATCGACGAGTCGCTCATGTTGTAGGATTGCAGGGTAGACTGTTGCAGACGTGGAAAATTGCAGGCGTGGAAATTTGCAGGCGAGGAATATTGCAGGCGGGGCCTTCTAATAAATGTTTCGAGTCCTGAGGGATGACCGAGAGATCCCAGAGTGGCAATTGAGCCGATGCCTGCGACATATCATCGAACCAATGAAATAGCCCCGACTTTTGATCCAGCTGTTACGGTTACGTCCAACAATTTTTCTTGTAGCCATAGATCCTTTAGAATCACGGCCGAAGGGACTTTCCCCACAGGGGGCCAATGACAGTCTGGGGTTCTTAGTGGCGCGCCCGGGCGCGCAATTTTATATGGGCGCCCGGGCGCCCATGTATTGGCCGCCCACTACCGCTATGCGATGAGTCATCTTTCCTTTCCTTCATAGGCTTTTTATCCCAGCCCCCACGCAAACCAGGCTCTCATCCGGCATGATCCTTCTCGTCTTGAGGTCCCGTGTGATATGCTTGCAGGCATTTCTCCGAGTGTTCATTTTGCTATCGTCAGCCGCAGAAGCAAGGCCTATCGTCGTGACAAGTGGCGAGCTAGTATTATTGAGGGACACGAGGAAGGAGCGTTCTTGGCTCTCTCGCTCCGGCCAGTGCGCGACCGCGGATATGCTGTGAGCCCTGCCAGTGCATGGCGCGCGGGTGATTGAGCCAAAGATCTGTCATGCCGTTTCATTCGTTTGTGGGACGCCAAACGAGATCTTCCAGCCAAAACAAGCAAAAAATCCAAAACTGCGTCCGTCTTGCCCATCCCGGGCGGAGTTACAAGGGTTGCGGCCAGGATGCAGGGTCGCAGTGGCAGAGGCGCAAGTCGTGAACAAGGATTGGACGAGGCAAACGGGTTGAACGCGTTCAAGCGCTCGCCAAAGGACATATCACCAACACGCATACTGGCTTGGCTTATGATGTGTCGAGGACACGCGATTCGCTGGTCATAATGCAATGTCGCTCGTGCAAATTCGACGCATTGCCCGCGACCAATCAGCAGGTGGTCTATGCGCTGACTGCAACGGTGGGCGCACCATTTGGTGTCACATAACAAAGCGTCAACTGACACTGGACAGTTTGCCAGCAGTAGCGCGAGAGGCCCATCACGCCCGCCATTGATATGGTCGTGATGTGGGCGGCACAAGATATGCTATCACCCAGGACACGCTACGAGGGCATACTGGGTCATCGACTCCAATTTGTCATATAATTGGTACAGCGGGGCTTGTGAAATGCGTAAAGCCTACTCCGTAGGCTTCATCGATCTTGTAGCAGGATAATTTGCCATCATATAAAGGAAGACGGCTCCTCTCCCTTTCCCAGAAGCCACTTTTTTCCGAAACACCACTAGCAATCAAAAAGCTAGTGATTGATCAGCCAGCCGGTGTTCCAATACCATACATTATTCCATCCGTTCCTCAGCAGCTCTTGAACTCGCCATGCCTTCCACCATCAGCAAGTGTAAGCATTGCGGGATCGCTGTGTCCAGTACCCAGACCGAATGTCCGAGCTGTGGAAAAGCTCCGCATTAGGTAGGAGTTTCTACCCTCATTGTTGGGTTTCGAAGGCTCACATATATCGCAAGGTTGCATCTAACTGATGGAGCCTTCCTTTGAATGCGTGGCTTCACAGTGGATGACTTGGACGAAGTTTGGTGGATGGAATTGGGAATCTAATGTGCTCTAATTTCTCTCAGATATCAATGGGCCTAGGAACCAGTTCCCATTAGTAAAGAGACCTGTGACCCTACACATCAATAAGAGCCCTCTGACCTTACTCACTCTTTGTCATTCGCCGAAGCAGTGTCAGCATAGGCCGTAGCCGATTGACTGACACTTTCAGAATGGAGAAACTGAAGTAAATCCAGCGAGTCATCGACTTCACCGTTGATGGCCGATGAAGGTCCAAGTCTGGCGTAGAAAGGGTATTCGAAGCGAGGTGGGAAGAAGCCAGCATACTCCCAATCAATTATTGCTCTTATTTCGAGAGTATCCTGGTTGACGATGACATTTTGCTGCGATAGATCGTTGTGACAGAAGACGTATTCGTCTTGATTCGAGGGCCGTAGACACCAATGATCCGTCTCTGTACGTTGCAAAACTCGATATGGTGGAATCACAATTCCTGATGGCCCCCCCAGACGGCAGGACTTCAAAGTCTTGAGTTTCGCTCGCTGGCTCTCAAGCTCTTCGCGCACAATAGCCTTCTGTTCCTCTGGTAGTTCGGACATGCTCACACCTTCGATGTATTCCGTGATCAGGTAGTATGCTCCGTCGTCCTCGAAGTGGCAGTACACAGTCGGGACTGGGATATCAGTGTGTTGTTGGATGAACTGTAAGGACTCCGCTTCGTTTATGAGGCGTTCCTTGCCGAGGCGGGGGACATGAAGACCGCGATACCCGGTGCGAAACTCATTGGGACGCAGACTCCTCTTGACGAAGGCTCGTCCGCGTTGGTAATATTTCCTCTCAAAAGTTGTAGCAATGCATCCCTCCTCTTGAATCTGTTTCGAGGGCATCGCAACCGTTCAAAGAAGATCGCACAATTGCAAGGAGTGATAGCGGGAGTCGCCGACAGCTGGATCTGGTTAGTTTGAGTAGGCACGTAGAACCGCAGTGATCGATGAAGGACCAGGCTGATCCCTGTGTGCGTTCCGGCAAAGGAAAACGTACCAACTTGACATGACCAGAAACGGAGCGAATTCATGAAGGATGCATTAATGAATAGGCAATTCAAGTCTCTCGCTTCCTTGGCAGACCGAAAGACTTGCATCGTCTTCACTGTCAGCCTCGCTGACTCATCCAGTCATGAGACCAGGGCGGCCAATACATGGGCACCTTCTACGGTGGTAGGCAACGGCGGAAGCGCTGGCCGGCATGTGTTATCGCTCGGGTGCTCACGTAAGCTATTGTCAACGCGAATAAGAAGCTCATCATCGAATTGGTTAGTCACTGCTACCGGGCGAAGGGGATCCATTAGTATCGCGAGAATCGTTTGTATGGTGTTTTGCTAGCTAATGTTTTGACGTGGCCTCTTAGTACCTCTAGGTCACGGGATCGGTACAGGGGTCATGTGGGGCAATTTTGTTACTGCAGCCTTCGGGCACTCGGAGGGATATGAAGTAAGGTAGGGAAAACAGGGAAAGGCGGCCTGTTTTGAGGTGCAGACGGACCGGTTTCCTGATCGAATCGCATGCAAGCCTGAGTCTTCATCCTGGGCAACGTACCAAAAGTACGCGCGGCCAATATGTCTGCGGGGGAGGCGGCCGAGAGACTTGAACTCACGCCTCCAAGGCCAGCAAGCAATCCAAGCTTCGGAGTACGTCGTGGTTGGTACCTGTTCTCTCTTCAAAAGGGGCTTCAATGATATCCGTTAAGGCTGGCCGAAAGGCAGAAAACGGCATCAAGGCATTGTGCAGGATCGGATACGTACGTAGACACTGTACATTACTGCTTTCGATTCTGTCGCCCAAGAGAGCAACCGGTTTGTTGATTCTGAAAGATGATGTTGCAGCGCTCCGTCAACTACTGCCCAAGGCTCACGTAGGGTATTACTTGGGGCAAGTAGTCCGTCTCTGAGCACCGGGCAGCCAGGTAGGTGCCCATAGTGATTTTAGAGTACGATTGCAGAGCCCCGTAGATCTGCATATGCGTCGTATTGTACTGTGGAGAGAGCAAGCGAGGCCCGGACCCAATGTCAAGCTCCACCCCACCCAGTACCGACAGTCTGGTCGTGCCGCTATTGATCTACGTCATAGGTGCTCGTGCCCCGCCCCATTTTTTCAGGATTCCGAATCCAGAAAAATGGGGCGGAACACGAGTACTGGCATAGCGTTGAGGTCAGGTGGATGCCATCCGATGCGTCCATAATCCCTCCATGGGGGGGG
>KQ030541.1:0-17613 GCA_000956045.1 Hirsutella minnesotensis 3608 | reverse complement strand
GGCGACTGATACATGGGCACCCGGGTGCCCATTCAGACGGCGCACCTGGGTGCCCAAATTATGTCAGCACACGCTGTAAGCCGCTGCAGCTTCAGCGCCTTCGCGTGGTCTAGCACCTCGTTGTGTCAGTATTCGCACTTCATTAATCATGGACATCGTCGAAGGTAATTGCCGCGACAATACCGTGAATGAAAAGCTTAATAGAATATCCTTTAGCAGACATCAATGTGTGGTAAACTAGGAAACCATGAAAGTGAACTGTATTATCCGTTCAAGTTCAATTCAGACGTCGGATCACAGCGGCAGCTAGCTTGCGAATGAAATTTCAATGATGTCGAACTTGCCAGCAAAAGTAGAGGCCACCACCGCTGATGAGGCTGTTAATTGTAGTATAGTAGGCTTCCAACAACAAAGAATTTCGTACTGGAAGGGACTAAATTCGGCCAAGAGTTGCATCCTCATCAATGGGTTCAAGAGACTGGACAAAAGAAGAGATGACATATCTGGGCTGGAGCGGAGCAGAGGATGAGCGCATCGCAGCCCACGTCACTGAGGACATAGGGGACAACTCTCTCACAAATACGAGGAGAGTTGTGAAAGAGATCCTGCAAAGAGTCGACGAGGACAGCCGAGAGCAAGAACTTCTACAATCAATGGAAGCACACCGTTGTATTTTCGTCAGAGTGTATGAAACATCTTCGGGGTTGTTTTTCGCATGAGCATGCTTGCGACGTGGGCGTCAGGATACAGCGCGAAGGCGCTGAAGTCGTAGCGACTTACAGCGTGCTGACGTGATTTGGGCACCCAGGTGCGCCGTCTGAATGGACACCCGGGTGCCCATGTATCAGTCGCCTACGGGTAGGGGGTAGATTACGTTATCCCTTGCAACGAAGCGAGAATCCAACTGGAATCAATCAAGGCACTAACCTTCAACAATACTAACACAGGTATTCGACTTCGAATTTCGACAGACCGCGCTTCAGCCGCTGAAGGTAGGACGCTGAACACTTGGAGAAATTGGCCTTCAAGCAGGCCTGTCACGGAGCGAATAGCGGCAAGGTTGGTGCAGCGTATGCTGACCCGTGGGGCTTGAGGTGTTACGCATTAATGTATTGAATTGTCAGTAGCCTTTACGTCTAGGCCCTATAGGAGAAATCCTCCGGGTGAAATACACATACATACATACATCCCTTGCAACCTGCCATTATGCCTCGCAGATGACGCGGCGGAATATTAAGATAGAGGAGAGAAGCCCCGATAATGTAGCGCTATGTAGAGAAGGTAGCTGTAGCTACTTCTTCTATAGTGCAAATCGCCAGACAATAGATGTATTCCCTGATTTGCTGCTTCTAATTGACTCTAGACCTGGGACCGGGACCCCACCGGAGCCTTCTATATATAATAGGGTATAGAAGCAGAAAGAAGCCTTTATTTCCTCGCGGCACCCACTGCTGTCCCGTCGCCCGCTGCAAGTGCCAGGCAGGATGACGCGCGGGAAGGGAAAGCTTCCAGCAGAGGCGAAGGAAGGCTACGTGAGTTCTGTGATTGCTTGCGTTGGTATAAAGATACAGAGACGTGAAGAACACTACTTGCTTGATTAGCAAAACTCTGAAATCGAGAAGCCATTATGTACTAGCAAGTGTATCGCAATATATACAAAACGGTAGCGACCACCTTATCCTTCCATCGCCTTGACATCATCAATAGCCTTGTCAAATGCTTGGATGATTGGACCATAGAGAATCTCAGGATCCTTCGGTGTCCCGACAAAAAGCCCGTCCCTGTAAGGGAACAAGATTCCACGCAACTCTCTGCAAAGAGGCTTGACACAGTCGAACTGCGGTTGGGGGAACTCCTCCAGGATATCTTCAAACCCATCGATGTGCATATACCCTCGTTTGGCGCCCGCGATCTCTCGATAACTGCCGGAGTACCACTTAGTCAACAGACTTGGTGTAGGTTGTTCCTTCTGTTTGCGCAGGAACTCCCAGCCACGACGGCAACACAGCCAGAGGAGCACATAGAAGAACGACTCCAGATCATGCCGGTAGGTGTGAGAGATTCCTTGCAAGACCTCAATTGCCATGAACTCCATCGTGCCAGTGCGACAGCGCGCCCCGCTGCGCCCGCTGCCCAGCTCTTTGGCAAGGTCCAGGTCGATCAGCATGCCCATATGGCCAGTCATTTTGCGGTCGGTTATGATAATATTATTCTCGGAAATGTCCCGGTGCAAGATGTTGCCTCTGAGATATAGAGACCTGTGTGCCTTGATGGCGTCGCGGAGTACCCCTAGGAGCTCAGATATCTTTTCGTACCTGTGGATCGCCCGGCCAGCTGGGGAGATCACCAGACATCGAAAGACTCGGTTGTCATATGGTCCGTTGCTGGGAGCGAGCAGACTAGTTCCCTGGGCTTCCTCAACATCATACGTAACGTCGTTCTGCCCTTTGCTCGACTTTTGACTGTTGGATCTCGATCGCTTACTGGGTTTCCGACCAACATCAACCGACTTGCGCTTCCTTAACGGCCTGTCAGCGATGCTTAAGCCATGAAGCTCGCTGTATGACCGAGATAGGGCATTGGGAGGCTGAGGCTGGGAGAAAGACTGCGAAAAGGACGAGGCGCTTGCAAGCCCTCGGAAGGAGTAAGGTTTCGCAAATGTTAGGCCTGAGCGCAGCTCATTGATGCTGGTTATGCGCCGATGGCCGATCAACGTGGCAATGCCCTCGACTCCTCTCTGACGTGCTAATCTGAGAAGGTCGGCCTCTGGCTTTCGCCGGTCGGACGTCCACGAAAACTTGGCGACACAACTCCAATCCTCGGACTCCAAAGGCTTCGTGAGATAGCAAGACGTCCCACGGCAGACGATTGCTCGTTGACGGGTGAAAGCCTGCGACTCTAACCACAATCTCTTTGTGCCTGAGGCCTCGTCCTGTTCGATGTGTATCGAGAGACCGTTGTCATCCTGCTCAGTAAAAGTGTCCAAGCCCAGTTCTTCGTCACTCATCATTGTGTACCCGGCGATCACCTGCACAAACCGTTCGGGCTTCTCATGGATATTAAAGGCGCCAGGACTGTAACATCCCGAGCGGTCAAATACCCAAACCTCCATTTCGCGCCCGCAGATAGTAAAGGCGTGAACATACCGACGCGTCGGTTGACAGGAGAACACATCACGCACATATCGGCCGATCTGGAGAAGCGTCGCCTTTTTGTTGTTATTGGACGCCTTGAGCTCGCCGATCACCTCGACATCCCTCCACTCGTGCGCGGCATCTGGCTTCCCATTCTTTTGCTTGACGAAGAGATCAATCTGTCGCTGAGCTTCGGCACCGACGAGGTCTTTCGGGTTCGTAGTCGAATAATAGCCGCGTCGTTCCCTCGACAGGAAGTCATCCTGGAATCGGAACCACCAATCCAGAACTTCGGCCTGGACGGGCGGGTCAGGAAGGCCTGACCATGCGCCATCGACGTGCCGAGCCTTGGTCGCCTCGTAGACGTCAAAGGCACGGCGCGTCCAGTCTTTCCGATCGAAGTATTTCTCAAAGAATCCTTCCACGTCACGATATGTGCAGAGTCTGATCTCCTCAAAGACTTTTCTCTCCACCAACTCTCGTGTCTGTTCGGCACCTTGCTGGGAAGCGGAGGAATGGGTAATGGGCGTGCTGTCGAATGTCGCTGGGACGCTTGCTGGAGGCGTCACTCGGGTGAGCGTGGTGATGAGGTCGAGAACGGAGCTCCAAATCTCAGGGTCGGACGCATTGTGAATGACAAGTCTCACGAGCGGGCGATAATAGCTATACTTGAAATCTCCTCTTTGGATATTTCCAAAGAGAAGCGCCAGCTCAGAGGCTATGTTGCGACCGCTAATTTTCGATTGAATCATGAAAGCTGCTTCTGTTCCCATCAAGGCAGTTAGGAGACGTGATACTGCTTTTTGGCGATCATCTGCAGAGCTGTCGACAGCATCATCATGCGAACCGGGGATTGAGACGTAGTGCTCTTCTGCATCCTGAAGTGACTTCTTTAGATGGTCCAGAGAGCCGCCCAAGGGGTGGCACGCGATTATGTCGCGATCGTGTTGCGGTAGGGTAGTCATTTAATCTGGTAACGCGTAGAAAGCGCGACGACGGTATTATGAGGTGATCGGCAGGCACAGCAGACATCCACAAGCAAGGTAGGACATCATGGGGAGGCTGCACAAATGCGGATTCAAGGCGGGCCGAAGGAAGTAGGAAAGCGTTGAAAGCGCGAAGGACCTGGGCAAGGGGAATGAAGAGCGATGATTCATTCAGGTTTCGTCTAAGGGATAGCGTAGCTGAGCCCGAACCGGGGTTTATCCGGTCTGTGTTGATCGGTAAACACACTGTAATGGTAGAGAACTAGCCCTTCTCTAGTAAGGGATTTCCTGGTGATGCGCCGGATCGGATGATTCGCCGGATTTTGGCCCCCTTGCATTCCAGCGAACAATTCAGCAAAACTCCGCCTTAGTCGTCTTGGATAACTTCTAATTGAAGCAGGTACGGCATATATGCCTAGATATGCCATTCAGTCTATTTCGCAGTCATCAAGCCACCGTGGTCGCCGCCTATTGCGCCCTGACCGCCCAAGTCCCCGAATTGCAACCACCATCTCTCGATCGCTCTCGACAGCCAAAGATGGCTTTTGGGGAATGGAAAAAGTGGTCGAGACCGACTCTGGACCTTTGCATAGGCTATCCATGGGCGATCTCAAGAATTCCGGCGCTGCCGGTGGCTCTGGCAGAGCCGAAATGGCGACGATAATCTCGTCTCGAACACCCGGACTCTTCTCGAGAGTATGTGGTGCCACACGGGGGACAAATTCCATCTCCGACATTGTTTTCCGGTTGCTACGCTGCAGCTCTTTCCGTATCTGCCGATTTTTCTCCCTTTTCTGCATGATCGATACTTCACGAGTAGAGGAACAGGACAGAGGCCGAGCACAGATAGGCTCGATCCGGCAGGCTGTTGAAAGTGAGGTCAGGACAAAGGATGGTCAGGCAACCTGGAGGTGCGCGGCAGTAGTGAAGAATTCTCGAAATGCAGAGCAAGTCAAGATCATCTGCAGAGATGAAGTCGAGTTGCAACGAGTCAAGGAAGCTGCGCTGAAAACGGCGGTGACTGGAGCTCGAGTGATGAGAGATCAACTCTACCCAGTCAAAGTCGACAATGTCAATCGTACCGCGATACTCGACGGAGAAGGCAACATCCTTCAAGGTGCAGCCGAGGCCCTCGGTGCCGAAAACAATGTCTCCATCGGTAAGATCACCTGGCTAAGCAACAAAGAAACAGGCAAAGCATACGGGTCCATGGTAGTCTACGTGACGAAAAGCCTGGCAGTTACTCAAAGACATGCGGCAAGCTCCCCTGACTGATGCATACTTGCTTGACTCGCATTTTGCTCACCCCTAGTGTGTGAACCCAGGAGCGCGTCAGAGTGTCTTGGGCAATAACCACTTCAGGGCTGCAAGCAAAGTATAGAAGCCGCCATATGCAGGATTGGTGCCAAATCGCCGGAGCAAGATTGGGTCTTTTGCGCGAGATACGGAATAGAGACATGGCCAGGTCCGAAATCTTGGGCTCTCGGTCAGCTTGGGCGCCCGAAGCTTGTGCTCAGCCTAGCCTCGCTAGTCGGTTGGGAAAATCGCGCGGACTCAGGATATCTGGTAAGAAGCTAACCCGGAACTCGGCTCATCCGCAAGCCTTTTAGAGCCCAAACCTAATGAGCCTCGGACTCTACAAGAGTTAAGAACATGGAAGAGATTGTGGGCGACGCATAGGACAACAAAGGCGATGCTTTGTTGCCAGAAACGACCAAATTTTTGCAACGTGGACGATGACATGCAGAAAGAAACGGCCATGGCTGATCCTGTGAAGAAGTGGCTAGGACTGGTTCTGGATGTTGTTCTAATGGGCCAAGAAGCGAAGATGAAGAGGTGCGCCAAGCCTCGCGGATGCTAACTTACTCCGTACAAGCTTTTTTATGCGAGCGAGGAGAAACTGAGACAAGAGCTGGCACGAAACAGGGCAGATGCAAACAGGTCGCAGGCTGACCGCAGGTCCACGCCAGGATGACGAGAGAAGCGGGCAGCATTGGGAGCGAAGCTAGATTTAGTTTCCGTGTGCCGTTATGACGTCCGAGTGGTCGAGCAGCATTGGGAGCGAAGCTAGATTTAGTTTCCGTGTGCCGTTATGACGTCCGAGTGGTCGAGCAGCATTGGGAGCGAAGCTAGATTTATGCCGTTATGGCGTCCGACTGGTCGAGCAGCATCGATGGATCGGAGTCCGTGGGGCATCGTCGAATCGCCCTAACACGATCAGTACTCCCCTCGACGTGATCTCCTGCGCTACGTCAAGGCAGAGACGCAGCCTACCTCGACATTCAAGCCGATCAAAGGCTTTCAAGGCAGTCGAGCTTGGGTGTACATAGTCGTGCTTGCAAAGATGGAATCTGTCATACATTGAGCGACGGTTCGGACTCGTGCGCGGTTCGCAACCATTTTCTGGCGAGGCGATCAAGGGTACCAACCTGGCAAGCGATGAACCAAGGCGCTTGTACCGTACTTCTGCTCCCAGAACCCCCCGAATCATTCGGGCGGGCAGAGGCGGTTCATGACTGTTGCGGGAAAGTTTTTCCGCCAGTGGACGGCTGTGGCCGGGTGAAAGACAATCTGCGACTCCTGCCTTGGGCTGTCGACGTTCAAACCCAAACAGATCAACTGATGCAGGTCGTCCTGGGGGCTATCCACGAGCTGACGCCTCGGGCACGGCCGTCACCGTATGCAAAACGTTGGTGGACCAAGGATCTTACACAACTTCGGCGGACATACACGTTCTGGCGAAACCAAGCAAGGACACAACGGCGAGCAGGCCAGGCTCGACCAGACCTCGAACGGCGAGCCAAAGAAGCAGCGAAGGAGTTCCACGATGCCATTCGATATCAGAGGAAGGCGCATTGGGATGACTTTCTCTCCGACGATGTCAACATTTGGAAGGCGACCAAATATCTCAAAGCCGGCAAGAGTACTACGGGCGACAAGGTGCCACCTTTGAGGAAAGGGGATGGATCGACGACCAAGGATAAAGCAGACCAGGTAGACGAGCTGCTCGGTACCTTCTTTCCACCCTTGCCTGCGAGAATCGAGGATGAGGGGGTGCGACCACAGCGGAAAGCGGTACCCATGCTCGGATTGACTTTGGGAGGGATCGAGGAAAAGATCATGACAGCGAAACCGTGGAAAGCACCCGGAGGAGATGAACTTCCGACAGCGGTATGGAGGCAACTTTGGCCGGTGGCAAAGGATCGGATATTTGCTCTCTTCGATGCATCTCTCCGAGACGGCGTGGTACCTCGCCAATGGAAAAACGCCAAAATTGTCCCGCTGAAGAAGCCAGACAAAGACGACTACACGGTAGCCAAGGCGTGGCGACCAATCTCGCTTTTGTCGACGCTTGGTAAGATACTCGAAGCGGTCGTGGCCGAGCGCATCTCGTATGCAGTAGAGACCTACGGTCTTCTACCCGCGAATCACTTCGGAGCGAGAAAGCGACGGTCTTCCGAGCAGGCGCTGCTGCTGCTACAAGAACAGGTTTACAAGGCTTGGCGCAATCACAAGGTGCTCAGCCTGATCAGTTTTGACATCACGGGCGCCTATAATGGAGTTTGCAAGGAAAGACTGCTGAAGGCGGAAGGCGGCTCGATTGCATTCGTGGACGATTACTCGGCCTGGGTAACCGGGCCCACCGCGGAAGCGAACCGAGAAGGGATTCAAGCGATCATTGACGATGCGCTCAAGTGGGAGGCACGCAGCGGTGCGACTTTTGAAGCAGACAAGACGACGATCGTCCATTTCACGCGAGCCACCGTGCGTAACAGCGATAAGTCGTTCCTGATCCGAGGCCAAGAGGTCCAGCCCAAGAAGAATGCCAAGATTCTGGGAGTGATTATGGATGACGAGCTGCGATTCCAGCAACACATGGTGAAAGCGGCCGCCAAAGGACTCAGCGCCGCCATGGGCCTGAGAAGGTTGAAGATGCTGTCGCCAAGAGTGTCGAGACAACTTTTTGAAGCAACAGTCGCGCCAGTCATGGATTATGCCTCTTAATGTCTGGAGACATGCCCTCCGTGCGAAACGAAAACGTGGCAACGCAAGGATCAGGAGAGCACCATCGATTTGGTGTTGACGTCAGAGTTGGCAGACGAAGTGGCAACATGCACCATCCATCCGACTGGCCATCACAGGCGCGTTTCGTACGGTCGCAAAGACCGTGGCCATGGCCGAGGCCAACATTCAAACGGTAGAGGAACGACACAGACAGGCTACGACAAGACTTTGCATCAATCTCCAAACCCTGCCGATGACACATCCGCTGGCAGCCTTGAGAAATTGTGCAACCAGGAGGTTCGTGTCTCCGATGCAGAAGATCGTCACAGCGGAGCAAACAATGCAGACGGACCGAATAGAAGTCATACACGAGTATGCGTTGCCACCATGGACTCCCCGTATTCAAGTGATGTTGGAGGGCGACAAAGCGAAGGCCGTCAAGGCAGCAAATGATGCCAAAGGGATTGTGATAGCGACATCTGGCTCGCAAAGGGACGGCATGGTGGGAATTGGAGGCGTTGTGTGCAACGTAAACCACGACGGCCCGGGCGTGGTTCTTGCTAGCTATTCCGTGTCTCTCGGGACTGCAGATGAGCAGAACCCGTACACGGCGGAACTGGCAGCGATAGCGATGGCGCTGATGTGTGCGCCGGCCGGCCTGCCTTGTCGAGAGGTGACGGTCGTGGCAAGCAATCGCTCAGCCCTGGAAGTGATCAGGCGTCCTCGGAGGCAATCCGGCCAATGCACCATTCGCCAGATATACGACCACGCCAATCGACTTGTGAGGCGCGGCTGTTCTGTGAATCTCGTCTGGTTACCAGCCAAGCACGAGGGGTTCGCATGGGGATGAGTCGCCAAGTCAGCAACATGTTTCACCTAGATATCATGGGAACTCCGACCTCCAGCTCGAGCGGATGAATGTCTATTTTACCGAGGTGCGCGGTACTACATGGCTTTTCATATCGCAGCCGGTTCTAACAGAGCCCATACAGGCATCCAGCAACAAATATGTCCCGCGCTCTGTGCTCGTGGACCTAGAGCCTGGTACGATGGATGCGGTTCGCGCCGGCCCATTCGGTCAACTATTCCGCCCGGACAACTTTGTCTTTGGACAATCCAGCGCCGGCAACAACTGGGCCAAGGGCCACTACACTGAAGGCGCTGAGTTGGTCGACCAGGTGCTCGACGTAGTTCGTCGCGAGGCTGAGGGCTGCGATTGCCTGCAGGGCTTCCAAATCACTCACTCACTCGGCGGCGGCACTGGCTCAGGCATGGGTACGCTGCTGATTTCTAAGATTCGCGAAGGTGAGATTTGCCCCTATCTTCGTGTTGTTACATACTTAACACGGCCCGAACAGAGTTCCCGGATAGAATGATGGCTACTTTTAGCGTTGTGCCATCGCCGAAGGTGTCAGACACCATCGTCGAACCGTATAACGCTACTTTGTCGGTGCATCAGCTGGTTGAGAACTCGGACGCAACATTTTGCATCGACAACGAGGCACTGTATGACATTTGCATGCGTACGTTGAAGCTATCGAACCCTTCGTACGGCGATCTCAACCATCTCGTATCCGCCGTTATGTCTGGTGTCTCAACGTCACTGCGCTTTCCCGGCCAGCTGAACTCGGATTTGCGAAAGATGGCCGTTAACATGGTAAGCCCGATCCTGTCGTCTCTATCTGCGCGGCTGTCATTGGGTGATGCTAAGAATCCGCTCTCCTTTGCCTAGGTCCCTTTTCCGCGGCTGCACTTCTTCATGGTTGGCTTCGCACCACTTACTAGCCGGGGCGCGCACTCGTTCCGCGCCGTCACCGTACCTGAGCTTACCCAGCAGTTGTTCGACCCCAAGAACATGATGGCCGGCTCCGACTTTCGTAATGGGCGTTACTTGACATGTTCCGCTATCTTCCGTGGCAAAGTGTCTATGAAGGAGGTGGAGGACCAGATGCGCAACCTACAGCAAAAGAACTCGGCTTACTTCGTCGAATGGATCCCCAATAATATACAAACGTCGTCATGCTCCGTCCCGCCACAAGGCCTGAAAATGTCATCCACCTTTATCGGCAATTCGACCGCCATCCAGGAGATTTTCAAGCGCGTCGGCGAGCAGTTCACCGCCATGTTCCGCCGCAAGGCATTTTTGCACTGGTACACGGGGGAAGGCATGGACGAAATGGAGTTTACGGAAGCCGAGTCCAACATGAATGACTTGGTATCAGAGTACCAACAGTATCAGAATGCAACCGCGTATGACGAGGAGGACGGATACCGTGAGGAGTATGCCGAGGAGGAGCTCCCAGGTGAGGAGGATCTCAGTTAGTTTGTGTAACGGTCTCAACTGAGTGTATTGACAACTATCTGAGCGACTGCGACGAGTATCCTAAAGCTAAGGAGAAAAGAAAGAAGAGAAAAAAGGGAAGAATCTAGAAAGCGACGGTGGGCTTTGTTCGCACAGGGCGGGGGCGTCACCTTGGGATGGTAACGACTGTAAGCCAGACACCCGAAGGGTGTGCGGTGAGGCCGAAGGTCGAACCGTGAATGCCTTTACTCATAGGGCTACTGACTGTGTGATACCGTTTACAAGTTCACTTTCCAAACCACACTCTCCAACTGTAGTCCCACAAACAAACACTCTACTCGTAATCCACAGCACAAGCACTCCCGTTGGCCCCGACCGGAGGGAGGACGTGAGCGGAGCGAACTCGTAGACCGCAGGGATACGAATCGACCTGGAGGGGAGATGGCTCGTCGACTGGAAGGAAGACGCAGTGGGTGGGAGCAGCGCGACCGACGGAGTCACTCTGTACCGACGCGAGGAGGGAAAGAGACTTGGGCCCCCTATCAACTTACTTAACTTTGGTATATAGGGGGCCCATGGCCAACGGCCAAACGCCCCACCTGTATTGAGTGCAAGTCATTTATTGGCTGGAACGAAGTGTTCAAGTGTGTAGGTCGAAGGGAAGGGACTGGACGAAGACAGTGGTAGAGCCAATCAGAGGGAACGAAGGATGGCTGTTCATCTGCAGCTACGCCAGTTGACTGCAGACTAAGGCGCTTGAACGTGTTCGAGCGAAAGGTGGGGACACACCCATGACGTGAGTCGCTACAGGAAGGGTATAAGAGGGAGACCCCACGCACACTTCTTCGCACTCGAGTAAACGCAGACTTGTGTTTCTACCTTTCTGTCGAAAGCCGTTGACGGAGTCCCGCCCATGGGCATTAAGAGAATTGATTTTCGCAACACACAGTGGCCGAGAGACCTTTACAGGCAGATACGGTCTGGGGGTGAGTATCTCAAATCATCACTGCAGTGCAAATGCAGTGGCTCGGCTGTGAAATCTTAGCACCAGCCGCGGGCTGTCTCGCGAGAGCAGAGTGGTACGACCCTTTCCTGGCACACGTGGTGTAAGCCGTCAAATACGTTTTCTAAGGTGTCAAGGATGGTCGACTCCATCCTACCAGCTGCGTAACGGAGTGGCGCGAAGTCGTTCTGACTGTCAGGACAGGCTGCATGAGCCCTCGCCGTCTTCCGTCGTGTTACACGCGTCCCCACCGTGTTTCGGCAATGCCTGTTGCGATCATGCCGCATGCGTTCCCCTGAAGAAACGTGCCCTGTGCCGCAGGTGGTACTTTATCCGATGGGTGGCATCGCCATCGTCTCTTACCACGCCCTTGGACATGATGCAAGAGCTGCGCGAGCAATTGAACCCCCGAGAGTTTGGCTTTCAACCAGTCGTCTGGAGGACTGGTGTGCATGAGGCACTTGTCAAGGTTGAGCCCGGTGGTGGCGTGCATGGTATGGCACCTTTCCTTTTACCCGACGCGCAGAGCTCCTCTTTTGAGCGCGCCCGGAGCAGAGTGTGGCAGATCCGTTGTTGTTGGGATGCTGTTCGGTGGGACATCCCATCTTGGCTAGCCTGTCTTCGGATGGGCGAGGACAACGCTGTCTGGGGCGAGACACATTTGGGAAGGCTCTTGCTTGAAGAGATCCGACAGGCAGCCAAGGGAAGTAATTGGGACGTTACGAGTATGGTCGAATTAATCAGGGGGTCGATCGCCCCTCCAATCTCGGGCTAAGCCCCAGTAAGACCGGAGGAAATGGGAACAAAAGCAGAAACGACAAATGGAGTCGACGAGTGCGAGTGCAATAGTTGAGTGACGCACAATGAAGAACAGTCCTTGTAAATGGCAACAGCAACGCGCTTCAGTGATAGGAGTGAAGGCAAAAGCCAGGCGGGAGGGTAGGCCAACCCTCGTTTACAAGGACATGATTGCTGCCCGGCTACCACTTCGAGGATAATCCCCGGAGGGCCCAAGCAGGACTATGGAACCTACCCCGAAGGGGTGCAGACAGGCCGAAGGTCTGGCTGTGAAGAGTCACACTCCAAGTAGGATAGATTGAATATACTCGTTTACAAGTGCACCCACAACCAAACACACCACATGTACAACCCCAAATAAACACTCTACCTGTAATCCAACCCCAAGCACTCCCGTTGGCCCGCGACTGGAAGGAGCGTAGTGAGCGGAGCGAGCACATCGAGCGGAGCGAAGACATGCCCGTGGGAGCAGGGCGACCGACCGGAGGTCAACCGCAACCCAAAGGGTGAGGAAGAGCAGCGACGAGAGGAGCGCAGAGTAGGGCGACGACAGGAGCGCTGCTTTCATGGGCCCCCTATCACTCTCTTAACTTTGGTTTATAGGGGGCCCAACGGCCCATGGGCACAAGCAGATTCTGACTAAGGAGATGCTTACGTACACGATTAGAGTACGTCACTCACAGAGAATCATGTGAGCACACTCGACTAGAGTGTATTGGCCCTAAACTAATGCCCTTTAGGTGCGGCGGCTAGAAGAAAGAGGCCGGGAGGACGATTCGCAGTGGATAAACGCTGATTGGCTGAGGGAGACAATGCGGGTGACCCCACTTTGGTGAGGACGGAGGATGTCCGTACACCAATGACCCCTTGGAGGGTATAAAGAAGACTTGATCGCCCGCTTGGCGGGATTTCCGCTTTCATTTCATTTTCTCGCAGAAGAGACTTGGAAGGTGCGCATCCGGCGCCACGTTCGCGTTTTCTCAGGCGGTTCCTTGTTCTTGCCATTCGAAGAGAATGGAATCTTCAATCACTGACACGATGATAGCTTCGCCTCCCATTGACGAGAGCGCGCATTTCGAGAGAAACGTTTAGAGAAACCGGAACGCACATCGACCTTAGGTGAATAGGCTTCACGTTTCCCGTGAACACTTTCGAAGCAATTTGCGCGGAGACGCCTAATTGTAGTATTCATGGACATGGCCACCAGTCAGCCGATTGGCGAAGTTTGCATGAGGGTGCATTTTCCTCTCTCTTTCACATGTTGGTAACATGTGCCTACCATTCGTCCCCGTCCTGGGAGTGCTCTGCTTATTGGTTCATAGCCTCGCTCCGTTGCAGAGGCCAATGAGGATTGCCGTTGCTGTCACATTCGTTGTGCTCCTCTTCGCCACCAGCGCTTTTGTAAGCGATGGTATATGACCCACTCGGTCACGACCTTCAGTGTTCCGAGAGCCCAATTTTTCGAGAGAATAAACGAAAGCCTTGGAGGCAGAAGATATCTCTATTCACTTTCGCAGTATGAACGCGAAGGGGCGTTCTACCATGCAGTGTTGCTCTGTCTAGCCCTCGGTGAGCCCGAGCTCAGTCATGAAGAGTGCATGACGTTGGAGAACTCTCTGGGTGAAGCTCTATCTTATGGGGCTATTGTTCAACGAGCCTTTTCGCATTGTTTCATCACGTCTCTGTCTTGCTGTGCAGAACAGTTGAGGATGCAACTGCGCCTTTGGGTTTCTTTGCTAACAAGAGACGAGGCTGTTACCTCGAGCTGCTTTCAGCTTCCGGCCTTCCTCGTGGCAGAGATGCGGGCTTCGGGTGTCTTGGAGAGGTGATGTGTCACGTGCTGTATCATTGTAGCCTTGGCTGGCTTCATGAGAGTGACCTTGGAGAAAAGATAATAAGAAGAAAGGGGAAGACCAAGAGGCATCTGACCATGCAGTTTGATGTATGTACGAGGAGTTACAATACTACATTGTGTAGTCCGGCGGCTGGGAAGCGGAGCGCCGCCGGATTGACAAGAGTCTCTCCTACCCCATGCCAAAACTACGTCCCTGAGCCCCAAGGGAAGCGAGGATAGAATCCGAGCGGACACCTTAAGTGTCTTTCACCCGGCTACAACTTTAATTGCTTGGACAAAGTAAAATAGGTCTTTTTTATTTGTAGAATAAAAAACTGTTTTTTAAACACGAGGAGTGTAGACTATTCACTGCGTGTGTGTAGACACACACTTCGTCCAGTAGCACTTGGGCCATCGTGAGATGCTCCCTTTGGTGGCCTTTGTCCACCTTCGGTCGAGAGACCGTCACCCTGTGAAGTAGTTCCCTTGCTCGCTTCGCTTGCTCGGTCAAGAGACCGTTGACTTTTGTCAAGTAGGCCACTACGTGTGTGACAGGCACACACTGCGTTTCTGTAGCCTGGGGAAGGCACATTGACGCTTGTCGCTCGCGGACTTCGTCCTGGCTCCTCACTACAGTACGGCGAGCCCCTCTCCGGGTCCCCTATAACGCTGAATCCAGCATGGATGAAGCTCCTATGTTTGGTTTATAGGGGGCCCAACGGCCCATGGGCACAGCATTGATTACGTTAGTTTTCTAATGCACATGTGACTTGACACATGACCTACTCGAATGGAGTAGGAACCGCCCCGAACTAGGCACTGCTTTCCTCGGTACGAGGGAACAAGTGTTGTTGTAGAAGACAGGGGATGGAGGCCCTTGGCTTGGTATGTAGGAGCTGATTGGAGGAGACGAACAATGCGAGGTTGTGCACCCCACAGATGTATGGACAAGAGTTGTCCTGACAGTACGTACCCACGAGGGTATAAGTAGATGACATCCACCAGGAGATGGGAAGCCTGGCTTTCTTTCCTTTTCTTCTCCCATTTCGCTTTGAGATATATAGGGGGCCATGGCCAACGGCCAACAGCCCCACCTGTATTGAATGGACGTCAGTAATTGGCGGGAATGAAGTGTGTAGAGCAAAGGGAACGGAGTGGACGGAGCGGGTTGTAAAGCCAATGAGGATGGAAGACGCATGGCTAGTGGAAGGATAGCTTCCGAATGGTTGCATATCCGCATGTGCTTGAACGCCTGCAAGCGTGCAGCTATCTCGGATAAGGGATGGAGGGAAACACGTGATAGGGTCACCACCCGAGGGGTTGAAAGAGACGGGGACGCTTTTTCTTTTGTCTTGGACAAACTCAGACTTCTTCTTCCCCCTTGTTCTGTCGAGAGACGATAACCAAGTGCGGCCACAAACAACTGGCAGATTCCACTGCGCGAGGCGCACAAGAGTATCCCTTAATACTCTTCGAAACCGGTTACACTATTAGGAGCCCTGGATTCTTAGTCTGGTCCAGCTACAGCCCGCTCAGCCAACGGACGACGGACACGCCGAAAATCGGCCGTCGTCGGCAGGTGCAGCAAGATGTGCACCTCGGGTTTGCTTGCCCTGCTCGCATCCGACTTTTTCTACGAGAGTCTTTACTCCTTACTACAGTGACGGCGAGCCCCTCTTCGGGTCCCCTATAACGCTGAATCCAGCATGGATGAAGCTCTTATGTTTGGTTTATAGGGGGCCCGGTGGCCCACGGACACAGCATTGATTACGTACGTTTTCTAATGCGACCTGTCATGGAACATCACATGACACCCTTTCGAACAGAAAGGATTAGCCCCGACCTAGAGCATTGCTTACCTCACCCGAGGGAACAGATGCAGTGGTAGAACAGAAAGGGACAAGAGGACCGATTGTTGGTAGGTAAACGCTAATTGGCTGAGAGAGCCAAGGCGGGATGGGGTGGCTGCATAGCCCCCCACACGTGTGAGGACAGAAGATGTCCTTACAATACGTACCTAGACAGGTATAAGAAGACGGCAGGCCCCCCCGAAGAAGGGGGACTCTCTTTCCCTCTCTTTTTCTTTTTTTCTCTGTCCGTAGGCAGATGATGATTGTGAAACAGGAGACAAAGTGGATATGGTGTCCACGACACTGGCACTGCGCCCTAGACGGGCTTCGTTCTCGTTTTGTTCCCCTTGAGAGAAGATGAGATGCGCTCATTGCGCCCCTGCAGGGCTAATTCACTGGAGAGGTCTCTAAGGCCCAGAGCCATGGGCGTGAAGAAGATGATATGCTAACACGGAGTGGTGAGAAGAAGCAGCCGGGATGTTGGTCACGGCCTCCTCGCGACAGCGTTACTGTGTGGATGCAAGGAGAAACGTGTTTTGGTGCAGATGTGAGTGTCAACACTTCCCTCCCTTTCCATGGATGAAAGAAGGGCGGATTTGGCCTTTCCTCAACCCAAGCAGCGGTGACTCTAGAAGAGCGGAATGGAATGAACATGGAGTTGTTCTTTCTTCCTTCCACCAGTCAATGGATGTACTAGGAGATACGAACGGTTGGGGTAGCCGTGGGCAACGGTACCTTGTGTTACAAGCCCTTCTTTCTACTTCTTCTTTTTAGCCCGGCGGAAGTCAGGTCGCTAGAGAAAGCGGCTGGGGAAGCGGTCGTGGATGCTGACTATATAGAAGGAGTGAGAGCAGTTGTGTGTTGAAGAATGCATTTGACACTGGCACAGGCACTCTGGCTGCGGAAGGGCAGCCAATCTCTTCTTTGAAGCATTGGGAGGAGAGAAGAAACTCTTCCTTGTCTCTACCTTTGAATGGCGTTTACAAGTTGACGAAGGCGTTTACAAGGGACAGCCTCGAATGATTCCCCCGGAGGGATGGCCAAAGACTGCATCCCCTTTCCCCGTGGGGATTAGTGTGCTTCGCCCGGCTACGACTCTCAAATACTCGGAGGAGTAAAGAGGACTTTTTTTTGGTGTGTGTGGAATACAAACTGTTCTTTTAGAAGAGTGAAGATGTAGAACATTCACTATGTGTGTGGGGGCCACACACTTAGTTCAAGAGGGCTTGTGTTATCGTGAGAAGATCACTTGCGATCTGTCGACATAATGAACTTATAGTCCGGCGGCTAGGTAGCGGAGCGCCGCCGGATTCCCCTTAAACTTCCCCCCAAAGCAGAAATTATGTTCCCTTCCCCCATGGGGAGTGAGGGTGAAGCCCGAACGGACACCTTAGTCCATCCTGCCCCGGCTACAGATAGACTCTACTCGGACGAGTAATAAAGATTTATTTTATTTGTAGAATAAAAGACTTTTCTTTTAGAAAGGTGAAATGTAGACAGTTCACTCTGTGTGTGGCAGGCACACACTCCGCTCAAAAGCCCTTGTGCCATCGTGAGATGGTCACTCTGTGTGTGACGGGCACACACGCCGCTCAAGAGAGCTTTGACTGTGTCAAGTAGTTCCCTTGCTCGCTTCGCTTGCTCGGTCAGGAGAGAGTCGACTGGCACATTGACGCTTGTCGCTCGCGGACTTCGTCCTGG
>KQ030540.1:331899-347212 GCA_000956045.1 Hirsutella minnesotensis 3608 | reverse complement strand
ATCCTTAAGATAATATTATTTTATTAGAGAAATAAAATCTATAAGAAATATCATAGTATTAAAGGCTACTATAAGTATATCTTATACCTATTATAGAGTTTTGGGAATTTTCTTCGAATTATTTACGGCATTTCTCTATCTAGAGGGGAAAGAGGGGGGGGCATGTTTTTCTTAGACCGGCATGGCCGGCCGCATCGTCATTTGACTCGAGGCAGCAAGAAACCTGGCCCCCAAAATCCTCCGGGCCGCCCCCCTCCTCTACATCCCTTCTTCTCGTCTCCCTGCGCCACCGCGTGTCTGAAGCGGCAACGCTACGACTCTCACGCTCGCCCGCCCGCCCGCACGGGGGTGAAAAGGCACGCTGCAAGTCTAGGATGACGTACCGCGCCGCGAATGTCTATGGTCGCACATTAGTAACACTCCGCAAACCATGCAAATGCCGATTTGTCAAACCGTCAAACCGTCGGACTAAAAGGCAGGCTTTTTTTTTATAAAGGCAGCTATTGCAGGCACTTGCAAAGGCAGCAGGCTTATAATTGCAAAGGCTTATAATAGTAAGAGAACCGCTTACTTACCTAGGTAATAGCTCGTAGCCTTACCGATGTACTCGTAGCCTCGCGTGCTTCGTATTTGTATTAAGCCTACTACCTTTATAAGTACCTATAATAGCTATCTTTATAATTGCTTATAATTATAAGCTTACTACCTCTATAAGTGCTTATAATGGCTGCCTTTGCAAGTGCCTGCCTTTCGGTCTGACGGTCTGACGGTTTAATAAATCGGCATTTGCATGGTTTGCGGAGTGTTACTAATGTGCGACCATAAATGTCCTCAGTTTCCTAATCGGGAAATCATGGCGCCCTGCACTCCTACAACGTGGTAGCTGGGATGGCGAGCAGCCGGGAACCAGCTCTTCATCAATAATGCGTCGTCTCTAGCTGCAATTGTCTTGATCACATTCTTGTCGTGCATTTCGAGCCCGCTTGCCTAAGGTGTCTCAGAACGATTTGATTATGCTAGTCTCGAAGCCATGTTTGAAACGATGGTGTCTAACCAGTAACGACTAAACTCACAAAGCCAGAAACTGTGCCTCTATACCCAAGCACCGCCATGCTACCGGTGTGCTGCGCGCCATGCCCTATCCTGGAGCGGGCGCAATCAAGAATTTCACGCACGCTCCTTGGCTCCGTACGCGCCGTCGATGCGTCGAGCTGCATGCGCTCCACACAAGCGTGTGCAGCCGTGAAAAGAAGGGGTGCGCTACCATAAACAGGACGCTGCTTTCCGTCTGCCAAATCAGCGCGATCAAATTCGCGGAATGACATCATTTGGCAATGTCGATGCCTCTACTTCGCTCGACGCTCAACTCCTCATAGGCCGCGGTTGAACCAGACTTTCCCATTGGCGCCGCCCTTGCCGTGAAACTCCTCCTCCAGGCTGTCGGCCGAGATAGCCTGCTGCTGCGGGAAGACGGCGAGCGCCAGGGGCAGCACCGCAAAGGCCGTTGCCGCAATGAGGCCGAGGTTGATGCCAATGGGTATCGTCGTCGCCACGCGCGGCCTGGCCTTGACCCATTCCCTCTCCATCAGCCTCCTGTACCACGCCTGCTTCTGCTGAATGTAGTACAGGACCATGGGCGGGATGATCATGACGGGGCTGCTGTTGAAGACGCGGCTGGCGGCCGTCTCGTACACGGCAATCTTGGCGGCCTTGCGGCTCCGACCGAGCGACGGCACGTCTCGCTCGGAGCGGCCCTCGTCCTGCAGCTTCCTCTTCTCCTCGTCCGACAGCACCGGCCGCACATCGATGCCCGTCTCGATCTCGCCGCGCCGCATCAGGTAGGCGTTGAGGGCGCCGGCCGAGGCCACGGCGGCAAACGGCACGAGCCGCTTGAGGATGTTGCGCGTGCCGGCCGAGACGCGCAGGCGCGGGACCAGCTGGTTCAGGCCGAGGGCGACGGAGCACGATGCCGTGACGGCCACGACGTACGACTTGGCGAGCATGGCCGTCGTCATGGGCGACGACTTGTTGGCGTTGGCGCTGTTGACGGCCACGTTGACGGACTGGTTGGCCACCTGCCACGCAATCGTGCCGGCCGTCTGCAGGCCCGGCTGGAGCATGCCCGCCGTGACAATCAGGTTGGTGATGACGAAACATGACATTCGAAACGGCAGGAAGACGGGCTCGCCAGTGTCTGGTAGGGTCAAAGTCAGCGGCCAATGGCCCAGTTGAGGCCGGCGACGGCGTACTGGTGTCATGTACCTGGATGCAGCGTCGAGTCGACAATCTTCTTGGCCTTCCATAGCTCCGGCGTCATGTGCGTCGTCTTGCCCGTCTTGTAGTCTGTGACGAGCCTCTTGGCCTGCTCGAGCCCGGACTTGCCCGCGAGGAGGGTGCTGTGCGCCGAGGCGATTGGTTAGCAAGCCTGTCTGAACCAGTACCGTCACGGTAGCCATTGGGTCTCTGCAACGCCCTTTGGAACTCGAATGCCCGTCTGAAGGCGCTTACCTGGGATCCGTGATGCCAATGGCATGGCGCACCCGGCCCATGTACGTGCTCAAGTCATACTGCGACACGGGCAGCTCGCGATTGCCCGGCAGCGAGGACGACATTGTCAACGACCAAAGAGAGATGAGGGAGCGCGCGCTGCTCGTCGTCGTCTCAACCTGCGCGATCACTGGGGGTCAATGGTCGTCGCCCTCGGCGGTGAGAGGCGTAGCCGCGGAGAATTAAAGACCGCCTGCTGCCTCAGGACGGCATTCGACGGCTCGAGGTTGCTCAGGTAGCGACGATAAGCGACAGCCGATGTCGGCTTTAGACCTGGTCCGTCGGTGCTAGGGCGTTCGACCCGCAATAAAGGTGGGGGATCCCCGGCAGATGAATTCACCGAGTCGAGACACAAAAGTCTCGCCTGGCACCAGACATTTACTGGGAAAAAGTACACCAGGAGCATGAGAGCACCAGACCTGGTGCCGTAAGTCGCGGAGAATAATGCTCTCAAACAAGACTATTCAACGACGCAGACAACCAAGCGAGATACAAGGGCACCATGGGCGAACTCAACTCAGCCGCGGCCTGGCTGGCTTCTTATCGGACAAGGATCGACTAAAAGGTCCAATGAGTGCTGTACAATCACTCTGGCTGAGACACAAGAGTCCATATTTAGAAGTCCTTGAAGATAAGACACCGCTGCCCATTGGCCTCGTGCGCGACAAGCATCTCTAATCATCTTGGACAACCAACCGGAAAAAAAAGACCTGATAACCATATTGTGGTGGAGACGAGGAGCAAAAATACGACCACGCCAGGAGTCGAACCTGGAATCTTCAGAGAGAAGGATTTTGGTGAACCGAAATCTGACGCCTTAGCCATTAGGCCACGCGGCCGGTTTTCTGATGATGATTTGCTCGATATGTCTGTATATACGGGTATCTCAAAGGCCCGGGATCTTGTTCGACTTGCAAACGACATTCGGTACGCAAGTTTGATGGAGATCTCGACTCGCGCGAGGTTCAAGTTTTCGCAAATGATCTCCTGAGCATGAAGGTCTGGGTGACGAGCTTGATTCGCTGCGGAAGAGTTGTGCGTTTCCCATTGCCTCGACTTCGAAGGGACTCAGAGCTCAGGCGTAGGTCAAGTCAACTCAGATTGCGATGAAGAAATGCCAAGTAAGGAGTAAGGCAAGGTAAAGAAACGAAATGTGCATCTCTTGGTATTATGATGGAGTCGCAGACTGCCGGCATCGTTGGCGCTTTCCGACATCTCTTCATTCTCGTCTGCACGAGAGATCACGGCGTCAGGGATAGCCGTGGAGACCAATGGTATAAACTATCCCTCCGAGTGCCCGAAGGCTGCAGTAACAAAATTGCCCCACATGACCCCTGTACCGATCCCGTGACCTAGAGGTACTAAGAGGCCACGTCAAAACATTAGCTAGCAAAACACCATACAAACGATTCTCGCGATACTAATGGATCCCCTTCGCCCGGTAGCAGTGACTAACCAATTCGATGATGAGCTTCTTATTCGCGTTGACAATAGCTTACGTGAGCACCCGAGCGATAACACATGCCGGCCAGCGCTTCCGCCGTTGCCTACCCACGGCACCCACTTTCTGCCATTTGAAGTGCCGTTCCAGCCTCCGGAAGTCCGGCAGCTTCCTAATACGCCATTGGCTCTCTTTGAAGCCTTTATTCCACCCGATCTCGTCGAAAAGTGGGTTCTTTGGACTAACAAAGAGCCGTTTTCACGTTCTCAAGCGCCAACAGAGCACTCTAGAAGACTTCGATGGACGCCAGTTACTTCCGATGAGGTCTATATCTGGCTTGCTATCCTGATTTACCTAGGGTTACATAGGGAAAAGAGAGTACAAGACCATTGGATGACATCACGGCTTGGTACACAACGTCCAACACATCCGATTATTAAGTTCATGACCTTTAATCGGTTCCAACAGCTTCTCCGGAACCTTCGCCTTTGTGACCCAGATAACCTTATTCAAACGGACTTCGATTACGTTAACGATTGGTCCAATCACATCCAGCGAACGTCTCTTCGATTATATAATCCGGGCAGCCTTATTGCTATCGATGAGTGTATGATCCGTTATACAGGCCGATCGAAACAGACAACAAGGGTGCCAAATAAGCCAATTCCTAAAGGTTATAAGGTATGGGCTTCAGCACAAAGAGGTTATTTCCTATCTTGGATCTGGCACTTGCCAAAACAGGCAATGGGCCCGGTTGCTAGACCAGTCAGACGCAAGAAGCCAAGCAACAATGAACAACCTTATCTTAACCCGACACAGAGCGTTGTGCCTGCTTTAATAAAGCTGCTTCCAGAACAACCTTATCACGTATTTCTGGATAACCTCTTTTCGTCGCCAAACCTCTTTGTTGCTCTCCGGCAGCGTGGCATTGGCGCTACTGGAACGGTACGGACCAATGCTGGAATAGATAAGCGACTTATACAATTAAAGGCAGATGACTCAAAAGGCAGATTACAATGGCCATGGGGTATGCTTGAAGCTTATCCAACGCCTGATAATCTTGTCAATCAGATCGCCTGGAAAGACAATGCCCTCGTGCTTATGCTATCAACTGTGCATACGGGTCAAGAGATTGAAGAACGTATCCGGAAGCGGCCAGCTAATATCTCCAAACCACAACAAAGGGCTATCAAAGAAGAGTTCCAAGATAAGCATATCAAGAAGCTTAAATTGCCGGTCGCAACAGTCGAATACAATGACTATATGGGCGGCGTTGATGTGGGTGATCAACTTCGCAGTTATCTCGGCTATGATCATATAATGCGGCGTGGAGGTTGGAAGGCTATTGCATACGGCTTCCTATTGGATACAGCATTGATCAATGCCTTTCTCTTACAGAAGAGAGGCAGCCCACAATGGCAGGCCTTCGATTCCCAAGTCCGTTGGCGGCAGCATCTAATTAATCAGCTAATTGAACGGCATGCAACAAAGGGCACATCACGGCAGAGATATCGGGCCGGCGCCGAAACATTGCCTATTTCGGCACACAATAAGATCAGGCGCGGCAAATGCAGTAGGTGTGTGGCCTGCCGAGGCTTTAGATTGGGTGAGGTTCGCTCACAAAGTCAGCAACAAAGGGCGCCTTTAGGCGAACTAGATGACGATAACCTCAATCGTCAGAGGGTGCGGCAGTCACGTTGGGGTTGTCAGGAGTGTAATGTAGCTTTGTGTAGGAGTGGGGATTGTTGGGACTTCTATCACCATATAATTTAGCAGGCAATCAATGTATCATTAATTCGTTATCCTCTTATTGGCGCAGATCCCTGCAAAATTTGTACTGCAGCCTTCGGGCACTCGGAGGGATAAAGGGGTGACTGATGAATTCCGAGGAATTGTAAACGGCAAAGAAGTCATCATTCATTCAACGGGTGTTTGTCACTCTCGGTCGATGCGGTCCTTTCTGGAAGAGTCGAGGGCTTGTTCCACCTGCACGGCGATTCGCCTGGATGAGGAAAGACGCGATCGAGGTTGCAGAGCCGTTCATGACGATAATAGCTGTGCGGAAATCATGTCCTGGTGACGAGGTGCTTGTAAGTGCCGCAAAACGCTCTTGGTTTCTGGCACTCGGGAGCTTCAGAGGAAGCGGGTTGCTGTTGATGCTCTGCCTGTTTTCAGTGCCTGAGGCCGCCTGTTCTCAGGTGTTCAACAAGTCTGTCTGGACTCTGGAGTTCCTCAGGCATCAAATATTTACAGAGCAGAACAGGCAGCGGCTGGCACTCCAAACACTGTCTGGCACCTGCCACCTGCCACCTGTTCACACGCAAAACCTTTCTCTTTGCTCTGCACACATTCTTTTCGTCTACTTCAAGTCCACATCCTCGATAGAAACCCAGATCGTTCACGGCGGCCACTCATTTCCTTCCACCAGTTTCCTCTCGAACCACCATATTCCTCGGGCTTCCTGTTCTCGCAATGACATCGACAGGTGCCGAAAATCAACCTC
The DNA here is from genome assembly GCA_000956045.1 of Hirsutella minnesotensis 3608. NCBI lineage: Eukaryota > Fungi > Ascomycota > Sordariomycetes > Hypocreales > Ophiocordycipitaceae > Hirsutella > Hirsutella minnesotensis. The sequence continues at coordinate 340,721 of KQ030540.1, read as the reverse complement.
GTCTCCTCGGAGACGGGATTGCGCAGCTGTGCGGTCCACTGAAAGAGTGGCTTTCCTCAGAATTTACAAAGTCATCGGACTCCCCGCGTCTCGAAACCACCAGCCTCCTCAGGCATCGTGAGACTGATGCAATCCCGAGGCAAGCCCAAACTCAAAACCTGCCTCACCCTGCACCCTCGGTCGCAGTCACATCAGGGTCTGACCACAGGGAGTCACTCAGTCCAGTCGAGAGGCTTGTGTCGCTTGGAGACTCAATAGCCGGGCTTTCAGTGAGAAGCCAGAACTCATGGAGCGTCAGCGATCTAGAGGTGACGAATCTAGATCACGTCGAAGAAACGACTCCAAGCCAAAGCAAAAGTCGCTCGCACGGCATCGAATCATCGATCCATGCCCCCAAGAGAGGTTTCACTTCTTTCGATGGAGACTCTACTCAGCTCTTGGCTGAGTCGACTGCATCAGGCAGGACACCCGGCGCCAGAGTCCCAATCATTCGACTATCCGGAGACGGTGCGAAGCGCTATCGAGGGACCTTGCCAAAGTAACAAGGATATTAGCTGGAGGCAGACGAATATGACTTCGGAGTTACAAATGATGAAAAAACTCCAGGGTCAAAAGCGGATCGCGGATCGCACCCGAGAGATCGTGGGTCGGCATGGCCAGGTGGAGGAGTCTACAGCGGCAGTGGCTGCAGAGAATGCATGGCCAGCGGCTCAATGCACTCTGCGACAAGCAACCCACGATGACGCTGCACAGATTGCCGAGATATTCAACAAGGAGGCACAAGCCAGCGCTTGCCCACAGATTTTCAGAGCCAAACCCATCAAGCAGAGCGATGTCAGGGACATCTTGAGACGCTGTCAGAGAGACAGGATGCCATTCGTTGTAGCAATGCCCCTTGAGGAGGATATGATGGATCCGTCTAAATGGCCAAAGAACTCGGAAAGGGCGTATCGTGAGTACGTCGAATTCAAGAAATCACACCCAAGCCCGCCGGCGCCCGTGGCCGGCGCTGCCTTTGTGTCCGATGCACGTCTTGGCCTGCTGGGTTCGTCGTGCCCCGGATCTCGACACAACGCTCTGGTTCGGATCGTGGTTCATCCCGAGTACCGACGACAACAATACGGCACGGCTCTTCTCGACAGAGTTCTGCTCTCCCTGACGCCCTACCATCGGAGCATCATTGACTACGAATGGAAGCCAGCGAAATCGCCGGGTATATATGAACAACTTGCGGTGCAGAATGAGCGACAGTATACGCGCATCTACATGGAGATGTTTTGCTTCGGAAAGCATCAGCCCGATTACACATGGCGCGCGTCGATGCTGAAGACCTTCAACTTCAAGGAAGCTGCATATCTCGAGGACGCCGTTCTGACTGCCCCCGGCTGCGGGAATCGGTGGCTAGATCTGTCTCTTTGGCAGTTGGAAGCGCAGTCGCCTGTCGCCATCAAGGAAAGGAATCAAGGCAACGCCGCATTGCTCTACATGCCGGAGCAACTTCAGCGTGATTAGTATCCTCTACAGCTCGTTACGCCAAGAATGTGTCGTGTTTGTTGAATGAAGGCAGTTTAGGTTCATGTGGATTATTTGATTGGTAGCTGGGATTCGAATGTCGCGGTCGGCTACGAAGTAATGTGTTGATGTTGCGGGTTTTTAGGATTGTCTTTGCGACGTGCGAATTCGACGGCGGAAGCGCGATCGAAGGGACAGTTTGAGGTCGCATGTGGTATCGAGCGGACTTCGATGCACATGTTGCTGGCTGGTGAGAGCAAAATATACACTTGCTATGATGAAAAGAACGAACAAAAATAGTGATGACTCTTCCATGGTGAAGCCTCTTGAGGCCGGCTTGACTTGTCGATGGAGCGAGGCAATTTAATTGGAGGGTTCAGCGATATGTGATTGAGAAACCGAGCTTACAGAGGATGTGAGTGTGGTCTACCAAATAAATACCTGGAGTTTGACGGGGCGCCAGTGCAGACCACGTGTGCCGGCAGCCGGCCCGAGTGGCTGCGCGACGAACTTCCTTCGTCTCCCGCAACAACGTGAGCAAGTCGAAAGCGCGGATTGAATTCGCGTTGCTGGCACGGAGCAAGAGGAGCAGATGCAATGCTGTCCATTTTGCGCAAGGCGCGCCTCAAGGACAAGGAGATGAGGATCCTGATGCTGTAGGCCGCTCTGCCCCCTCGATGCGAGCAAAGACTGACGACGGCACAAGCGGCCTGGACAATGCGGGAAAAACGACAATCGTCAAGAGCATCATGGGCGAGGACGTGACGACGGTGAGCCCCACGCTGGGCTTCATCATCAAGACGATTGACTACGACGGGTTGGTGACCTGGTCCAGGGTAGCCGTTGAAGTGTGCTGACGCCGATGGGTGTAGATACAAGCTCAACATTTGTACGGCGGACGAGACTCTGGTCACGATGAAGACGAGCTAACGAGATCAGGGGACGTCGGCGGTCAAAAGACGCTGCGGTCGTACTGGCGCAACTACTTCGAGAAGACGGATGCGCTGATATGGGTCGTCGACGCGACGGACCGACTTCGCATCTCGGACTGCAAAGACGAGTTGCACGGGCTGCTGCTCGAGGAGGTGAGTGCCCTCGCTCAGCTCCGAGTGCCGACCTCGCTGCTAACGGGGCGGGCACAGCGTCTCGCCGGCGCCAGTCTATTGATCTTTGCCAACAAGACGGACGTGGACGGATGCATGGACGAACAAGAGATACGCTCGGTGAGGCGCCACGGGTACGGGACCGAGATTTCGAAGCAACACTAACGAGGAAACGAACAGTCGCTGCGGTTAGATGAGATTCGGACGCATCAGTGGCATATCCTGCGATGCAGCGCCATGACGGGGACGAATCTCAAGGAGGGACTCGCGTGGGTGGTCATGGACGCCAAGAAGCGGCTGTTTCTTTACTGAAGAGGCCGATCGAGGCGTTTGCAGAGGAGGGTGAGAGACGTGCAAGACACGGCGTCGAGGTGGGATATTCTGACTCGGGAGCCGGATGTCTCAATGGTAACAGGGACGCAATGATTTGCGGTAGAGAGAAGGTGAGACGTTGTTCGAGGCGAGGCCAATCAAACATGTTGGACGTTGGACATCTCTGCGGCAGGCGAAGACGGTGGCTTTTTGAGCCCGAGGCCAATGTGCTAGATTGGATGAATGTAATTGATGACATGAGTGCGTGTCGTGGATGTAGGGGGAAGGCGGCGATTCAATCCTCACGGCCGACATTTGGTTACCGAGTTGCTCAAGTCAATGTAAGGAGCCCGGCTCGGCTGATGACTTGAGAGGGCGCATAGCCTTGGGCATTCACAATGGAAGGGCAGGTAGCGTCTCTCTGCTAATTGCCTGTTAATTGCAAGAGACCAAGGGCTGCAAGTTCATGGACCTGCGACAACGCTAAAAGTAAGGAGCATGGCCCGCGAGTAGCGCGACATAAGGTTCAGTCGCTGCTTGGGTGCGTCATCCATCTCGGGATACCTCGCGATGCAGCAGCCCCCGAGAGCTGAACCCTTGTGACTCGGCCGCGGCGGCGGGCCTAGGTACATGCGCTGTGTCGTGCTGCAAGCAACCCCGAAGCGGCTAGCGCTGGTGCGGAGCAGGGAGCCCCTCCGAGGCAAAGGCAACCAAGGCGGCACGGGCTGGAGGAGCGTCTTGCAAGCTTCGGCCTCTTGCATGCCCTGTCGAGGCACCGATCCGACGACGACGACGACAACTCCACCGCTGCTGGACAAGGCGCGCGCGCGTCCGTGTATCTGCGCATGCAACCTCGCGCTGTCATGTTGACTTAAAAGAAAAAAAACAAAATCCCGAAAAAAAAACCACCTCCAAGGCCAAGAAGATTGGACGGGACATCAACGGAACCGGAAAACACCCAGGGCAATCCGGCAAGCCCAGTTCCCAAAAACAGCACGCGGACCATCTGCGCGCGTGCCGAGACCAACCGACAATAACAATGTCGGACGAGGTCTCGCAGTTCCTCGAGCAGGTCGAGCGCCTGCGCGGGCAGCAGGTCGAGGACGACGAGGTGCGCGCCCGCGAGCTCCAAGAGTTCCTCGCAGCCAAGCGCGAGCGGCAGGCCAGAAGAGAAGGTGAGAGCGAGGTCCTCCGAGTGTTGAATTGGATCTTTGCAGTTTTAGATTGAGACCACACATGAGGTGCTTGCTGGGTATCGCATGAACCAGGTGCAAGCAGCAGCATTGGCCCGACGAGTGGGGGAGACGACTGAGGCATACTAGGAGGAGGGGCTCTGGTGGTTCCGCCGCCGAACAGGCCAGCGACGACTCGCGTGCTGCTGTGTGCCAGTGTGTTCGCTAACCCGCCGCCTCGCACAGAACGCGCCAGGTCCATCTCGCCGCAAAAATCATCTCCCGTCAACACGCCCTCACCCGAAGCCAGCCGCCGAAGCGTCCACCTCTCCGAAGCCGTCAAGCTCGGGTCGCCCGTCGCCGTCCGCGAGTCGTCGTCTGCCGACTTGCACTCGGACCCGAGCCGCTCCCCGCCGTCGAGCTCCCCGACAAAGGAGAACGAGGCTCCCCTCGACGCGTCCGAGGCCAGGCTGGCGGATGCCGCGCTCTCGTCGCCAAAGTCCGCAGGCATGTCGTGGCAGAAGCGGCCCGGGTCTCGCGCCGGCCGGCCCTTGAGCATGGTCGCTGCCGAGAACGCCACGCAGCGCTCCTTTGCCGGCGCCGAGCCGGCTTCGGCCACCGAGCAGACCTTCTCCATGGATCAGATAGCGCAGAGCCTTGGATCAAAGGACCCTGCATGGTTCCGCCAGACGGCCGATCGGGGACTAGGCTCCGCCGCGCTCAGGCGCAGGCAGGTCGAGGACGACGACCGCCTCGACATGCCGTCCGTAAAGGCTCAGCTGCCAGGCATGACGCCCGACGAACCCGATCAACGCCCATCGTCCCGCCATGGCCTCACATCCCCGGTCAGGCTGGGCTCTCCGCTATCCCTTACCAGCTCTCGCGAAGGCGCCTCTGCAGACGACAAGGCTTCGGCCGAGCAGACCATCACCTCGCCCACCGGGAGAACAAGCCCTCTCCGCGCCTCCTCGCCTACCAAAGGCATGGGCGGCTTCGTGCAGAGTGCCATGATGAAGCGAAGCGACAGCGTCAAGCGATGGAGCGTTACTAGCCCTCCTGGCTTGTCGCGCGCCGATTCCGTCGCCGCCAGTCGCAGCTCTCACGAGAGGGGTTCTTCTCAGAGCCGCTCGAGACCCCAAAGCTTGATTCGCAGCGGGTCACCGAGGCCCGGGTCTAGCAGACCGACCTCGAAACACGGGGAAACCGAGGAAACCCAAGAGACTGCTCCCGACACTGCTCCGGCAGGAGAGCACGCAGATTCGGACGCTGCTGTCAAAGACAAGGAAGAAGATACCGGTCGGCCAGTTTCCCCATCCAAAACCATGGATCCGCGACGCTGGAGCCCGACCAAGTCAAGCTGGCTCGAAAACGCCCTCAAGAAACCCGAATCGCCCAAGGCGCCCCCCAAGCCAGCGCAGTCCCAGCCGGCCTGGATGGTTGAGCTCAACAAGGCCAAGGCCGAGCGCGCCAACACCGTCGGTGCCGATTCACTTCGACCCGGCGGCGTCACCCATAAACATCAAGTCAGCATCGGCGGCCTGATGAGACAGTCGCCCGTAGGAGAGGCAGCAAAGCCGAATCCCACGGGACTCGGCGGCATCTACTCGCCCCCACCAAAGACAAACAACCCTATTACCAGTCACAAGTCTGTGCCGAGCAATGGCGAAAAGCCGTCGCAGGATGAAAATGCATCTACTGCAGAGAGACGGCTGCCCGCAGCATCTAGTCCCCCAGAGCCCAAACCCAAGCCAGAAGCACCACCCACCATGGACTTTCGATCCAGTCTGCGTCAGCGCCCTGTCGACAACGAAGCGCCCAAAGCCCATGAGCCCGAATTCAAAAACGTATTTGGAAATCTCCGCAGGACCAAGACTCAAAACTATGTCGCCCCTGACGAACTAAAGAACAACATTCTTCGGGGAAAGGCCGCTCTCAACGTGACGGACGGCCCTCGCAAGGGTGAGCGAAAAGACGAGTTCAAGGAGGCCATTCTGAAGAAACGAGACGACTTCAAAAAAGCCCAGGCTGAAGGCAAGGGCATCACCCGGAAAACGTCCACTGCCGCCGACAAGCCGGTTCCCGAGGGCCTTGCAAAAAGAGCCACGCTCGGAAGGTCCTCGACCGGATCCCGAAGCGAAAACTCACTGGATACTGGCGCTCAGGACGAGGTCAAAGGGCCGGTATCGCCCAAGCGGCCTACGGAGGCCAAGAGAGCATCTAGCCAAGCCGCATCATCTCCGAGGTCTCCTCAGGCAACACGGACAGTCTCGCGTAGCCCGGGTCCCGAAAAGGTCGGGCGTCCATCCAGCGAGATTGAAGCCGCCGAGCCAGTCCCTCAAAGTCCCGCCTCCCCGAGCCCGCGGAAGGATGCGGCACCCCGCCCGCAGCCGCAGCGAGCCTCTGGCAGCGGGAGCAGCGGGAAACTCGGCGATCGGTTCAACTCTGCCCTGGCGGGAATGCTGGCTAGGGGTCCACCTGCCATGGCGACAAGCGGCAGCCAGGGCTCCGACGGCTCAGGGCCGCACCGAAGCTCGACGGGAGGCGATGCCTCTGAACCGACAGGCCCCGGTCCACAGCTCACACATGTCACCAAGAACCGAGCCCGCGGTCCAAAGAGAAAGGCTCCAAGTGCGGCTTCAGTAGCGCCGGCCTCGGCCAGTGGCGTGTCACCTGCGGCTGCTACTCCAGCTCCCTCGGAATCAGCTGTGCCCGAGAAACCAGCGTCGCCAGTGACCATCAGCCCTGTAGCCGAGCGAGGTCAAAGCGAGCACGCAGGCTCAAAACAAGAGCCTCAAGAAACGGGACCCAGCAGCCCGCTCGAGGCAAAGGAGACACCAGAAAGTCCCGTCTCGGCAAAGAAGAAACCGGCACCATTATCGATTCAACAGCAAGTCGCTGCTCAGGCGGCCCTCCGTGGTCACTCTTCGCCTCTCAAGTCAGACGACAAGTCCAGCGAGGCCTTGAGCTCGGCAGGGGCGGCGAGCCCTTCACTGCTGCGCAAGCGGCCATCGAGCCCCCTCAAGAGTGCAGAAGGCACATCCTCGTCCCCTACCGTTTCCAAAACGGGTTCAGAGGCACCTTCGCAGCCGGGGTCTCCTCGAAAGCTTGATATGAAGCGAATGTCCAAATTCTTTGACGAGACGCCTACGGACAAGTCTCTGGGTTCACCCAAGGAGCCGATTGTGCTCGCTCATCGACGAACCGGCTCTACGTCGCCGATCAAGTCACCTCAACGGTCGTCGCAAGAGCCGATCGTGTCTCCGGCCAAATCAAATGGAGGCTCGCTGCCGTCCGCCAAATCGTTGTCATCCGCAAAGGATTCGATGGCGAATTCGCCCCGCCTTCCTACACCCCTTAAGTCTCCAAGCACAGGAGCAGACGCGCCTTCACCCATAAATGCGTCACCCGAGATGACGTCGCCCAAGCCGGAATCTAGTGGCGCAGCGAGGCCTTTACCTTCTTTACCTCGCGAAGGATTCAAATCGTCGTCGACATTGGCCTCGCCCATGCGCTCCCCTACCAAGGGGGTCAATGAGGTATCGACAATCCTGACCGACTTTTTCGGACCCGAGCGGCCCAAGGCCGACTTCAAGGTCGATCCGGCCGAAATCCTGATGAACCGGCCCCCGAGCGGCGCTAAGGTCTCCAGCTCGGGATTCCAAATATTCAAGATATTCGGAGACGGCAAGAAGGTCCCTGTATCTGCGCAAGATGAGCGTTTGCTCTTTGAGCAAGAAATGTACGTCTGCGCGCACAACTTTACCGACGCGTCGGGCAAAAAGGCCTTTGAGGTGTACTTCTGGGTAGGCGACGAGGTCCCGGAGGCAACGGCTGAAGATGCGCACGTTTTTGTCCAGCGCGAGGCACGGACACTTGGCGGTACGCTGGTGAAGCTTCGCCAGGGCAAGGAGACGGCCGAATTCATCCAGGCCCTCGGCGGCGTCATCATCGTGCGACGAGGCTCAAGCAACAAGTACGACTCACTGGCTCCGAGCATGCTGTGCGGCCGGCGATATCTGGGCCAAGTGGCGTTTGACGAGGTCGACTTCACACCGGCGAACCTATGCTCCGGCTTCACATACGTTATCGCGCAGGCCGGCACGTGTGTCCTGTGGAAGGGCAAAGGCAGCGACGTGACCGAGGTCAGCTGCGCTCGCCTGGTGGGCATGGACCTGACCTTGACGGGCGAGCTGGCCGAGTACGACGACGGCGAGGAGCCCGCGGCCTTTTGGGAGCTGTTTGGCAGCGACTCCCTCAAGCCGCACTCGGCCGACCACTGGCGGCTCAAGCCCAACTATGAAAAATACTGCGGCAGGCTCTTTTGCTCTGACGCCAACGCCAAGCAGCAGGTACGTTTGCGCCATGTCTGTTTTAACCTCTTGAACCGGAACAGAAGAAACTGACATTCTCTCCTTGTGATAGATTACCGAGCTGAACCCCTTCAACCAAGCGGACCTCGGCCAGGACGGCATATACGTCCTCGACGCCTTCTTCGAAATGTACATTGTCGTCGGCGCCCGCGCCAACGCACACTACGCCTCCTTCCGCAACGCCCTCGACTTCGCCCAGGAGTACGCCATCCTCGCCGCCGGCATCGAGGACAGGCCCTTTGTCCCCGTCTCCACCGTCGTCCTCGAGGGCATCCCGCGCGACCTCAAGCGCGTGTTCCGCAAGTGGGACGACGCGCGCTCCCCCACGGCCACCAACCCCGAGGCCGCCGCCG
>KQ030540.1:235363-331767 GCA_000956045.1 Hirsutella minnesotensis 3608 | reverse complement strand
GAGACAGACTGCAAGGAGCGTCGGCTTGGCTTGCTGGCGTCTTCACGAAAGGAAGCAAAGGCCCGCCGTACGCGCGGTTGCCAGGGCTCCGCCGGAGATTCAGGACAGAGGAGTGGAAGGGTCAAAAAAGAGATTTGGGCCTTGTTTTTTTTGTTCCCAACGAGGGAGGAGAAGATGCCGCGGCCGCAGCATGTGGCATCAGCCGTATACACTATTTATTTTTCTCACTGTACAGACGAACAGATGGACAGACGAACAGACGCCGCCGTCACTCTAGATGGACGATATGGGCAAAGTTGTGTTTTATTCTTCTTCAATACATGTTCAATCAGGCAAGGCACTCGCGGACCAAGCACGAGCGCGCTCTCTCTTCTAGACACACTATATCCACAGCGGCCCGCGGCCATCGGTATAATTGCTTGCCGCTCTCTCAAGACGATGAGCCGGGGCGGCTGGCCTTGGCCCGATTTCCGTCTATTGGGGGGTATCAATCACGTTGACCGTCAAGTCATGCTTCGCCCTCTCCCCGGTTCCTCAGTCCCTGGTCCTTGTCGTATCTTATCGCTAGGACTCAAGTTTCATAGCCCTTTAACCTTGCTACTTGCTTCAACGTATCCAGAACTAGCCATGGCCTCTCATGATTGTTACAGTGGGAGGGCCCTGCACTCGTGTCGTAAACTTGTAATAATAGCAGCACGATCCACGTCGCGCAACATCATGACTTGACGCTGATGTGGTTGCCATTGCTCTCGAGAGGCTTGCCCGAGGAGGCGGCGACGGGCATGGGCTGGCCCTTTGCTTTTGCTGACAGGGCGACGTACTCCTTGAGCATGACTTCGCGAACAGTGCGGGCAAGCTCGTCGACGTCGGCGGCGGTCAGGCCCTCGGTGGGAATGGGGTCAAGAACTGTTTGTGTCAAGTCAGTACGAGGGTTGAAGATGATGAGCAAGCCAAGAGGAGACTTACTCTTGACGGGAACGGTGCCGGGCTTAAAGACCATGTCCTTTATATAGAGGACGTGGCTGTAGTTTGCGACGACGCAGGGGACAATGGGAACGCCGGCCTGGACGGCGAGATGGAAGGCGCCCTTCTTGAAGGGCAGCAGGACGGGATCCTTTGCGTAGCTGCGGGTCCCCTCTGGGAAGATGTAGACGCTCTGGCGGCGGGAGCGAATCTCGGCGGCGGCGCCGGCCATGGCCTCGCGGGCGCCCTTGTGGTTCTTGCGGTCGATGAAGATGGTGCCGCTGAGGTTCATCCACCAGCCGAAAAAGGGCACGTGCTTGAGGTCCGACTTGGCCGTGACGCTGCAGTGCTTGGGGAACATGGCGCCGAGCATGTGAACGTCGAGCTCCGTCTGGTGGTTGCCGACGAAGACGGCGGGGCGGACGGAGCGCAGCAGACCGCGCGGGTCGTCAATGACAAAGTCGACGCCCGTGGCCATGCGCATAAAGAGGTGGTAGACGCGGGCGCCGGCCCACTGGGAGCTGTCGCCGTAGCCGACGAGCCACATGGCCGTCGTGACCACCATGTTGATGATGGCCACGACAAGGAGGGCCAGGTAGGCACCGAGCACGCGGGCGACGAAGCCCGCGCGCGGCACGACGCCCGACAGCATGAACAAGGCGGCCGTCAGGCCGAGGTAGCCGGCGAGAGATTTGGCAGCGAGGCCGAGCAGAAATGCCATTTTTCTTCCCCCTTAAAGACTGCTCGTGGTCTCGCCGATGTCCCGAGGTTGGTATATCCGGCTGTTTGCGTGGCGTATATGGCTCGACGTGTCACCATGCGCCGTCTGTATCCGTCTCTGAAAGGGGTATCGCGTATCCGTGTCTATCGAGCGTCTCTGATGAATTGGTCGCTGAATTCCCACGACTCAACCGGATCGGTCCAGGAAAGTCGCATCCATGCCACGCGGTCTGGCAATAGGTCTCTGGGTCGGATATGTCTAGGAAGTGGACGCTGGTCTGATGTATAGCAACAGGGGAGGCGGCAAAGAAACGAATGCGAGGTAGCCGAGGAGATGATGGGAGGAGGAAGAGAGAGGGTGAAGAAGGAGGAGGAGGAGGAGCAAAGGGAAAAAGAGGTCGGAGAGTACGGATGGGGGTTGAGCGGGTTGTGGGGAGGGAGGCGACGCATGCGTTTACTGGACAAGGAAAGGGCCGCCCCCAGTTCAGGTCGGGTGCTCGTGACGGCCACCACTGACGCTGCCCGGGACAGCCCTGAGAGCTTGTACCTTGCTTGCTGTCGAAGTGGGACCGAGCTGCTACCTACAGGTACTCGCGGAGAACTTGGTATGATATGTGCTAGAGTGCTCATGGGGGTCAGCAGATTCAATTATAGGACCTTCAACAGACTCCTTCTGCGACGCAATAAACCAGACATTACCAACTTTCACAGGTCACGTTCTTTGATCCTCTTCCCTAAACCATCAACTGATCCCGAGGGCATCTCTGCTGGCGGCGCGTGAGGATGCACCGGCATCAGGTACCTTGCATGTACCCCCGCCATTACGTAGGTCCGACGGGGGCCTCGGCTTGTCCAGCTCAGCGGCCTTTCAGCACTCCGGACTGCAAGCCTTCAACTCCATGGCCACGCAAACAAATACGCGAGCACGGTTCGTCCCCATCTCGGCTCGAGCCTCTGCTGCTCGGCCAGCACAAAAGCCCGGAGGGGGCCGTCATAGCCTCGGCCTCGAGTGGGCACAAGACAATCCAGACGTCAATCCCACCGCCTGGCCGCTCCCCGATGCGACGTGCGGCCGGAGCATGGAGATTTGATGCTCTCGGCTATCAGCTGTACTTCCATGACTGACAGTATACCTCGTACATACATGTCAGGGCGCTCCTTGCATGTGCTTCAAGCCACCTACGCTCCGTGAGCAAGACGCCGCCCTTCTCCACGACGGACAGAAACGACACATGCGACGTAGACATGCCGTGCACATGAACACGGGCAACTCCGAGGAACATGAATAATGGGAAACCCCCTAGCTTCTGCAATACTCAGAGTCCAGACTTGAACCGCGCCCAAGTCATGGCCTCAACACCGTCTATAGACGCCACATTAACCGCAACGGAAAAATCACATCGTCATACAGCAACAACGAGCCGCCGCTCTCTTGCGAGCCGATGCTGCTCCTCGCATAACAAATAAAAAAAGACGTTCCCCGCCTGCCAATGCCACGTCGAACCCTCCGTTCCTACTCTCATCCGCGGCGAGTCGACGGCCCTTCTGCTTGCTTCATCGACACGAGGGCCTGCATGGGCAGAGACTCAAACGCTCTGGCACCTCGTCGACCGCATAGGGGAACTCCCCCTCATGGGGCATCACGCGCGAGGGGACGACCGGCGTGGCAGATGCAAAATAGCACCGACAGAAAAATCCCCCAAGGAAAAACAGGGAACCAGGCCCCCAAGAACCTCCGCAGTTTGCCAGGGCCATTTCATATTTCACTCTTTATCCCTTTGACCCCCTTGAAAACAACCTTGCCAGGCACCCGTTGGCGCGTGGGCGCCGTCTACGACTCGTCTTCCGTGTCCGTGTTGGTGTCGCTCGTGTCCTCCTCCTCCTCCTCCGTCCCGCTCTCCTCGTCCGAGTCGTCTTCCGAGTCCTCGGCCTTTTGCCGCCGGGGCTGCGGCGCCTGGCCCGTTTTGAGCGCGTGCATCTGTCCGGCAATCGAGTCTAAAAGGCGCCCGGTCAGCAATCGCGGTACGCAATGAATGGCAAGACGGGGGACAATCAATTTGGGGAAAGTGATGCAACATACCTTCGTCGGGCTCGCTGATCTCGTCCTCTGCCTGCATCTGCGCCGCTCGGGCCGGCTCCTCAACCACCAGCGTCACCTCCATCTTGGTGTCGAAGCCGACATATGAGTCGCAAATGACGTGCATGACAAAGGTGTAGTGGCCAGGCTGCGGGGGCGCCGCAAACTGCGCCTTGAGCGTCTGCATGGCAAACGTCGGCTTCCCTTGCTCGTTGAAGATGGGCTGGTCGAAGCGGTCAAAGGTAAAGGGCGGTACAGCCATCTTGCCCTGCTTAGAGTCGCTCAGGAAGGCGTACCACTTGGGGGTGTGCTCGCGGGCGTAGTGCGGCGCAAACGTCAGCGGCGGCAGCACCGTCTTCTCCTCCACCGACATGGGCTTTCCGTCGGGGCCCTTGACCGTCTTGGTCTTGCGGCCCATGAGCGACTCGAGATCGTCCTCGGCCGGGTCGACGTCCTCGAGATCCAGCTCGTCGACGCGGGGAACCTGCTCGGTGCCGGGAGGGATGAAGCGACCCTTGATCACGAGGCTGACGAGGGACGAGGGGATGATGACGCGCTCGCCGGTGACCTTGAAGAATGCCTTGTCTACCCGCAGGAAGGGGAGCTGCTTGCCGACCTTGATGCTCTCCTTGTACTGCGCCTCCGACAGCAGGCCCTTACCCACGGCGAGCTGTCTGCGTTGCGCATCCGGCAGGTCCATGAACTGCTGAACCGTCATGTGCGTCTTGGAATCGCCCTCGACTGCCATGGCAATCTTGGCCGTGAAGTGAGGGAGCTGCAGCAGAGGTGACGACTTGGGGGACAGGGCCTGGATGAGGTGCTGGTTGGCGTGGAAAGAGCCGGCAATGGGACCAATGTTTCCGTAGGCGAGAGAGATGGCGGCAAACGACTTGTTGAGCGTGCGGGCGATGGGCGCAATGTCGTACTTGGCCTTGGTCAGCGCCGCGTCGTCGAGCTCGACTCGGCCCAGGTACGCCCAGAGCAGCGCGAGGGCCTTGCGACGCACGCCGCTCTCGAGGTCCTCGAGCCTCTCCTTATCCTTGATGGAGAAACCGGCGGCGAAGAGCGAGGCGTCGCCCTCGGCCGAGATGCGGGCCTCGAGCTTGGCCAGGCCCGACTCGGCCTGGTCGCGCCGCAGGACCTCCTCGTACTCCTTACCCGCGCTGAGCGCCGCAATGATGCCGGCCTCGTCCATGGACTCGTCGTACTGGCGAAACAGGTTGTTGGCGCTCTCCATGAGCACGCCCTCCTTTGATCTCCGCTTCGTGCCGTACCACCAGGAGCCGACGAGGTAGGGGAGCAGGACGCCCAGCAGGCCCGTGTAGAGGAGCACGAGGTACTTGCCGTTGCCGTCGGAGACAATGAACCTGGGCAGGGCGATGCCGATGCTGAAGCTCTGCTTGCCATCGGGGTGGCCGTACTGGATGTAGTTGTTGCGCACGTCCTCGTCCGTCAGCGCTTGGTAGGCCTTTGTGAGCTCGACGTAGTAATTGTTGAGCGACTCGGCCGTCTCGTTCTTGGCCGGGTTGGGTCGCACTTTGTCCGGATGGAACTTTACCGACAGCCGCTTGTAGTGCGACTTGATTTGCTTCTCGGTCGCAGCCTGCAGATGCCATGGACGTGGTCAGCACGGGCCACGATGGACGCGACGCCGGGGAACAATCCAAGGAGAAAACGAACCTCTGATATGCCGAGAATGTCATAAGGGTTCCAAATCTTGGCCACGAGTGGCTCCGTCACCACTATCAGGTAGACCATGAAGGCCATGAGGCCCCATCCCACCAGCGCGGCCATCGTCCTCTTGATCTTTCGCTGCTTCCTCTTCTGCACGGACCGCAGCGACCCGACAATGGCCGCATCCTTGATCTGGTAGCTCGTCTGGATGCGCGGCGCGAGCTTCTCGTCGTCGCTGCTCGGCCGCAGCACGTTGTACGTCAGGGGTATTGTGACGATGCCCGTGAGCGTCAGGATGAAGTAGGGGAAGAATTGGGCCTGCGGGCGGACAAGTGTCGTCAGCCAACCATGATGCCTCTACCGAGAGCAGTCGAGGCTCTCGTCTCGGGTGTCTTACCTGGTCATCGTACGAGTAATCCGAGCTCATCGTGGCGGCCGGAGAAGGCACAGCCTGCTCCTGAGACGGCGGGAGAGGTGGATGGGAGAGGCCTTGCGCTCTGGACTCGCCGTCGGGATCCTCGTTCTTCTCCGGGTGTCGCGTAAGGGGCAAAGTCGTCGCGGGAGAGTGAGTGCGCGCGCCCTCGGGAAAAGTGTTGCAGTTCTCCAAGTCGGGTAGGTATGTATGATGGGTTTGTCCAGCTGGCGACTTGTTCGCTATCGGATTATCCGCGGCTGCCCCCCTGCGCTGTGGCCGGAGACCAATGCCGCCACCGTGTTCACATGTCCACACCAGCAGCCCAGTGCCGCCACCAGGGCCAATGAGCGCTAAAAGGGCTGTAGAAGTGTCCAGACGTTGGGACCCCTCCAGGGAGTCAGGTACGCTAGACAAGAGGTACCTCCCCCTTGTACCCTGTGCTGATATCGGCACGCCACTGCGACGAATGCACGAAGTATCTCTTGTCCAATGACCAACTCTCGCCTTCCCGTGAGCCCCGTCTGGCGAGCCTCACGTAGGATTGCATCAAGTCGCAACATGGAATAGTTTACAGTAGTCAAGGAGATAAGCAGAATTCACCTTTTACGCTTGGGCAGATGTATGCTCTAGCAACACTGTGCACCTTTCAAGCCCCCCCGTTAAACCTGTCCTGCACTGCACTGTACAAGCGACGCGACCAACGCTGGCGCGTCTCCCTTCTATTGCATTCAACCTTAATTGCTACTTATGGAGACTCAGCTTGCTTTCAGCTCGCCTTTTCCGTCGCAATCAGCAGTGCGTCCTCTGGCGCCTCTGTGACTGCAAACTCAGTGTCGTCGTCGCCCTCGTCTTCCTCGTCTGTCGTGCCATTAAACACCGTCTCCCCGACGAGTAAGCTTTGCAGGTCGTCCTCGCTCAATATCGTCTGAATGCTGCCTCTTCGCACCCACGGCCTGGTATCCATTCTACCCTGTTCAATGAGTCTTTCTACCTTGAGTCTATTGGCGATGAACTTGAGCTTGGGGAACGCGCTCTGTCGACCTTCGTGAATCATGCGCGCCAGTCGGTGCGCGTCCGGATCCGACAGGATGTGCCAAAAGTCGGACGGCACCGACTTGGGCCAAATGGTGATGTTGCCGCTGAACTCTTGCAGCCAGAGCTGGCTCCAGTCCTGACCGAGCGGCCGCGGCAGAAGCTCGGCGTGGCGAATGAACTTGAGCCACTTATTCATGTCGAGCTTCAAGTAATTCTCAATGGCCGACATGAGGTAGCCGCCGCGCCAGCCTCGGCCTTTGCGATGCGTCACCGGATGGCCGACTGATCCTCTCGACGAAAAGAAAAACAAGTTGATGTGGGGGTTCACTTGACTGACAATGGTGAAGTTGACGTTGAAATGAGTGTTGAGGGCCTTGATGGGAATATCCGTCCGCAGGCTGCCGTCCTTCCACTTGTGGCCAAACGAGTAAGGGGCCAGACTCCCATCCCACATCTTCATCATAAGTACCACGGGATTCAGGATGCCCGGCACGGCGGCCGATGCCAAGACTGCAGACCATATGACGCAGTCCGGACTTGTGAGATAGTTGCACAGAATCGTGGGCGAATGGGGGTCGGCTGGGACGCACGAAACGTTGAGTATGCGGCCTGTTCGCTCGTAGGCCTCGCGGAACGTCATGGAACCCCTAGTCCACCAACTGCACCGAGCGGCCCAGTCGACAGAGTCGAATCGTGCGCCGGTCTTCCACCATCGGGGGAGCCAAGTCCCCATTCCCTCTCGGCACGCATTGATGCGCTCCGAGAGGGCGGGCACGATGAGCTGCTTGAGCTCTTCGTTGGTTCGGGTCGCAACGAGCCCGGCTATCAGTGCACCACCACTCGTGCCCGTGATGACGTCGGGAAGCTGATCAGCGTCGAGGAGGGCTCGCACGACACCAAGGTGGTAGTATGCGAATCCTGCGCCGCCTGAAAGACAGAGTGCCGTCCGCCCATAGTTGGCGTTGATGTGCTTGAAGAGAAGTCGCTTCGCCTCGGTGTCCAGTTGCTTCGTTTTATGTAGAAAGCGGACACTGGCCTCGACTGGGGCACGTTAGCTATACTGCTACGTCACCGGACGTATCGGGGAGGCTTACCTTCGTCAATGAAATTCTGTACCAAATTCTTTGTCCCGTAGTATGTTTGGCTATAAAGCCTTGAGTTTTCGACGCCCACAAAATTATTCTTGACACAGGCCTCAATCAGCGACTTGAGGTCATCAACTGCCTTGGCCGAGTCGTCGGCCTTTTCCGACGTTTCCTGTGCCTCGGCTCGCGCCCTGAGCTTCCGCAACTGATCCCATACTCGCTTAACCGTCTTGGAGTCGTAGTAGGCAAAGTCATTTTCCTCTCTCCACGTCTGCCTATTGAGGAAATTATCCAGATCCCTAGCCGCAGCGACCCAGTCTCGGTAGCTAGACGTCTTTCGCATGTTTCGTCGCAGAGTCTCGCGCCGCCCTCGCCAGGTGAAGAAGTGCTCGTATCCCCATATGTAATATCTCGTGGCAAGGTAGGCAATGGTGAGCCAGCCGAGCCATCCAAAGACGAAGAAGAGCAACGGCCACTTGGAGAGCTGGTAGAGATAGCCTTCTCGCGTCTCGTCCTTGGTCCGGGTACCTAACAGACCCTCGACAGCCGTTTTGGCGCGCTTCCTTCGTCCGGACTTGGTGCCTTTCTTATTCGAGTAGCGGTTGGGGTTCACCGGAGCCCAGTCATTTTGCGCCGTAATAAAGGTCCCGTGGCCACAGGAGCCGTGACCATGCAGTGTCGGCGTTGGCGGTGGCTGCAAGTCGCCTCCAGCGGCTCCGGCGGCGGCGGCGACGGCGGCAGCGTCATCCTCAAAGGTCTGACCCGTATGCGAGTGCCTTTTGGTGATGCTCGTCGAGCTCGTGGGGCTTTTGGGCGATCTAACGCTGAAGGCCTCGTCCGATGGGCTTTGCAACGGGTCCGGGGCCCGCAAGGCGCGCTCGAAAGCTTTCAAGTCTTCGGGATCGAGGAACTCGTGGTCGACATCGGGAAGGCGGGAGGTGTCGAACGCTTCAGGGGGGAAGCCATACACCGTTTCTGACGGCATGTTTGCGCTCGAACAGGCAACGTCGCCGTTGCAACTGTCGAGGCCGACGCTCGGGTTTGCCTGCTGGCGCAAGTCGTCGGACCGGCGAGTGTTGAGGGCCAAACGAAGGTAGCAAATCAGCCCTGACTTGTCGCATACGAAGTCTAAGACGGATTCAATAGCAAAGGGGACGAAGACAGGAAACAGGCTGTAAAGAAGCAGAGGAAGGAGAACGTTGAAATGTGGTGGAAGCCATCGGTTGGGCCGGCAGGGACAGGCTTAGTCGAAGCTCAGCCAGGTCAGCCCCATGAATCTACTTTCGTACCTCGCGCATGACGTCGGTTACGGGTTTCGGTTGGGGAAAGCAGCAAAGCAGCGCCGCAGCTCGGTCCCACGCGCCCACCCGTGCGGACGAATGTCTTGGCGGGATCGGTGCA
The DNA here is from genome assembly GCA_000956045.1 of Hirsutella minnesotensis 3608. Taxonomy (NCBI): domain Eukaryota; kingdom Fungi; phylum Ascomycota; class Sordariomycetes; order Hypocreales; family Ophiocordycipitaceae; genus Hirsutella; species Hirsutella minnesotensis. The sequence continues at coordinate 322,397 of KQ030540.1, read as the reverse complement.
GGTGCAGACGGGAGACGGCATTCCCGCGCTGCTGCTGAGCCCGACGAGGACGCTGCGCATTGCATCCGCCTAGACTGAATGGTTCCTTGGTATTGTTGATTTTGAGACATTGATTCCCCTGCAGATGAGACGTAGGTACAAAGTAGCCGACAATTCATACGAGTCCAGCCCCCTACGCAGTAGGTACGTACCGCCCTCTGCCAAGTGCGTAGCGGCCGCCAGCCTGTCACTGCGCATCACGGCCGTCTTCCCAACGCAGCAGTCAAGGAAGCCAAAATCTGACAAATATCTGAATTACACGACCCAGCCAGGTTCGCCAGGAGAGCATGCTGAAGCTCATAAGCATCTCGTAACTTGCATACACCAGTCGTTCTTATCCATCTCCCGTTCCCTCCGTACTCCTTTCCGCTTTCCCAGCACAATGTACGCCTCCCGCCGCCCCATGCCAACCTAGACGTACTGCGAAAGCCACCGTATGCCATCGCCGTAGCCTTGTCGCATCACCACCGAGCACATGAAGACCTCGATCGGTCGGATGCCCTCCAAGGGAACCTTGCCTTTGCCCGTTGTTTGGTACATGCCCAACTGGTGGCGCAGCTCGTCCTCGGATACGGCATCGGGGTGGTCGATCTTGTTGCCCAAAAGGACAAAGGGAACCTTGGAAAGTTCCTCCATGGCGAGGAGAGCGTCGAGCTCAGCCTTGGCCTCGGCGAAACGCTCGTGATCCTTGGCGTCGACCAGGAACACGACACCGTTTACTTCGGGAAAGTAGTCTCTCCAGATGCGGCGTGCTAAACGAGAGGGTCAGTCGTGAGCCGTCGATACATGGGCGGCGTCGTTTCACGTACCCTGCTGGTGGCCACCGAGATCAAAGGTGGTGAAGCGGACATTGCCGATAGCGAGCTCCTCGGAGGCTGTGAGACCTTGGTCAGAACCGAACTTGTCGAGTATGGGTATTCAAGGGGGCCAGGGCAGTCTTACTGGGATGCAGAGTGGGCTGCAGAATGGCGACTCGGTCGTTCTGTCATGCAGTCATTAGCATCGGGCCATTCGCGACGGGCTTCCTGGGCAAACAAGCTGCACTTGATTGCTAAAGAGCATACCTTCAACATGTGCAAAAGTGTAGTCTTTCCGGCATTGTCAAGCCCAAGGAAGAGAAGCTTGGCGTGCTTGTTGACGAGGCCGAGGGAGGAGAGGAGATCTTGGACTGTTGGAGCACGTGTCAGTCCGGGAGCCAGGCGGATGTGGTTGGGTAGAACGAGGACTCGACATACACCAGGAGAAAATCCACATGTTGAAGGGACCGTCGTCGCGAGTATGGATCCGGTGAGGCTGAAATGGAAGCGCGGCGATGCTGAAGCGAGCTCGATGAAGGTGGTGAATCGTTGGCGTGATGGATGCGGCCGGGGAAATCGCAGCGTCCGTCGCGCAACCTGGCAGAAAAGGTGTCGTTCCTGGTTTGGTGCCTTGTGTGTCAGGCAAGAAGAGAGAGGTACTTGACTGCACCGGGGGTGTTCGGGCCAGGCCAGGTACCCAGGTACAGAAGCGTAGCGCGCTCAGACACTCGAGGGAGTCAGTCACAGGCTCGTCGGCGTTCTTGCCTGCAGGTTCAAGGTACCTAGACTTGCAGAGATGACCTGGGACCTTGGAGTCTCAAAGGCAGGCACATGCTTGGCCGTCCAATGCGACTCGGAGCCCTGGCCTGGCCTGGCCTGGACATGTCCGACAGAACGGCTTCGTCGTCTCCACCTGCAGGGCCTCGATCCGGCAGCTCCTTTCTGGTCTCCAAAAAAACCCGGTCCTATACGCCGAGGTCCCCGTACAGACTTGGCATAGGCGTGTCTGCGGTTTTTGGGCATCCACTTTGCCCACTTGGAGAAGCAGACACTCAAACTATCCCCAGATGAGACTGATGGCACTCAACCTCTACCTCCAACAATCAACCCTTTCGCCATCGCACCCAAAGACGTCTGGCCATTGCTCATCTCGACAAGACATTGTCCGACGCACACGAACGCGTGGTCCGCCCGCCCAGACTTAGCTCGTCGCAAACGGACCAGCGCGACGTCGGCTTATTGAAGCCATTCGGCGATAGTCGCCAACGGCCATGCTCATGATCCGCCGCGCCGCCTCTTGAGAGCCAACGTCGAAATATTCCCCGACTCCGTCCGGGCCTGCCTGCCCCTCATGGCGCCCGCCCGCCGCCATCGCCATTCATCCTCGTGGTCCCTCTCCAATGCCGCCGACCGTCCACCGCTGTCGGCCCTCTTCCTCATCGACTTCGACGTAAAGGCCGGCTACACAATCTCGTGGAAGCGCGCCCTGCCCGGACTCGACCTCGATGGCCGCGTCGAGTACAAGTCGCTGCCCTCGGGCCTGCACACCGTCGCCACCGACCTCATCTACTTTGTTCACGATGCTGCCCATGCCGGTCTCAGTGCCTTTGTCAATGAGCCCTGCGACGAGGAGGAAGCCCGCAACGCTCGCATGATTGCCGTCGGTATCCTTGTGCCTCTGAGCTATGGCAGGCTGGGCCGCGCCTGGAGGCATGCCCAGGATCTCGAGAAAATGGCTGTGTGAGTCGCGCCGCCCTGCAAACCGTACCCTCCTTTTCGCTTTGCGACCAGGCATTTTCTGACAGGCAAGCCATTAGCAAACTCGCCAAGGATCGCAACATGACTGAGGTTCTCGAGCGTTACTGGCAAGCCAATAAAGGCGATTCTTTCTCCTCTCCCGATGACGAGCCTCCGCCTGTCGACGAAACGCCACTCTCTCCTACACATGACCGGGCGCCGCCAAGTCGATCAAGATCCGTGTCCGACGGCGCTGCCCTTCATCTAGCCGAGCATCGCCTTTCCCCCCATCATCCTGCTTGGAGTCTGACCAAGCTCCTCGATCGCTTTGGACCGCTCATTTTCCCCATACATCGTGCCGCTCTACTCCGCAAACGGATTCTAATATCGTGCCAAGCGCCCGTCCACGAAATTTGCGATTTCGGTGAGCTTCTCTTCGAGACTACTTTTGCCATCATGTTGCTAACCAGTCGCAGTTTACAACATCTCAGTCCTTGCCAATATCCCACTATCCATCTCCGACTCCTTGCCGTCCTCCGCACCCTCTATTCGTCTCCGGCCCCTCTTTACCATTGGCGTCCACGACATCCCATTTCTGATGGAGGACTTGGAGGCTTCTCGACGCAAAGACGAGGGCGAGGAGGAGCCGGACTGTGGGACGGGTTCTGGCTGGATAGCGTGCACCACTGACAGCATCCTCGCAATGAAAGACACCTTGTGGGATATGCTCATCACAATGCCTCCGAACCATTTGTCGAGCGCAAAAGACCTGGCCTGGCCTGTGGTCGAATGCCCACGAGGGAATCCCATCAGGGCCACTCAACGCGACCTGCGCCGCTACAACACGCTGCGCAATGGCCTGTCGTCCCTTGAAGCCCCCTCTCTCGACGAAAGCACGAGCTCGCCAAGGCCAGAGAACACTGCGCGGCGATTGTCTACAGGTCACCGCCCGCGCGTCGTTCAGGAGGAGTTCCTCGAGCACCTGGTCGAGCCCCCGAGCTGGGCCGCACTCGCTTACAACGGTTACATGTGGTGGGCGAGTGCTGGGGAGCAGGTCCGCGCCGAGGAGCAGGAGGAATCGGCCCGCGACGCCGCCCTCCTCGCGAATCTTGCCCCGTCGCCGCATAATGCAATGGCCGTGCCCCGCCCGCTCTCCGCATCGGACCTGCTCGCCGCCTCAGTCACCTCGTTCGCCGGCCGCCGCGCCAGCGACTCGGACGAGGCCCGTGTTGAACTCGCCATAATTGCCTACTTCCACCGCCTCACCACCCAGATGCTCTCGGTCGCCTCGGATCTCGTCGACAGCGCTGACGAGGCGTATCCGGAGCGATACCGCGACGAGGACGAGGGCGAGGGCGAAGCGCTGCTCGACGCCAACGGTGACGAGCAGTCCGACACCGCCGCCGATGTCGTCGTTGTCGACAGCCAACACGTCGACAACATGGGTCTCGACGTCTGGAGCGCCGCCGACACTGCCTTCATCCAGGACGTCTTCGCCGCCTACTTTGACCGCTCCGCCCGCGTCGAAGGCAAGGGCGTCGAGGTGTGCGGCGTTCGAGTGTGCTAATTCCGCGCAGGCGCTTGATGCATCCTGCTCGCCGCCCCGAACTTGTTATCCCACTCCCGTCCGCCGAGCTGAAATGTACCTCTTTTTCTTCTCCTTGTGTCAACATGCCTCTCTGCTTGCCCTCACCTTTCCCTCTTCTTATTCCATCTCGGACACGGACTGGACCTCGTATCTCTTCTGCGCCTCGTGACGTTTTGATTCCTTGTTGTAAATTTGATCCGCCCGGCACAATATTGAGCCACAAGGGGGCAGGGAGTGTGGTTTTCAGGAGGCGTCTGCTGGGCAAGCGCCTCCAAGGGGATGGCGCCATGTCGCGAGGAGGGGAGGCTGTCGACGGCCGAGGGGATCTGCCTGCATCATTTTTCCGGATCTCTACACGGCCCTATTCCCGTGGTGGGCGCGTGTGTTGATTATGGCCGAGAGAAAGAGGGGGAGCGCACGCATTCTATTACGTACATACATTTACAAATTACTGTACACAGACGCGGAAGACGTAACGAGGCCGCGGCGAACTTGAGAAAGACTCGGAACTTCACCAACAATGTTGCAGAATGTGGATAATAAGTTTCATTCTATCAGAGAGTAGCCATTTCTCTCTCCAATGTTCTCGGGTAAAACTCCATCGAATGCAAACCAACGCCGACTCGGATGCTCGAGTCTAAACTGTACAAGCTGGGTATCCAACAATTGCCAGTATGCCACCTTTCCATATCCATGAGTAATGCTTCCTCAGGCTCCGGTCAAGTATGGACGAGAAACATGAAAAGAGAATTATATACAGAGGGATTCTCCATGCTGGTGTAATTGCCCATGCAAGGCATACTGCATCTCCAATGGTAAAGCCCAGCCAAATCATGTGGCTGTCAAGAAAATCGTTACGTCGTTAAACAAAGGGAAATGTCTAGACAGTAATGCACGTGGTGCATTTCTGGCGCCTGTGGAATCTGGGACAGAAGCGCGCACCGGCTGATCCGTACTCATGCTCGGGATAGCGCGTCAACTCGTTAATCAGACCGACAGCACGTAGTTGCCCTGGTCTTTCTTGCCGGCCATGAGAAGACCAAGCTCCTTCATGCGCTCGGCACCCCGACCAGGCTGGGGTTTGCGCTCTGGAATCTGCCCGCGACGCGCCCGGTTGCAGTACTTTTGATAAAACTTCTCCTTGCGCCGTTGACGCTTTCTCTCAAGGCCCTTGACGATGTCAATGGCGCCGCGTACATGTACGTCTGAACCATGATGATAGTACTTGGATGTGCGTTCCTTTTTGAGATGAGGAAACAGAGCAGCAGGGCGAGGGAGAGACTTGGTGTGAGTGGTGTTTGGCCGTCCTGCCAAGTGGAATTGAACGTGGGCACCATGACGAGGAGATCCGACGGGCGTGGTAAGGGCACGTGGAGCCGGAGACTTGGCTCTGCGAGGGGACTGTCCACCAAAAAGAGTCTTGGGCGACCGGTTGCGTGCTTTCGGGGGAGGAGAGTGGTGTCGCTTCGGGGCAGGCGAGCGATATTTGCGAGGAGACGGGTGCTCGTTCCTTCTCCTTCGACGTGCGCGGTCCTGTCCGTGATGCAGATCCTCCATCTCGCCGTGCACCATGACGTCGGAATCGCTTTCGTGAGCCACAGGATTGTACAGATCCTCTTCGTCGTCATTATCCGGTTCTGAAGCAGGAAAACTTGGGTCAATGTCTTGTGGAATAACGCGAAGCTTCCCATTCCGGCGAGCCGCGAGACACGAAAGATAGGCTTCCTCAAGAGGCCTGTCTTCATCAAGAGTTCCGCAGACAAAATCGGTGCTATCGGGCAAATCAGGTGTGTCGGAAGGAATCTTGACACGCTTCGTTCGGGTACGACGCATGCTGCCAGTTGTAACGGCGGACGAATCCGATAGTGGTTCGTTCAACGAGGGTCGACGAGCGGCCACCATACTGGAACTGCGACGATTGGTAGCGTTGCTGGGTGTCCAGAGCATCATATTCTCGTCTTCGTCGTCATCCTCATCAGATGCGGCGAAGCCAGTTTCCTCGTCGGTATAATATCCATCCGAATCATGTCCACCTTCGCCTTCGTCGTCCTCGTCGTCCTCGTCATCATCACCATCGCATTCGTCTTCATCATCTTCGTCTAGGGCAGCCTCTGCCTCTTCTTCTTCCAGGGCGGCTTCCTCTTCGACCTCTGCTCCAAGGCGACGAATTGTGTTCTCTTTGGTAAGAGTATCGTAGATGGTGATCTTATTTGCGACTGCTGGTTCCCCCTGACGAATCCATTCATCTTCGCGAGTGGTACCGCTGGCAAACTCGTGAAACTGCGATGAATCCTTGCAGAGATCCTTCGAGTCGGCGCGCAGGAACTTGGGGCGCGAAAGCGTCGTCTTGCTCGAGGGCATGCGAGGAGGTACGGGCTGAGGAGAAGCGACTGCGGCTGCAAGGGCTGGTTTCTTAGGCGTCGATGACGAGTCAGATTTGCAGACGGCGGAATTTGCAGTGATTGGATGTTGAGAAGACTCGGTGACAGTCTTCTTGACGGGTAACGGTCCCGAGGGACAGGCAAATTTTATGCAAGGCCGGCGAGGCTCTTGAGCGGATGCCCCTCTCGTTGCGGCCACGGGCCGAGTGGTCGACACGTCCTGTTGAGGGTTTGCGGCACAAGCGAACTGAATGCATCGCTTTCGCGGCGGATCCTTGGCGACCTCAGGGGCAGTGGCTGCACCAAAGGTAGCGCGTTTGACTTCGGAAAGTTCAGGGTTCAAGCAAAGTGCGATCATCTCTGGAATCGGTGGGCTTGGGGTGTTCGTACGACACGGGCTTGTCAAGCCTGTGTCACTCGTGAGGTCAGCCGTGGACGCCACGCTGACGTTGCTAGCCATTGAGCGGCGACGCTGGCTTTCAATCAGAATGGATGTTGTATGGTCGGGGAGGTCGTCATCGGACTGTCCCATGATGGCCTTGGTGAGGAGCGAGGACTGAGCACTAGGCTGTCGAATAGCCGTCCGCTGGAACTTGTGCGGCGAAGGATGATGCAATCGAATCTCTGGTGGCTCGTCAAGATCCTCCGCCGCCTCGGCTGTAGGAATGGCCCAGGCGGGAGCCTCTGCGCGAGTTGGTGCGTTCATGTTGATTTGTTGGCGAAAATTGACGGCGCTTCTGGGCGAGGAGTTGTAGATAGTTATTTGAGTACGTCAAGCGCGAATGCGATGCGGCGTTGGCGAAACGAGGCGTGTAAGAGGTCGAGCGACGTCTTTGTAGAATCGCTTTGGGATACCTGGTGCGATCGACACGGACAATCTTTCTGCGAAACCGTAATATGGTGCAAATCGTTCGTGATGCGTTGTGCCGATGAGGCCTACAAGCCAGTGCAGGCCTCCCTATTCGTCGAGAATAGTCGAGAGGCGGAGAGATTGGAGTCCCAGGGGACACTGAGGCTATAACGGCAAGACCATGATGATGTGATGCCTAGTGACAAAGGAAGGAATGAGATGGAAGCAGGCGCAAGACCCTGCGGCCGAGGCTATAGAGAACGGTAGAAGTCGGCGTCAGCGACAAGGGGGGCTGCAGATGAAGGCAGGATCCGGTTGGTTGAGTCAAGTTAGAAATCGGTGGCGCGGACGGGGTCTCTGTGAAGAGTCGACAGGGATGCAGCAGGCCTTGGCAGAAATTCGGTTGACGTCCGTTTCGCGGTGGCGCTGTGTGGTTTTCGATATTCGTGGTTGGCTGGCAGGGCGGCTGCAGTGCAATCGACAAGAAGCCAAGACCCAGCTAGGTGGTATGCGCAGAGGCGGAAATGGTGGTGGTAGTACAGCGTCGAGAGAAAGGGAGCCCGATGGGCAAATAACCTGACACAGAGGCGCAAGCGAGCTCGACAGAGTGTCACGAATGATGTTGGCGGCTGGAAGAGTTGAGGGAGGAGGGGAGGTGAGAGGGAGTAAAAGCGAGGCAGGAGTGTGAGAGGAGGGCAGGGGAAAATAAGGAAAGTGTGGGAGGTGTGATGGGCCAGACTTGCTCAGATGGGGGAAACATAAATGCCAGGTGGGTCAAGAAGGCCAAAAAAGCGCATCCCGCCATTCTTTGTCGGTTCGGAAGGGCAGGTACGAGGCAGGCAGTTGAGCCGCCCTCTTTCCACAGTGGACGCCCCCGTACTGTGACTTTGCCTACAGTTCAGTACGGCGGCCCACCCTTCCGGTACCTTTGAGTCGACCTTGGTTGCGGCACTAGAAACAGTGGGGGGGGCACTGACTGGGGCCAGGCGGTGGGCGATGGATGGGGTGGGAGGGTTTTTTCTTTCTGGCAGTATAAAAGGCGGCAGGGGAAAAAACGGGGCTCGCCGTGTGCGCTAAAAATCTTCTCCGTCACTCCACAGGCGGACCCCTCTCGGGACGAGGGATATTGATACCTGCGGTGGTACTTGGCGATGGTAGTGGCGGCCTGTAGCGCCTGGAGCCAAGTACTTGCAGCGGGCAGCGCCCTCAACTGGCGAATTGGTAGGCGCGACTGCTAGGATACCAAGGACAAATCAGTGCTACCGTATGACCAATGTAAGATTGCTGCGCAGCGGCCGTAGCGACGAGAATACACACCGTCGGTGCTAGCACTGTATTGTACATCAGTCATTAAGCACATGCGCCTCGCCTTTGTTCACCGAACAGTGCCTCGTAAGGAGTCGGGCAGGGCAGCTGCTCCGTACTTTTGGCTGCCCTGCGCGCTCATCTCTCCACCTTGAGCCACCACCCAATACTGCAACCTGAGGGCAGAAGCGGTCCACGGGCGGAGTTTTTCCCATCGTAAGCCGCCGAGAGGGGGTGGGACCTCGACTTCCGCGTACGTGCACGCATTGGACATGGCCGTACGTTCCTGTCTACCCGTACGGCTGGTCCCCCCTTTACCTTTTCCTCATCGAGGCTCTCGTCGACTCATTACAAGATCCACAGAAGCCGTCGACCGGCTCGTCGGCAGCTCTGTACAGTACCGGAACGAAGGCCTCGCTGCAAGGCCTGCACGGCGTCCTAAACCTGCACAGTGCAAAAGCTTGCGAGGCATGGATCGTCATGCTCGGCAACGAAGACTCGGGCGGTGGTTTCAACGCTGTGCCGCCGGCTACGGAGCTCGAGACCACCAAGAGGCACAGCTGAACTGTGCTGTAGATGCTTGCTAGCCTAGAATCTGAACCCTTTCTCTGCTAGACGTGTGCCGCTTTCGGCTCGCGCATGATGCAAGCTCAGCACCGTGCACTACCATTCAAGCACTGTCTGCATTCCCTCCCCCACGCTCCAAAGGGGGCTGAGTGAGCGAGTGGGTGACGGCCCTAGTGCCTTACTCGCCTGCTCTCTGCGGTTTGCCCGCCTGCGGAAGATGTCTCCCGAAACTCGAGGGCTGCCATTACTGACCTCGGGAGTGGGTTGGCTGCTCTGCAGCCCCTACGAGCGCCACGACTCGACCCCCCAGCTGGCGTCGAGATGCCAACTCACTCTCTGCCCTCTGTCCCTCATCTTTGCGGGTGCCGTTGACCCGAGAGGCACCAGCTCACAGGCACGCTATTTGAATCCTGAGCAATCTGCTGACGGCGGTGACGGACACGCAGCGCATCGAGTCTAGGAGCAGACTGCTCTAGATTCACAGCCAGGCAAATAGTTTCCAGCACCCGGTCGGTTGTGCCCGGAGGCATTGAGGCGAGTCGTCGACGTCCCGGCACGGAGCAATCCTGCAACGCATCCGAGAAAACACGACACAGTGCCTACAGCTGGCGGTATGCACTACGGGAGGCTTGACTTACTCTGCTATGGAAAGTCAAGAGCAGCGCCGGGCGTCTCGTCGTGTTCTCGCCCAGATCCACCACACCATCTCCTGACTGCATAGCGCACGCCGCCGCTCTCAGGAATCATTGCACGGGGACGAGTGGGGATCGCAAACCCCTAACTTGAGTTGTTTGTTTTGGCCTTGCCATGAGTGCGCGGCCCCTTCGGATTGTCGCTGCAAGAGTACGGATGGCATCCGTGATTTCTTGCTTTGACTTGTCGGCAATGAGAAACGCCTATTCCGGGACAGGGAGACGACAGCGCTACGGTTCGAACCCTGCACCCGCGTTGAGGAGCGGCATGCGGCACCGTGCCTGTGCCTATCTCTGTTTGTACAAGGAAAAGGGTGCATGCGCCGCAGCGTCTTAAAGAAACGCCGCCATGGCGCATTTCACGGCCGCCGATTGTCGAAATTGATGGCAGCAGCAATTGACCACTGGCAGCGCGTCTTGCAAGCATCTTGGCCCGAACAGGACTGTTGAACAATACATGGCGTAAGTTTAACCTTGTGTCACCAGCTGCCACACTCGAAAACGTGGGTTGGATGTCCCGTCTCCTTGGATTGGGGAGCACAGCCTCCTCTTCTCACGCCCTGCTGCGTACATGGAGTGGACTCGCGATTGTCGCCGTTGTCGGCCTCTTGCTCAACTCCTGCGTGCATCTGCCGCATCTGACTTTCGGTCTTGAACCGCGGAACAGCCCTGACAGGCAGGGGCGACGACGCTGGTCCTTTGCCGAACAAACATGAGGCATATTTCCAACAACCGCCCGGGAGCTGGCCATGCAGCGCACGACTCGCAGCTGCGTCAGATAAGGCAGCCTGCCAAACATGGTAGTTCTTTGAATAAGCTTACAGACCGGGCCGAGAGCGTGGGTGACGAATGATGCCATGTGGTTCCTCGAGCAATAGAGCCTTTGATGGGGAACCTTTGTCCTCATTTGGTCGCCGGAGGATCAGAAACGTCGCAAAGCACGGATTCACTCTTGCACGGGCAAACAAACGAATGCAACCTGGCTCGTCTCTGCGCATGTACAAGGTGTGTCCAGATACCACGCATTGAAGCTGTACTTCGTCTGTACACACTCTACTTCGTACGTCGGCAGTATGTACAGTATGGGCGCAAATCCACATGCTTCGCATACAGTGCTTACTTGCATGCATACTACATGGGTGCACGGGCGCAGTCGGACTTGTTCGCGCATGCATGAGAGGGTGACATGCACTCAATTGCGGCCGATGGAAGGATGGGAGATGAGACCCTGCTTCGACCACTCGAGGCCGTCGACTGCATCGAATGAAGCAGCCAGCCCGGGTCACACTCCGCCAGGCCAACGCTGTGCGACCTCACGACTAACATCCGGTTCCTCTGATGGGTAACCTATCGGCGCGCGGTGGCACCAGCGGTGCCGACTCTCTTCTGGGCCAACCTCAGATCCTTGATCCAAGTACGCAGCAGTCATGCCGGTATCCTCACCCCCTTCGCAGTTTGCCTTTCTTGGTCAAGCCTAGCCGTGGCTGCTGGCGGCGGGCGGGCAACGTGAGACAGTCGTTTCGACAGGAGCTCATTTCAGCAGCATAGTCTTGGCGGCGTCCCACGCCGTCAACGCCATTCGCTGCACAATGACGATGTGAAGTGCCTCTTTCTCCGGTCCGAAAGACACAGAGGTGCGCCTCCACGCGCAACGATCTCAATCACATCCTCAAGTGCCGTCTGCTCGGCGCCCGGTGCCAGCGTCTGACCAAGCTAACGAGGCAATGTGCGCCCATCCGTCCGACAATGGCCACACCCAGCGTTGCATCGCATCTCGCTTGAACGCGAGCAGTTCGAGTAAGCATATCCCGACGCTCTATATTCTTGATGCGTGGTTGGTCCCTAGGATCTTCTAGAATGGAGGAACGTGGAAGAGTCAGAGCGCAGGGCCTGGCAGCTCAGTACGCGCACGGGCAGGCAACCCTTGGCAACCTGCTGCTCCCCCGACCATCAAGGGGCCACCTTGCGAGTTGCGAGAGAGGGGGATTTGGGCTGAAAGTCGACGTTGACCTGGGAGAATGCGATTTGACGCAGATGTGCCAGGGCTAAGTCGTCGTCTCATCAGTGTCGCTAGTCGCTAGTGAGCACAGCAAGAACGCTAATGCCTCACCCCGCGTTCGCGCGCCGACCCCGCACGCAAGCACCCGAGCACGCGATGCGGCATAGGCGCCTGCATCGCGTCGGCTGGCCTCTCCACCAAGACAGAGAAATGGCATCCCATGTGAGAGAGCCCAGGCCCTCGCATCTCATCGCCCGCGTCGCATGTCGACGGTGCCCCTCAGGTCAAGCAGGTCCGCACAAGATTGCGTGCCCAACATGGAACCCTAGGCTGCAAAGGGGTTGTCGTGGATGCTCGGGTGACCGTCGTCTCAAGCCAGACGCGTTGTCTGCGTGCACGTATGTAAGGCCCCCTCGAGGCCGGCTCTGCTTGATGCTCGACCATCCGGCGGTGAGGCCGTGCCAATCCCGCCGAGGAGGGCATCACCTACCCTCAAAAGACGTACGCACGTCATGGCACGTGTGCACCGTTCCCGCCAGAGACGATGCCGTTGGTGGCGCAAGCAATGGCGAGGCCTGAAACGCGCCAGTGCTCGTTGTCTATTTTCTTGTCCGTCGCATCTGGGTGCGCTGTCAACTCGGCCACGCACATTGCCGCTGCGCCAAGTCCTTGGCCCGAGGTCCCCCCACGCCACTGCCTTCACGTCTTTTCTCCGAAGGACGATTGGCCGGCTGCAGGCGATGTACGCGATATCATTTGCCTGTCGTTTGCTTTGCAAAGCCAATCGAGATAGGAAGACGCCGCCTCGAGTGGTGCACACGTTGGCGGCAGAAGCGAGGCTGCAGTCGCTATCAATGTCGTCATACTCTCGTCCCGCATTGCGCTTCCAGGATGGACGTGGTCTTTCGAGGGCGCGCTCTCAGTACTTGCGACTTGCTCAATCAAACAACCAACGAGTTGTCGCTCGTTGCTCGTCTGTCGATCCTCTTCTCCCCGTGCCATCTACCTAATCAAAACCGGCAGCCTATCAGCCATCAGCCCAGCCAGTTGGTGAACGCTCGGATGCTGCTTCATAACTCAAGTCCGAGTCAGCCAGACCTGCCATGGGGTAACCCGCGTTTGGCGCCGAGGGAATCCGTTGGCCGGAATGGCTGGCATCAGGATGGCGCCGGGCCGGCCTCTTCTGATTGCCTGGCTCCGTGCTTCGGATTGGATGGGCACGGTACGGCAAGTACGTGCACTCCATGACCCGACATGCACGGCCAGGGCGACTGGAACTTGCGAAGTGCAGTACATCTAGTTTTGTCCAAGAGCAACCGGACTCGGCGACATCTGGTTTCCTGAGCCGGACATGACTTTCCATGCGTTCCGGGATTGACATGAGAACTCGCCGCGATGCCGTCGCCGATGAGCGTTGGCGGCTCTCGTGCCTTACCGCTGTGCTGCTTCCAAGGAGACCTTTCCCGTTGGCTGTCTTGAGACTCGCGTAAACGCCTCCAGACCGCTCCCTCGGCGCCTCGTGGTGTGTACGTATGGAGACTCATGGCCTCGACAGATGGTACTTGGTAGCAATCACTCCATGGCCAAGAATCGTCGAATGACTGCTTCTTGCCTTGACGCGGTCAAGCTTTGTAGCTCGTCGAACCCCTGGCGCTCGTCGATCTAGTTTTCCCGAACAACCGACTTGGCAGAGAGAAACCCCCTACCTGAGACAATGAGCAGCGTGCGTGAAAGGGTGCAAGGAAAATCTGAAGCAAAAGCTGCAAGTTGCGCCGCGCCAGTCCGGCAACGTGCATTGGCCGTCCAGGCGGACTGACGGGTCACGGCCGAACTGTCCTTTGCGTCGTCTGGAATCTCCGCACGATGCTCTGACGTAACGGTGGGGGTCTCCTTGAGAATTGAGTTTGGGCGGCTTCGTCCCTTTCACCCAGTCCCTAACTCGCGCTGATCGCCGGCACTAACACGCCGGCCGCCAACGCTCGTGACAGATCCACGCAAGCCGGCCACGGCGATCCTGCAGTTGTCGTCATAGCCCGCCTCGCGCTGGTGCCAGCGTCCATCCCTCGAGACAGTCGGGATTCCTGACTTGAAATGGCCCACGGTGGGAAAGGCCATGTTTTCCCATGCATTTCTGGGCGAGCTGGTCCATTCGTTGACCTTGATTGCAGCCCCAAGTCGCCACTCATCGCCCGCAGCGATCGTCCTTTGACAGCGGTGCGAGACGGCAGCGCATGCTCACCGGGGAGACGGTGTGCTGTAAGTGCGCCGCAAAAGGCTGATGACATTTGCGTGGCCTGATTTCCGAGGCTGCGGCGTGGCCGAGGCCAGGGGCAGAGTGCTGATGATTAATTGCGCTTCAAACTGGCTTTTCGGGGCTGTTGGGAGTTGACTAAGCCAACACCTAACACGGCGAGGCCGGTTTCACGATGAACATGTTGCCTGGCGTCTTGATTTGCAATGAACCGATGGTAGTCGTCTTTGTTGCTTCAATGTCCAGTGCTTATGGTGCTTTAGGAGGGAAGAAAGTCTTCGTGCTATGCAGTAAGCTGTCGTAACATTGTCGCCGGCATCATTCAACACGGCACGTGATCAGTCACATGATGCGCTCAGTCGGATTTTCCTGCTAGCCGAACGAACCACCTGCTATCGCGGGCGAAGATTCGTGCCATTGACTGCAATCGAGCTTCACGCCGAGCATCAACGCAGCCACGATCCCTCCCGAAGCCACCATGAACTCCCTACGCCTCGCTCGCGCTGTCGTCCGGACCCGACCCGTTGCCATGCGGGCATTCGCCCAGCGGAGATGCTACGCTGAGGCTGTCCCGGACAAGGCAAGGCAGCTTCTCCTCACCTCGACACCACGCATACCGCAGCACACGGCTAACTCGTCTCAACAGATCAAGCTGAGCATGTCCCTTCCTCACCAGGTACACAAGGCCCCTATCAAGAGCGAATGAGCCTCCACGAGATCAATTGGCCCCCCAATGCCCCGCAGCCCGACTCTCCGCGAAGCCGAGCTAATTGCCGCAATGCGCAGTCCATCTACAAGTCCCAAGACGTCGTCCAGGTCAACATTCCCGCCGAGTCTGGTGATATGGGTGTCCTGGCGAACCACGTCCCCGCAATCGAGCAGCTTAAGCCCGGCCTCGTCGAGGTCGTCGAGGAGAATGGCAGCGCCAAGCAGTTCTTCCGTACGTTTCTGGTCTTTCCGAATGCGCAGTCTCCTCGGGCTGTCAATGCGTCGGCACCAGACTGACGAAACATGATGCAGTGTCGGGAGGCTTTGCGACTGTCCAGCCGGGCTCCGTCATGAGCATCAACGCCGGCGAGGGCTACCCCCTCGAGGACTTTAGCGCCGATGCCGTGAGGTCTCAAATCGCCGAGGCCCAAAAGATTGCCAACGGCGGCGGAAGCGAGCAGGATATTGCCGAGGCCAAGATTGAGCTGGAGGTATGCATGCTTTGTCTCCGCCTGCCGACGAGGACCGCAAAGTGGACAGATGCTAACGGGGTCTGCAGGTTCTCGAGACTCTGGCCGTCCATGTGAAATAGACCATGATTGCTGCCGTCGCATGTCACTGTACATCAGATTTCCCTATCTTTTCTTAGCACCGTGCCGAGAGCCCGATACCAAGCTTGGTGCCATTGCAATGCCCTTTTGATCCCTCACTGCGCGTGCTGCTTGTGCATGACTGCGGCCCCATCGACTCTGCGACACCATGTTCTTGGAAATTGGCAAAGTGCTACCGAGACTCTTGTCAGTTCCTGCCTGGTGACGTGCGGCTCGCACTTTCCCCTTTGCTACGTGACTCTGTCGGCTATGTCGTCTTTGCTTGGTCGCCGCACGCTCCCGAACTTGAACGCAGCATTCTCGTCTCTATGCAAGGGAGTCCATGACTCATCGCAGAGTATCTTTCTCGGCCTCGAGAATAGCATCATCCTCTCATCAATACTTGTCAGACGTATTGCTCACGCCGCGGATCATGACATATCTTTCCGATACAGACCCTTGGCCCTCGGACAAGCCATTCTCGCCTGGTCTTCAAGCAGCAGCGTCACCGGAACCCATGATGGCAGGTCTGGTCCGTGCTCGAGCCCGCCAGCTTGCCTTGACTACGAATCAGACCAAACACGAGCAGTCCCCTGGAGACGCAGGTCTTGGTCGTGGCAGCATTCGGCATAGATAGGGTCGCCGGATCGACATCGACTTTGCCAGTCCCGTTTCTCGACGTGCCGCCAGACAGGATACTGTCGCCTCGCCATCGCCCTTCGTACGCTACGGGGACAGCGGAAGCGCTGCTCCGCAAGCCCGAGCTTACAATCTGGATGGTGACGGGTCACCCGTAAGAACCTCGCGGTGAGCGAAACATTACCATATGGCTATCTGTGATGCACAGTCTCTAACTCGTCATATAGTCCATTTCGCCGTGCAAGTAGCCAGCCTTCGGACCCAAAGCCCAAGTCTTCAACGGATGAGCATTCCATCAATTCTCCGTCGCGAAGTCCTCTTCCGTTATTCGGTCGGAATGCAGTCCCCGTTTCTGTTGGGCGGCAACGCGAACCAATTTCTCTGTCTGCTTCGGACGATCCATCTCGCCCAGAATCTGATGGGCCGGATCACGACCAAGAGGTGAACAGTGAGCTCCAGAGAAGACCGGTCTGCCATTCTTGTGGCGATAGTCGTTCTTCAAGAAGACCATGCCCGAAATGTGAGCACGACTACTGTGGTAGATGTATCGTCAGGATGTCTACCGATGACAGCCGCGCCGTCCAAATCTTGGGCAAAGACAGCCATTTGCAGGGAAGCTCGGATCATTCTGTCATTGAAGTTCAAGACGCTAAACAAGTCCTCGACCGTGCATTTCCCTGTCACTCTGAAAGTGATACTCCGAGAGATGCAGGTGACGAAGATTCAGGGGACTCGACTAGGTCAATGGGGGCGAGTTCACCGTTTCAAGTGACACCCTTGAGATTATCAGGCAACTCTAATCAAGTATACAAGATGCAGACGCCAAGAGCATCCATCGGACGAGGGCTCAAAGACAACCCTTTCGTTAAGGCAGACCAGACCGCCAGGGCGCTCGGGTTTACACCCAAGACTGCTCCCTTTAGGTCGCAGGCAGTGAAGCCTCGCCGATTGTCCGATTGCGTACCCCGACGACTGATGGATCGGCCGGCAGCCTACACGCGTCGCCATGAAAAACAGGATATCATTTCGAGCAGCAGTATCGTCGATGATGCGGAAGAGCACGCTGTCTGTTGTGCCGCCCGAAAATCACTCACTATCCAGCCGGGAGATGGAAGGGATTCTCAGCAGAATCTCGATAACAAAATAGGAGGCTACGGGGACAGAGAGCTGCAGCGCAAGATTGATCGTCTTCGTGAGCGGGCTGAAAGCTTCCATTCTTCTCATCACGTCCAGCCGCAAATAGCGACGGCAACAGCACACTTCATCGATATATCCAGCAAAACTCAGACAAAGACTCGCCACGAGACGCCAGCGAGGCATCAGGGCCCACACTTACTCCAGCATGACGACAGGTTCTTCGTTGGCAGCCAAACAGAGCCACATGATCTGGGCAAAAATATTGCGTGTTCTGCGTTCGCAAGCGCTGGAATATCCCGCTCAAAGAGTCCGGATGATGTATTTGGCCCTCATGATGATGATTGGAACGACTTTCACGTCGGTTGCGAAGCTCGCGAAGCGCTCAAGTCTCCGACGCCAAGTTACCAGACTGCTGAGGAGGCCCTTCAATCGTTTGTCTTACCTCGACAAGGTCTTGTCAGTGTCGAGATGCCTGATGCTCGGCTCGTCAATATCCCTTCGGAATCAGGAGGCAAAACTCCTCGCACGTTTCGCGGAGAATTGCATGAGCATTATGGGGCTAAAATTCGAGAGAAGTTTGCCAGTGACGGCCAAAACCAAGATATAGATGGTCGGGTTGTCTCCGAATCGTCTGGATTTCGCTCGTGTCCCTCAGCCCAGCTACCGCCACCAGACAGCCAGCCAGTGACCGGTCGTGATATTTCGAGCGTTACTGGCTATCTCCAACATCGAAGAGGCACCAACCTCTGCCTACCCGCGGACGGTCACAACGCGAAACCAGAGCCTTGGCCGCAGCTACGCAGAATAGAAAGACCGCCCTCACGGCAACGAAGCCCAGCACCACTTCGAGCCCCGTGGTCTCGCGATACTCTAAGAAAGACTCCTGGCCGGCCTGGAGAGCTTCAGACCGCTGAGGAAGAACATTCGCCGCTGGTCTGGAGGCAAAACCTGAGAAGGACGAGAGCGGAGAACCGGAGCTCCTCGGCAAATGTAGATCCTCCTGAAGCTCCTGCGCAATGGCGTGAGACTCTGATGAGGACAAAGCCCGAGGCGCCGCTGCCGAATTCAGATAAGAACGACACATGTTCATTCTGTGACCAGGGCCCTTCCTCGCCTCCGCGAGACTGTAGCCACCCGAACAACACACCGAGACATCCTTGCTCAAGGGAAGTTGAGGAAACCCGTTCCACGACACCGGCAGCTACCAAAGTCAGGCAAGTCGAGCGCTCCCTTGCGCGCGAAAAAGTGGAAGAGTTGGAAGCGTTGAGGAAGGACGACGTGGCTGCGCCAGCCACACCAGAAGGTTCCAAGTCATCCGATGGCGGATCAGCACAACATCAGATTGTCTGGCACGACGCCGGAGGTGTTGCTCTGCCAGACAATCATGCCTGTCGATGGCGAGACCTATACATGAATCTCACCGGAGAAGTGGAGAAGTGGAAAGCAGAGCTCGACACTTGCGACTTGGTTGAGGGCGAGCAGCGGGCCAGGCCGCCCAGCCGCAGGGACATTGGAGTCGGCAATGGCGCTTCCCATGAGGAAACGCCCGATGACGTTGGCATCGAGGGATTGACCATTGTGGTTCATATGGCATACAGGGATGACCTAGTCATCCACACGGATCTCCATGGGGAGCGGCCGAGCAACGCGCGAGCTCAGGGGCGGCGAGGTTAAACGACGGTCAGGTGATGGGGGCACAAACGACTTGGCCGACGCCTGGGGGAGGGCCAATGAACCCCTGAACGGACCTCTTGAACGGTGCTGGTGGTTGCTGGGAAGGGGCTGTCGCTTGGGATACAGAGGGCAAATGCTGGCCTTATTTCCTTCTGTTGCAACGTGGCTGCTGCGTAGAAGGCGCCAAGAGGCCAAAGCTCCGGTTTAATGGCTGGCATGAGGCCAGGGAATGCTTGCCGGACGTGCCATGCTGCATGGTAGCCATCGATACGTAGGGCCGGCTTGTGGCAAAGGTTTCTGTACATTCGCTCACGCAACTTGGACAGTACTCGGTATACATAATCGTCCTCTTGGGGGGAGCTGACCAGATGAACCGATGAGAGAGTCTCGGCGCGCCAAATCGAGCACTGCGACACGGCAGGGGAGTCTTGTTATGCCATGTGCGTGCGTACTGTCGTGTGTTTCTTACAACTCGCGAGGCCACCGGCTGAGCTGCGCGGCCTTCCATGTCGCGCTCGTTCACTCCCAAGGCGCACAGGTGACGGCGAGCCTTGCCTCCGAGGCGCATCTCGGCACCTATCCGAGTACCTCGACTTCGAGATGAGGTGAGATTCTCATCGCGAGACACGTCGCACAGTGTTTTGCGGCTCCCGGACTCGTGCTTCCCTCCATGCCCACCGATGCTCGCCCTCCCCCCTTCCATACGCCCCCTCCTCCACCCCCTTTTTCTTTCCACCCTCCGTCGCTCCCCTCACCCACGTCTGGGTTGGGGGGAGGGCTGGCCCGCGCTCGGCTCGGTCCGCCCCCTGGAGGAGGACCTGATTGGAGGTGGTGGTGGTGGAGGTGTGATGCTGCCGGTGGAGAATGGGCGAGGGGAGAAGGAAAGCAAGAAGAAGGACAGGGGGCTGGGTGGATGGATGGAAGGCAGACAAGAAAAGAGAGAGTGTGGGGGGCTGAGGACGCGATATGTGAACTCGCGCCGCCTCAAAGGCATCGCAAGGGGCACCGAGGCTCGCGTCTTGGGATTTGGCGGCATCGACGGGGGCCATGCCGTGTGCGTCGCCCAACACTTGACGGTTCTGTTCAAAAATGCGGTCCAGACGACGACGTCAACCTCGTCCGGCCCCGGTGGTGACTCTGACTCGACGGTTCCTCTCTGCGGTCCCTTGGCCTTTTCTCGCAATGTCGTCGCAGGATCGCCGTCGACCCCCGTTTGCCGCTCCCATCCTTTCCCGCTCTCTTGCCCCGAGAATCGACGATTTCGCTTCAAGTGGCGAGCTGGCCGGAGGCGTTGGGGGCGCCATGGAGAACCCAGTCATGTACGAGATATCGTCAAGGAGGCCATGGGGAGGACGAAGGAAAGGAAGGAAAGGAAAGCACAGAGAGCAAGGGGGTTGACTGGCAACGAGATGCGGGGACCGAGCGCCCGAGCGCCGGTATGGCTGCTGTGTGCCGGCTCTCAGCGTCGAGGGAGACCTTGAGTGCGGACTGTATCACCAGCACGGGTCCTGGATATCCTCGTGGTTCGAGACCGGAAAAGCCGATGGTGCCGGTTCCCTGGCAGGCATCAGGCGGGCTGCGTGCCCGGGTCCATGGACAATCACCGTCCTGCGTCCCCTTTCTTCCTCTCATCTGGCAGGCGGCTGCGGCGGTCCCCCTTTCCAACGGACTTCGTCGGCGCGAACAGCTGCGAGGCGTCCGCCACGCGCAGCGGTGCCCATGTGTCGAGAGACGCCGGTTCAATGGGTCATACGTGCCCTTGTCGCCGACCCTGACTCCTGAGTCTTGAACCGCCTCCCCGGCCCCGTGCGCCCGCCTCACTCCGTTGTCTTCGTTGAAGCTCGTGGTGAGCCACATGATGCGCGCCGTAAGTCGAGGCTTCTTGGGTTCCCCGTCGCGTCTCGCCATGCTTCATCTCGCTTGAGCAACGAGGGGGAGTCTCCGCCGCCCTTTGGCCCTGTCTCTGGCTTGACGGGTCCGGAGGCGTGCGGCCACGCCGGACCACGATGGCGACATTCGCTTCCCCAACTTAAGTCCCCTCAACCTCTGAAGCGCAGGCACAAGGGGACTCCGCCACCCGTTGGGCGGCCATGGAGCCTCACGACTCTCCCGCTTCCTTGCTCTAGCGTTCCGCTGGCAAAGGGGGCGCGCGCGGAAGGCGCTCAACGCCAAGGGAGTTATCCATGGCCTTGAAAGGCTCAACTGGGAAACCCGAAGCGTTACCCGGTTCGGTGCCAGCGAGGACCCATCTTCGACATGAGCTTTCGGAGGGTGGATCGAGGAAGGGGCCAGCGACCTACGATCGGTCCCTGCGAGTACCACATTTCTCGGTGAGGGTGCGCCACGCCACCGTCCTTCGCCGTGCCAGACGTCCTTCTTCGGATGCTTATCACCACCGTGATCATCGGACGCGGGGTTGGCGAGCTCCGGCACGTCGTCAACAGCGCATGTCAGGCATAGACGAGCCGAGCCGAAGAGCATGGCCCCTCTCTGAAGTTCAAAGACGGGAGGCCGCGGCTGAACGTGGATCCTCGCCGCATCTGGATCCATAGTGGCCTTTCCTCGAGGGACCAGACCCGATCAGGGTCCATTCGGAACGTCGAGAACGTCCAAGAAGGCCCGCAGCACAGTGACTTGGTTTCAACCCTGCTGCCTCCCCCTATAGCCGCCGGCCCATGACACACCCTGTGTATATTATGGTTCGACCCAGCGGCCGCGGTCCGATACAAGCCTGCTAATCCACCTCCTTCCGGAGATGGGGACGTAGTAAAGAGACCTGGAATGAGCAGACTCGTCCTGGTCAAGCGGTGAAGCCGGGCGAAAGAAGAACCCTGCTGTGCCGCCATCCATGTATCCCGTCCTAAAGATCCTAGCTCCGCATAAGCCTCCTCGGCAAAGGTTTGTATGGAGAGCGGTGACATTTGCTATTTCATCCTACCTTTGTTGCAGCGCAAAGTGGCGTTGGCACCGGCGTCCGGTAGTGAAGTCGACAACGAATTTGGGGACAGCCTGTAGGTGCAGTACAGGCTGGCGCTTGGGTAACGTAGATATCGGCCCTAGAGCTCTTGTCCAAGCTTACCTCCGGGCCTTGCGTGCAATAATGCGCCGAGAACACGCGATGCAGGGGTCCCTGTGACACGAAACCGTTTCCGGGCCCTGTACGAAGTATTGCGTACGGAGTAAGTTAGACAGCTTGGAGGAGACAGCGTGCCGTGTATCAAGTACGGCTGCCAAACACTCCCGCCGTCATTTCCCGAGTCCCCAGCAATGCATCACCATCATGTGTTGCAACCTCGTTGCATGAACACAGCAGGATATGCCTGGCCTCTCAGTAACGGACAGCATCTCCGGGCTCAGTAATATACTTTGCGGCACAGCTTCCGGGCGAATATGTTTCCCCGGATATGTGGCGGTATGCTTCATGCGTTGTCAGATGCGGAGAAACGCGAGTCCTGGTAATGACTGCCGACGGGGCATGCCAAAGAATTGCTCAAAGAAACCCGGGCATACTGGCCATGACCCAAACATGGGTTCAGGCTACCAGTAGCCTCATGGCCTACCAGTACCGGCAAAATCGTGATGCTGCGTCCCTGGACCGTCTCCTCGCTCACGAAACCCACCAACTCTTGCGGCAGGCGGCGCAGGTTCCTAGAAGGTGGCCTGGGTCAAGTGATGACTGCAAGGATGGAAAGCAATTTCTTTTATTCATCAATGCGTTCTTTCGCCTTGCAAGTGCCATGTCTTCCGCTGTTCCGCAACACCTCTTGGTAGAGTGACTGTACCGACGTGTCAACAGCGCCAGCGGACAAGGCCGCCATCTTAACTTGGCTCCGCCGCGCGCGCAAGGATCTTTCCACGGTATTCTTATGCTGATGGCCTAATTCTTTGATCCAAGGCCCATGCGGAATTCGAAGAGGTCCAATCCTCGTATGCCCACGTCCAACTTGAAGACGGCACCGCCGAATCGTTTGCTGGTCGGATCTGCGTCATCGGAGTCGTCCGCCGCTGATGTAATAACCAGCTCAGTTCCGGCAAACTGTACACAACTGATGTTACGCGCTGGAAGTTTGATCCGTCCCAGCTCTTCGCCTTTTGGGCTGAGTTTCAAGACAAGTCCCTGCCCATAGACGGCGCTCCACAGGTTGCCGTCCACGTCAATACGAAATCCGTCTGGTCCGCCAGGTCCATTGTGTTGATAGAACAGACGTTCCCGCCCCGGAGCACCGAATGATGAATCATAGTCCCAAGCCAGTATGTGGCGTTCCTTGGTGTGTGCGAAGTACATGGTCTTGCGGTCAGGCGACCATCCTCCTGAGTTGGGTATCGTGAGTCCAGTTCTGAACTCCAATTCACGGTCAGCTTGATTGAAACGGAAAAGCGAGCCTACTACATTGTCCATACCGGTGCCCGGCCATGGCGATCTCAGCTGAAAAGGGCGATGCTGCAAGGTGATTAAAGAAGAAGGTCACCCGCCTCACCTTCAGGCTTGAGATCACCGTAGCTGAAGTCTGTCATGGTACCGAGCCAGAATCCTCCAAGGGGATCACTTGCCCCATCGTTACCGCGTATTCGTTCATTGTCCGGCTCTTGAAAACGTGCAAGCATATCGTATGTCCCGGATCGTCGATCCAAGACGGCAATGCCATATTTGACGCCTAGCAAGATCTTCTCGCGCGGGTCCACGCTTTGGATATCTGAAGTGACGGTAGGACGAACGTCTAGCTGGACGGTTTGCAACGATTCGACTCCCTCGGTAAGCGATACTGAGTGAAGCTGTTTTTTTATGATATCCACGAAGCGGATGGAGTTGGTGGCCTTCTCGTAGAAAGGCCACTCGCCCAGGCCGCATTGCATGTCCAGCCAAGGGGACTGGACAACCCAGCTTTCGGGAGATCGATCCATGGTTCCTAGACGTACGAGAGATGATTCCTCGCTCTCGAGCTGCCTGTCATTCGTAGATGGGATGACAGCGGTGCGTATGTGAAACCAGTGGCTGCAAAGTCGAGGCTCTCGAGACGGGGGCCAGTGTGGGATTACTGACAAATGCAGGTACAAAACAAAGTAAGGTAACTAAGTTAAAGCTTGAGCAGCAAACTAACGCTGTTCGCCGTCCTAAGCGTCGCACGTCATCGGCAAAGATCGCGTGTAGCTGCTCGCAAAAAGCACATGCATCAGACGAGAGCTTGGCAACCAGATGCGGCTATCGATGGATAGCCACCCGTCGGTGGAAATGAAGGTGGAGAATATTGGGGTCTATTTCTAGCTAGCCCAGCCCGTATGGCATCGTCGGCACTGGTTGTGAGCATGTCTGGTTCGTGGCATTGGCCTCTTTACGCTCGATGCAGGTCGTTCGAGACGGGTCGCTTGGTCGACCAGCCACTGAGAAGGCCGCACGACAAGCGAGTGGATTGCCGACTTGGCGCCTCTATCCATGGCCTCGCTCAAACCCGCACCGGAACGGTAACAACAACGACAGCGACGACCACGACGTCTTCGGGCGGCCTGGATCTGTGTAAAAATCATGTCCAGGAATTCAGTTGACAGCCCTTGACTCGGTAATTCGCCATGTATGGCCATTGCTCGTTGTGGAATCCGTCTCGAACACTGAGGAGAGTGGATGCGCAGCCAGAACCTAGGAGGCATGAGGTTGAGTCGAAACCTTTGGCTATAAGATGAGTAAGTCAAAGATACTTTCCCGCACGGCCTTTGGTGTACTCATCGTCAGCCATTTCAGACTTCTTGAGAACCTTTCCCTCAAGAGCCATCATGACTCCAACAACTCACGTGGCTGCCGAGCGACGCGGACTAGAGCCAGTTTGCTTTAGCCAAGCAGTCTGATGGGATCTCTTGGAACATCATTCGAGCAGATTGGTGTTTAGGAAAGCGGCAGGTTGGCCAACCGTGCTTGTCTCATTTCTTGCAACCCGGGGAAGCCGGGTAGCGCTGAGACATTGTAGTAGCTCGACCAACCAGATTGCTACTCTACAACTCATCGAAATTCTCTTTCCACCGTTTCAAAATAGCTGCAGTCATCATCGAATGCTCGTTCTCGTCTTGGCCAACGAGCACAGAGGAGCAGCATATGGAGCAGGGCTCCAAGCAGGATAACTGGATACCTTTTCAGGCTGACGTCAGGCACCAACAAGCACGGCGGTGTCTGCTTTCATTGGCTATCGAGTATGGCCACGTTGACACCCTTCTGAAGTTCTGAACGCCCACAGTTCGCCAGTTGTCTCGAGAAGCGTCATGCGGTAAGTAAATCATGGGCGGATGCGGGTTGATGCTGTATGTTGCATACGGCGGCACGCACTGGGTCCGCGATCGCCCTTGCCTCGGCCTCGAGCGTATATGGCGAGGGTTGTCTGTGCTCGTTGCCAAACCTCGAAATGTATTCCCCTTTACCGTTCATTGTTAAGGGCCCGGTTCCATACAGCAAACCCCGCATGAACCTGCTGCAGAGCTCGCTGATTCCCGGCCGTTTGACATTCGGCTGCAGAGGCAATGCACGCCATACGGCGTCTTGGCTCCACAGGTGCTTCAGGGGTCGACAGTTGATTCTCCATCCAAGCTCAATCTCTAGCATCTGTGCTTGGCCCCTGTATGAATACGCGAATGCCGCCTCCGCGCTGGAAAGAGAGGTTGGATGGCTGCCGGATTCAGAATCGAGCGTCCTCATATTTGTAAGCCCACCTGGTATCTCGCGTCATGCTTTACCAAATAATCGTGAGCGTGAAATGGTATTCGCGTCTGTCTTGAAGTCTGCTTCCTCGACGGAAGCTTCACGCGTATCTTGGTTCAAATTGATTCTGATCCGTTGTATCCTGACGAGCTGGCTGTCTTGTTTTCTGCAGCATCCTGGTTTGATGACTGGGCTTTGTCTTCTTTTCTGGCTTTCCAATCTCAGCTCAATCTCAAACCTGCCTGCAACCGCTGCGTCACATCTTGCTTCATGCAGCCCTGCACCTGCAAGCCGGCCGGTGATCGGACAAATGTTGCGGATCTGCCTGACTGTCGATGCAGCTCTGCTATGTAGATAGCAGCATTATGACGGGGTCAGTCAAAGTGACACTTGCGGGCGTTTGTTCACCCAGAAAGCCTGCCGTCGGACTTGGGGTAAGAATAGGTGCCCCTCCACCCAGCCGTCTGCTATCTACATTGCTATGCTGGTCATTGTTTCTAGAACGCCGATATGCAGCTGGTCGATTAGCAGTGGAAGAGAAGGCCAACGGCTTCCATGGCAAGGAACGAATGCATGCATGTGGTTTAGCGATGCGAAGGGGGCGGTTGGGTCGAGCAGGCGAACCAGTCTCGCTTTTTTTTATTGAAACGCGGCACATGACGAGCGGGAAGGCCGTTTTGCTGTCTCACGATGATCCCCTTTGTTGGCGAGCCCCCTGACGAAAGCTGATTTCATTTCGCACCTCATTTCCGACTGAATTGGTCGTTATTCGGCGATGACGTGCTTCGTCCTCGTACAAGCATTTATCTCGCATGCAGCGGGCCAAGTGCTCATCCCAATAGCCGTTGTTCAGGCCATAATCCTAGGAGTTGTGGTGGAGAGATGGCGCATAGTGTCCGAGTTAAGATGGTGAGCTAGAAAGCGCCAGCTGCATCAGAGCGCTAGCCGTTATGCATTCTAGGTGATTTTACCCGACGAATATCTGGAACTTCGTTTCTTGGGAAGGCCAAAGTTCTCCGAACGATGGCTGGATAGCTCAAGGCGCTTCAACGATGGACGATGCAGGAAGGCGATGGGCTCGTCCCTGCCGAGAGCTAGCCTTTGATCAGCTGTTTCTGGTGGAGCGTCGATCAACATCAAGCTGCGGCTGCTCACAAGACCACAGGGCGATGGTTTAGCCTCCCCACGCGAGCCATGGCGAACGGGTTCCGTCCCGTGCTGCGTGGTGATAACGTGTCGGCCGACCATGGATTCGCGTGTACCTCATGACTCCGTATCTGCCCGGGGCAGTACCGTGAGACGGCCGGTTTCTAACCATAGCGTCGGATCCAATGACGGCCTTATTCTGTACCCTTGGTGGCTGGCTGGTAGCCGGGTCGCATATTGAGCCATCCAAGACCAGGGGAGCAGCCATGGCCTGCCAGGGCCAGGGTTCAAACAGTCTCCCATGCATGCTTGTGGATCGTCGGGCGCGCTGAGTTCGGAAAAGAAGCAATAAAATTGGCGACCTCGACCGCGTTAGGGGAATAATTGACGTTGGATAGCACTCGTACAACAGGATTTGGAGCATTGTCATACGTTTATGGTGAGCCAATTCGAGCCGCACCTTGCACATGTGGGTGATTGATTTGACGACAGTATGGATCAGAACCATGCGAGACACCCAGCGAGCAGCAGAGATCTCCTCGGCAGTGAACACCCGATATGTGCTGCGTGCGGGAAAAGGGCCGTTGTCGGGATTCCGACGTTAGGCTGTCGTCCTTGGTGATGAGCAGACGGGATGCGACGAACTGAGTTGATAAGGGGGGGAGTGGATGAACGACATGGCGATGAGACGGCGCTGCAAGAGAGGGGAGCTAGCGGCCAGAATCCGCTCGGCGTGTCTCGCATCGGAGAGCATCAGAGTGTGGTGCACCGTTGTCCCGACTGGCAGGTACGCCGGCCAGAGTCGCCGAAGTAAGATGTTTGTGAGCACAGACAAGATCTTGTCAGCTCGTTGGTTGCTCGAGCAGGGGCACACCAGCGTGCCGATACGCTATGTCTTGGAGGATTTGCTTTTCTTGGCCGGGTCTGATTTCGTCTCGACGAGCCGGGTCGTTGGTTTCGTGTGAGACCATGCTGGAAGGCGGTTTGGCAGATTGTCACGTACGAAGTAGACGGTGGGTACCTAGAGGAGTGCGGGATGGCTGCCTCAGGTACCTACAATGGCTCATGGCAGCTCGGGTAAGGTAGGTACAGCAAGATGATTAGGTTGTAGGGTTGCTAGGTACCCAGGTAGGCAGGTGCAGCAGTCGACGAGCTGCGGAGATCCCGATGTTGTCCTACCAGGTAAGCTACGAACCTATTCCAAGTCACAACACACAAAGTTCTTCATGAACACATCCCTAGGTAGCTGCAGGGAGAAGCAGGTGACGGCACAGTCAAGCCATGTCGAGCAAAGAAGCTCAAAGCAAGAAACATACGGCGACATGGGAGTGCCAGTGCAACGGTCGCAGGCATTGCCTTAGACATCAATGATGCCGTTCGTCTGGGCCGCAGGACAGAGTGGGCAGGTTGGCACATCGCTTCAGGCGCGGAGGATTTGTTACGGGGCTTGACATCAGGCCCGATGCCGAGCAGCGGCGATCGGTAGAAACATGTCTTGATCGCCAGTGAGCAAAAAAAAGTCCAAACGGCATTTGCCTACTTAGCTCGAGTACGATGAACTGGCAGGCCACGAAGGTGTCTGTCTGGACTCTGGTGGCATGAGGCAAGCAGGAAGGTCGGTCTCGGCAGTCGACATCCTGGGCCTGCCCACTTTTCCGCTTCACCAAGGCTATCGCATGCTAGTACTGCAAGAAAGTGTGCCGAGAATTCGCAGTGACAGACTCTTTCCTGCCTTCCCGCCGCAGCATGACGCTAGAGTGACGGCATCTGCAGGAGAAGCACGGCTCCGCCATTGCCAGAGAGAAGCAGCAAGTGCGGCCGGTCCATCGCATTGGGGTAGGATGGGGTCCGATCCCGGCAATGGGTAGGTAGGTGCGCAGGGATGGGAAGAAGGAGCAGGGGGAAGTGCACGTCGAAAGACTCAACAAGGAAGGGGGAAGGGGTGAAAGGGGGGAGGGGGCGTGGGGTCGGTCCCGATGGAGACGCTTCTCGTCTGGCATGAGAGAAGGAGCCAGAGGAGCTCGAGCCGGGGTCCGCCTTTCGGGGTCGCACCTCCCCAAGCTCCAGGCCTTTCTCTCCTGAATGGGCGGGGGAGAACCAACTTGAAAATTGCGAGACGTATTCCAGCATGGCGAGATGTGACAGCAAAGACGTCGTCTAGGCCTCTTCCAAGACCGGTTGACAAGTCGGCTCACAACACACACATGCATTCGCGCACACGCACGCGTACCCGCACCCGCATCCGCACATGCACATACAGAACACGCGCAAGCATACATACACTCGGCAGTGCAGGTGCAGACGTCTGGCGGCCAGACTCGTTCTCATCCATCACTTTTCGTCCCTGCTGCAAGCACTACTGTACTCCGGACATACGTGCTGCACCCACATACTACACGCCTCATACCCTCGAGTGCCGGCTGCGATCCAAGAATCGGCGGTCCATGGCCCAGTCATCCCATGTGGGCGAGCGTCGTCGAGGTGGGTGCATTGGACGTGGACAGACAGCCGGCCGCGGCCTCAGTATGCAGACTTCCAGCAACCTCGCACCCCCCCCCCTCCTCCCCCAGCTCTGCTCTCCTACACACCCGGCACCCGGGCACATTGCCTCATTTCGAGGGCGGTGCGATATGGCTAGCGCACGCGCAACAGCTCGGAAAATTGGCTCCCCAGGCCAAGACCAGCATCATGTTACGCGCAGCGGCCTTTGGTTGGGCCGTGTGCGGCTTGGATCAACCAGTTGTCGCCCTCATCTCCGCCGTCGTAATACGATTCTGGCAATGCGCCATTGCCGCCAGCCGCCGCCATTGGCAGCTCCCCAATGCAATGTTGCCAAATCTGCGCAGGCCTTGTCGAGGTGCTCAAACCCCAGAGTATTGTACTCGGTCGGCCGGACGAGGCACTCGTCTGCCCCTACCAAGTACAGACTGTCAGACAGGGATGGGGCTCACGTATGATTGGTACTCCATAAGTTACTTCCCACAGTGATTGAAGCAACACAGCAGGCTGATGATATCAAGGACACTCTCGAGATGACATGACCGACGTGGCTCACCGTGCAGCAAATGTGTGAGCAGCAAAGATCACTAGCCCTTCATCCACTGTTCCCGGACACATCACCACCATCGTCATCGCATACCTCCCGCAAAGCTGGCGTCCTGACTGGATCCCCTCGTCTGTGGGATGCGAGAAGCGCTTGTATCCCTCTGTCTCTTTGCTGCGAGACGCCTTGGAATTCTGCAGGTCTGGAGATGACTGCCGTTGCCGCCCCCCTTGAACTCCCCGGTCGGTGGCTCTTTGGGTGTCCAGCCCAGGCTGCCCAGCCCAGTCTAGCCTGATGAGGCGGCTCAACTTGCATACAGTACGCGGTCACGTTGGGGGACTTTAACCCACTCGGGCATCCAGCATTAGTGCCGTCGACCGGTTGTTTGGAAATCCCGTTGCCGCTTCTGCACCGTGGTCGGCCTTGGGGCCATGTCTTTTCTACGTGCTGTGCTTTTTCAAGGGCCATGTGCGAGTACCTTGTCTGGCCGTGGCGCTGGTTCTTCGATTTCACCTTCTAAACACCGTATCTCGGTCCCCCTTGCTGACCGCCGTGGCTAGAAAAATGGAAGGCATCATCTAGCTCTGGCGCTTGTCGCACTGCTGTCCACGGCGGCCGTATCAGATGCGTCTTTGCTAGCCTTTACGCGCCTGCAATCTCAAACACGTGAAGGAGAGGCCATTCACCTTGTTCGCTTGCCCGAACATGGAGAAAATGCATTTATTCTTCGGGGCGACCTTCCGCTTGGCTCGAACCGCAAAATGTCTTAACATGATAGCGTCAATGACAATAGTACCCCTCGTTCATGCTAGCAAGACTCCCGACTCTGGCTCTACATGAAACGTCAAGTACCATGCTCTCGCTACCCATGGCTTTGGACAGGCTCACGGCTAGGCTTCTGGACGTTCTGCCCACTTACATGCATGAACACAGGGGACATCATACCCGCCTCTTTCGGATGAGCCCAACCGGGCAGTTCCAGACTTTCCTTTTTCGCCCATCGAATCTCCTAGGAAGCTTCCGCCGGCGCTGGGGTGGCTCAGAGCACTCACGCATCTCCAGCGTGACAGGGACAAAAAGGAAAATTGCAAGAGCCACCACAAACCCGGCCTGGACCGCCGGGCTGCCCTCCACCCAACCATCCAGGCCCTGCCCCTGTTCTGCCTGCTACCGGGGGGCATGAAAGGCTCACAGTAGCACGGCGCAGTGTCTGGCAAACAGATGACACCCTTGTTCGTCTCCAATGTACGGGTACTTCGTACCTTGCTCGGTAGATCGTACTATGCTATTTCGCAGCCAAGCACGAAGCGTGAACGAGCGAGCCTAAGGGTCGGCGGTGCTTGAGCCATTCCCATCCACCCTGGTCTCGTTGTTCCTCTCGCGCGGAGCCCAACACCGTGACGGCTCTCTGCATCCTTTTCTTTTGCCTGTAAACTGTCCCTTTTTGCTTCCACCCCTCACCGCACTGCTCGTCAGTCGTGAGACACCTTGGACTGGGGGTTGATATCGGCAAGGGAACAGCGGGCCAGGCGTAGCGGAACTTTCGGGTTCCAGTGAACGGTTTGGCTGTTTGTATTCGTCTGGTGGCTGACTTCACCTTGTCCTCGTCCATCTAGCTCGGCCCTTTGTCATCGGCACTGTCCCCTACCGCCGCCATGAAGAAGTGGCTAGCCATACTTCATACGTGCCAAGTCGTTTGATTGGCAAGGCGCTCTGTCCTCGTCTGTCATATCCTTACGGTCCCCTTCTTCTCTTACTACCCCTAATAACTTTTTCCACGACCTGGCCGGCTCTCCTTCGCCACTGATCACTTCTAAATCCTACGACAAGACATATCGACGATTGTCAGTCGAACTTCAGTCGGACTCGCCATACTCTCGATACCCCTACTTACGCCTGGCACGCACACGCGAGACTTTGTCGTCCGGTTTTCAGTCTTCGCCTGTCTTCCCACCTCAAATCCCCGTCTCTCAGGCGCCACGGATTGGCGACTGACGAAACCGGGAGCCGGGACAGTTGAAGGATCTGCTGCTCTTCAGAGCTTCCTGAGGGGAAGAAAAGTGATTTAGACCCTTACCGCGAGCCCCCGCGACTTGAGTATCGTCCGTTTTGACCGAACGTCGTTCCCCGCGACAGCTCGACTCAGGGCATGAAGCTGCAGAGCTCCCTTTCGCCAAGGTGAGCGCATCCAGGGTCTCCGTTGCGGGAACGAAGGTGCGAACATTACCGATCCCTCGCGATCTTCGAGGCGCTTGCTTTCGCCACCATTTGTTCGAACGAAAAGCTGCCCAACCACAACATAAGCCCTCGTCGAACTATCCAAGCCGTCGCAACGACTGGCTATTCTCCCCACGCTTGCTCATTTCGCAATTGCGACTTGCTCGACCAACTCTACAAATCCAATTCAGGGGCGTAGTCTCTTGCTGCCCCCCCTGATCCGCGACGCCGGAGCTCAGTGGGAGTAATACCAGCCGGTACACGAACTTCCTACGTTCACCCTGGCGCACTCATCGACAAGCCTGTGGCAGCAGGCGACGCCTGCACAGAACAGTCCCGATTCCGTGGTTACTGAACTCACGTCCGCTACTACCCCGAGCTCATCCCGAAGTCCATCCACGCCCCCTGGCCGGCCTGCAGGCTTACCCTTCAACTGTCGCCGGAGCAATCCGGGTGAAGCGTCCCCGATAATCGAGGCAGAAGTTCAATGTGCCGGTCCTGTGGACCAGGAAAACGTAGGGGATCAGGTCTCGATGTCGCAGAGGAGGCCTGCGCCTCGCCCTGCTTCTCGCCGGTCAACAGTATCCCCCGCCAGTGTTGAGGAAGCATCGCCGCAGGGGCGCCTCGCGTTGGTGGGCAGCGATACTCGCTCTGATCGTCGCGAACCACCAGTCTCTGAAGCAAATGGACGATCCCGACATTTATCTCTAGGGGTTCACAACATTTTGAATCCCTCTGAGCCCCGACTCTTCGCAGCCGAAGGCCCAGGCTCAATCTCGTCACGCCTCCGAGAAGGTGAGGCCGGGCTTGCCGCACAACCCTCGCGGACCTACGGCAGCCATGTATCGTACTTTCCAGGCGGCTCGGGGGCAAGTACTCAACATGCCGCCTCGATTGGCAACCTAAATGCTCTTGCGCGACCGCCTTTATCTGGAACGGAATCACCGGCCGCTACCTACTCGTTCCCACAAGTGGGCGTTCCACGAAGACCGCCAAGCCCAAGAGCCTCGCATGCTCCGGCCTCATCCTTTGAGGGAGAGAGGCGTCACCAGTCCAGTGGATCCATCACATCTCCCCTCAAAAGACGTCGCGAAATCGACTCTCCAGAAGAAGCTCGACAACAACATGGCCCTCGCCACGCCCATCGAGGATCTTGGGCTTCGGCAGCCTCTGTCGCATCGCCCTCTCGAGCGCCTGACCAAATTAGAGGTCGTCCAACGGTAAGCCCATTTACGATGTCGCCAGTGACAGGTTCCCAGGCCCGCCCTCGGTCCCTTCACTCCCCTTCAGCCATTCAGCACGCCCTGGTCCAGAGCCAGCCCGGTCCATCTGTTGGCAGACCGGGAGAAGGGGCGCCGGCTTGGCCCGAGGTCATTCGCAGGCAGAATGAGGGGAGGGCAACGGCTGGTCCCGATGGGCAGCAGGCATTCATGACATTGCCAAACAGCGACATCACAATTCCGGTGCAGGTCGATTATTCCCAGGCTTCCAGGAGGGCAGACGAAAAACGGCAGCGAAACGCCAAGGCATCCACCAGACATAGGATGAAGAAGAAATCAGAGCGGGAGGAGAAGGAACGCCAGTTGAACGAACTCCGAGAAGAGCGGGAGCAATTCCTCGAGGAAGTCGATGGTTTGAGGCGACAGCGTGACTTTTACCGAGACGAGCGCAACCGACTCCGGGAGATCGTGGCACGAACCCCCGGCATTTATCAGCACGCCGCCGGCCCGCCCAGCCCTTCTGTCCAGAGCGCCGAGTCGCACGATGGCGAGATGAGTCCCGCAGCGCAATCTCAGATGCCAACGCCGTCGCAGGGATACGCGAGCGACCAGTCGTCGGCAGACCCACCGCCGGCGGCTCAACACCGAATGTCGGGCGACGGGCCCGACTTTCCCAGACCGGGGTTTGGGCCGCAAGCGGGGCCGTCGACCCACAACTTGGCACCTCTGCCGGACCCGGTGGGGCACGGCGGCCCGGACCGATCATCGTCCGTCTCGTCCGGCAACGGCGACAGGTTGCCGTCCTTTAGGGAGATTGAGGGAAGACCAGCCCGACCAGACTTGGGTCCTCAGGAGCAGGATCCCAGAACTGGTCTGTGGGGGCCGGCACCACCCCGGAGGCAGGAGACGGGATGGGCGACGGCTCCAAGGATGCAGTACGATGGTCACGGTCCTCCTCACTGGCAATAGCATTATTGAAAACTCTCCTGTCGGCGAGCCATCTTCTTATCCGAGTTTTCCGTGCATAATCTGATCGGGGAGAAGCCGGCTCCAGATGACACTAGGCGTGTCTTGGTTGCGCGGGCTGCTGGGGCTAGCCTTCGACCCGACATGGGCCGTGGGCCTTGAATCTCTTTATTCTTGTTCGGGGCGCTGAAAAAGAATACACGCGAGCGTCGGGCAACCGACATTTTTCATTTCGATTCAATCTCTGTACCCATACTCGGCTCTGTCCATCTTGTCAGCCGTTCTGGTTTGTCGGCAGAGCGGGAAAAATGACTAGACTGGGTGTTTTCTTGGTACAGCTTTCTTCTCCCCTCGCTGAGCTTTTAATAATAACCAACCGAGGCGGGCCAAGGACCGCGTCCAAAGATGGCTGTTGCCTCATATTGTACATTCATCGCGTTCCCTTTGTCGATCACCGGGGGGATACCCAAATCACTAAAAACACCGAGAATGGATTCCAGGTGGAGGAGAGATACCCAATGGATTGTGGCAAACCGGGCAAGGCTGGGGGCTACGGCGGGAGTCTGGGCTGCGAAACGGCAAGGGTCGACGTGATTCGAGGTCGGTCTGGGACAAGTTGGGGGGATCCGACGCGTCAAGGCGAGGGTCAAAGGGGCGTTTGCTGCGAGCCATAGAGGGTGAGGCGCTCTTTCTTGATAATTGATTTACTTGGGCTTCCAGGCTTGACCTTTACGGCGTGGGTGTGAGTGCATGCAGGTGATTTCTTGACGCCGTGGTATAAGGTCTGTCGATACGGGGGGTCCGCCCTGAGAGTTTGAGCCGCCGCTTCTGGCCTCGACCTCGTTATACCCCAGGGAGGGCGACGCGATGTCGGGGAGACGTGTTTTGATGAGACGATGCCAGTTTCCTCAGCGCCTGGGACCGAAGGCCGTATAGGAGCGAGGGTGCCCACGTCGTCGACACGAGACTCGGGAGGAGGGCCCTCGGCTCGTGCAGAGGAGCCCTGACTCGTCTCAACACCGAGTTGATGAACATCTGGACAAGACACGTCAATCACAGCCCGAGGATCCGTCGCCCAGCCACGCGTATCGCGGTGCTCCTTGGTCCTATCTAGCTGCCTTTCCCAACCCTCCCCCATAGAAACCCCCCTTGGCGATGCGAAGCGAGCCCACGTCACTTACTACCAAGCTCTCGAAACTCGCGACTCAAGAAACGCGCCGCACGTCGTCCTTACTGGCTCCTCCCGCGTTCCCATCCTGGCCGCGCGCGCTTCACGCCGGTACACGCGACAAACCGGCCCTACAAATATTCAACCTACAATCCCCCTCGGCACCGCCCTTTGAGGCACTGGGCGTGGGCTAAAAGCATCGGGACCTTGGAACTCGCTGAATCCGAGAGGCGCGGATCCCGAGCCGGGTCAACCTTTCCATCTTTTCCCGCTCACGACGCATCACGAACAAGGTCCCCAAAGAGACCATGGGGCTGATCTCGAGAGTCGTGATGTTTAGACGCTGCACACCCGCCCGCAGGTCGGGGCCGGCCGTGGTTCAGGGGCCAGCCGACGTTGAGCAAAGACGGCGACAAGACGAAAGGATGAAAAGGCGCTTGAGCCAAGTCGAGTGCGTCATTCTACGCTCGCTATCGAGAGGTGGGTAAATGTGTGGACTCGACGGACACACTTCGTACGAGATTGAGGAGCGCGAAGAATGCAATGTCCAAATATGGTAGTCATGGGACAGTGAACGATGTTTGGTGGACTGGTTGTCGAATCGCCGGGCCTTCACACATGGAGCGGTGCATTTCAGTCGTCTTTCGCACTTAATCGGATACTTCCCCTTGTTACGTTGAGTGATAAATCGTCACATTATCCGCGTGCCATTCTGGATTCACATTGACTATGATCTGTGAAACAAGACGAGTTCGCCACGCCGCGGATAGACAAGTTTTCCAGCAACATCCCAAAGGCGTCATGGCTAAGGCAGACAAGGGCGGGCCCAAGTTGATGATCAGATATCGAAAACCACAACTTTTTTAATCGGTTCGACTATCAAACAACACGGGGAAGGTCGATGGCAGTAAAATTGTGATTGATTTCCCTTCCACATCACAGAGTAAAAAGGGGAGCTTGGAATATGGCACCCTCCATCCCGGCCGCGCGACGGGCCCAGCACGCCGGTGGGCATACATGGTAAAAACGAGGGGCCGGTAGTTGTGCAGCAATGTGCTTATTTACCCCCAAGGCTGGGGAAGGCAGCCTGGTCACTGGTGTTGATGGGAGCAGCGTTGTCGCGGCCGCCTCGGGCGCCGCGGAAGGGAGCACCTCCACGGCCGCGGTCGCCGCCTCGCTGACCACCACGCTCGCCGCCCCGTCCACCACGGCCGCCGCGAGCACCGCCGCGGGTGCGCTCAGGCTCGACGAAACGAGGGTCGAAATCGATCGTCTGCTTCGTCTTGCGCTCGCGCTCGCGCTTCGACTTGCCACCAGAGGCGGCGATGAAATCTTCCTCCTCCTTCTCGAGGGTCTTGGCGTTGGCCCACTTCTTATCGAGCTTGCTGCCCTCGTTGGCCTCGCGGACCTTGAAGCCTGCCTCGAGGGCTAGCTTCTTCTCGGCTTGCTGGGCGAGGTAGTCGGAGTAGGACACGTTCTTGTCCTCGGGCTCGGCGGGCTCCTCGGCAGCGCCATCCTCGGCCAGCGCATCCTTATGCTCGGACCGTGCAATGGCCTCACCGGCTTGCTCATCCTTGAGCTCGGCGTTGCCCTCGGTAGCTCCCCATGAATGGGCAGCCTGCTTGTCGGAGCCACTTTCGCAGGAGTCAGTCTTGGAGATGGAAGCAGTAGAGTGACGCTTGAATACTTACCCATGGCCGCCAGCCCTGGAGGGGTGTCGGTCGTCTTGCTCACGGGGACGGCGAGATCCTCGGCCTACTACGCGTCAGTAATCCTCATATGACCAGGTACGCGAACGGTTGCTGAGAAGAGGCGGGCAAGCTTACTGCCACGAACGCGGGCACCATAGCCGCCGCGAGGTCCATCGCGAGGGGTCTCCTCAGTGGAGCGCCCGTGGTTGCGATCACTGCCGGCACCACGGTCACGGAAAGCTGGAGGTATTGTCAGTCTCCACTCAAGACAGTGGCCAAGACGTATTGGCATCGCCAGTGGTGTCGGGGCGATGGACTTACCACCCTCATTTCCACGGAAACCGCCGCGGCGGTTGCCACCAGAGGCTACAGGGGCCTGAGGGGCTTGGGGCTCGACATTGCGCTTGGACGTGCGGTTGACGGCCTTGTCGACTGTCTTGACGGGGACGATGGGCTTCTCCTCACCGTCGTCGTCGTTGCCTAGGGGCAAGGTGAGAGGTTAGCTGGCGTGTTGCTTTCTAGTGGGTTTTTTTCGCGTCCACTGTCTGCGATTGCAGAATTTGTGCGATCGGCCGAGATCTGCGCGGTCGAGAAGCACGGGCGAGACGAGGATTGATAGAGGAGGGGGGGTCAAAATACCGAGGTAGGCAAAGCGGTTCTGCAAAAACGTGACTGTCAGCTGTCTGGCCTTGACGGGAGCGATGATTTATCTTGAGTTTCCGGCAGCGCAATGGAACCAGCGCACGCGACGAGCTCTGGTCCAATTCCAAGGACCGAAACGAGGAAAGGCCGACGTGGACGCAGCGGCGCGGCGAGAGTGAATTGGCAATCGTAACGGCGGGGGGCCACGGGAAGCGACGGGGACAAGAGGAGCCAGAGGGAAATTGAGAGGAAATTCGTCGATACATACCTGGGACGCGACGTTTGACATCTTGGTGGCCTGTCGCCTGCCGTGTCAGGGCGTGCGTTCGATGCGGCAGTTGGGGATGCTGCTGGTGATGGCAAGGGGAGGAAGGAGGGAAGGGAAGAAAAAGAGGCCGCTACGAGCGCATGACCTCCACAAGGATGGGAAAAGCGCGCAGGCTGAAGAAAGGGGCGGGCAGCCAACTTGCTGGGTACCAGTGCTGCCTGCTGGAAGGGGAGGGTTGTTCAATTTACAGTGGGCAGGCAGCAGGCAATCAGGTGCTGTAGGTACAGCAGTGGGCGAGACACGGCAGCAAAATCCAGGGCCAAACCAGCGACGGCACGCTGAACAGTCTGCCGGCTGGGAGACCGACAGCTGCTGCAGCAGGCAGACCCGTCTGGAGCTCTGCCCAAGGTGCGAGCAGAGGGGACGGACAGAAAAATCAAATGAATCCTGGCCCAATCGCACCAACGGGGGCCACTGGTCTCCACCCCCCGAGTATCGTCCTACAAGCTACCGGGGAGACACGAAGAGCAAAAGAGCTCAATGGGAATCGCGATGCGAGTCTGGAACCCCCAGAACAATACGAGTCGCCGCGTTCCGCACCCTTCGAGGCCTGTGCTGCTGCAGCTTCGCCTCGCCACAGCTGCCGCGGAGCTCTCCAATGCTCGCCCTCTTCCTCCCGGGGAAGCTCGTCTGGTTGTCGCGATCCAGCTCGTGGGAAATACAGTAAAAAAAAATTGGGTGGCCCGCCTCGACTAGCGCCTCGCCCATTCTCGCTTAATTTCCCACCCTTTTCTGGGGAATTTTTTGTGCCCCAGCCCGATGGTCTGTTTAGGGCTCTCCAAGTACTGGGACGAGAGGGGTCGCACAGGGGAGGGGCTGAGCCGCGTGCTAGTGCCGTCTGCCGCCCTGCGCGTGCATCGCTAACAGAAGCCCTTGGTCTCCACATGAGCACGACGTCTGTGGCTCGAGGTACTTTTGGGCTTGTACCGCTGGCGCTGCCCAGGATTCCTTCGTCGCCACTTCGTCATGGCTGCGCAGGCTAGGCACAGGTACGTACCCCTGGGTGCCTGGCCAGGACGACCTCACTCGTCACTCGTTAAGCCTTCTCGTGCTTGATTGGAAACGTCCAACCCTGATCCCGTCGTTGGACGACGTGGCCAACGCCTTGGAACAAGGTCTAGGGCTCAACATGCCCCTCGGCGAGCCTTGGTTCCAATTGTCGAGCATGGCGTGCTCTGTACTTGCTCCGTGCACGCCGAAGCCATTGTCCTACCGAATGCTGCTTCGCACGCGCACATGACGAGTTGGGATTTCTGGGAGGAAACGTGACATTGATTCGAATCCCGGGTGATACAACGAGTCCAACGTCCATGAAGTCGCATTCGCTTAACAGAACCATAGTGCCTTAGCTCATGGCCAAGTGAACGATCTGAAAGTCTCTCCTCACGATACCCTACACCTTGGTTTAACAGTTCGATAGCGTATTCATTCCTTTTAGTGTAACGATTGTAATAACTCTACTTGATTCTTCCGAGTATTTAGGAGTTTCCAAGTGGTCCTCGAGTACCTCAGGGGCAGATGTATGACCTTGCTATGTGATCATCGCACGCCCATACCAGCTCACAGCGGCGTTTCATTGAGTGAATCTCTTTCGCCTCGCATACTCCGTCCTGCTCTGTCGCGGTCGTTCCGTGGAGAATACTGGTGGTCGGTCTCTTGCGCTAGAAACGGCACTCCATTGCCCTATATCGTCTTGGCCGCTCCGAGGATCCATATACAGTGGAATTGGCTTTAAACGGCTGGGCTTGAAGCCGATGCCGTTGATAGGATCATTGACGTCGACCCAAACAGTGGCTGTCATGTCCTTCCCGAGGCCATCTCCTTCGACTGTGCCGGCACCCCGTCCAGCTGTACAAACCGACAGTTGTGTCGCAACCTACTTGATGTCAACCTCTAGAACTGACGCGCACATCAACACAAGAGCAACTCACCCCTATGCCTCGTCCAAGCAAACGCTCATGCTCCGTCTCATGTAGCTGCTTCTTCAACCAGCGTTCACGGGTCAAACCCCCATCCACGAGGCTTATCCTTCTCAGCCCCTTGCGCACCACCGCATCTCGGTCCAGCACGTCGGCCTCGACCTCGACGACACACATGGCGCAGAGGGGGGGCTCCGTGATTTCGAACGCGCGCGGGCGGCGCATCCCAGCATCATCCGCCTCGGCGCGGTCCTCAAATACAGAGACAACCGGCACCCCCGAGCATATGCGCCTGCTCCCGCAGAGCAGGCATCCGTAGCACGCCCGGTGCCAGAAGCACCACCCGAGGCTCACGCACTCGTCCTGTCGACACACCATCTCGCCGCACACCCAGCAGATGGAGAGGTCGACGAGGATCGCGTGGCAGGGCTCGCACGCGAGGCGGGCGCATCGTCCAATGACGCGCGTCGGACCGTCCGAGATACGGTGGCAAAACGTGCAGGTAAAGACACTGGCGCCCATGGCTTTGCCGTGATGGTCCGCGAGGCAGGCTGGCTTGAGCGAGTTGTCGATCTAATGATGTTGGCGAAATAAGGGCGAATCGCGATCGACGGAAATACCCTCGGCGGTTCAAAGTGCGAGAAGAGGAAACGAGTGATGCTTGGTGCTGTCAAACGAATGCTGAAAATGTGTGGTGTTGAGTGAGCCGAGCATTTTGACGAGAGTTAAGGCACGAATCTCAGAAACCGATTCACCTAGGAGAAGACGGTTCAAGGAAGGAGCAACGGACATGGAATCATGCGCTCTACAAAAACACCATGGAAAGGGACAGCACCTGCATTTGCATACGTATTCAACAGCCTCTTTGTATTTACAATTTTAATACAGTGTCCAGGTGGCTTATTCTATAGCCTGCCAAGGCACCCACCTGGACGCTTCCTCTTGACGACTCGCAGCTGTCAGCTGGCAAGTGCCAGAACAAAAGGCGAATTTCAGCCATAACCGAAATGCCAAGCCAGAGCAAAAACAAGTACCAACGCCAGCTAATGAACAACGCCAAACTTGCTTCACAGGCATGCAATGCCGCGGCAAATCATTTTGTCAGATATCGTAGGCGAGAACAAAAACGCCATTTTTTCGCCGGGTCCGAGCTCATCCAGAAGTGCCTTACCCAGCCGAACCTCGAGTCATTCCTCCTAGGTTCGGTTTTTGGGTCGAGCGAGCATGTTGAGCCGGCTGATGCTAAGCATGGTTCCCTTTTTGCTTGGGCTCACCGATCCCGGCGCTCGACCAGGTAGACGACTCGGAGTCTTGGAGGGTGTTTTGCCCATAAGACGGGGTGCCAGCAAGGCCTGGCCCTCGGGGACATGCTCATTCTTGCGCTTCTTCATGGCGCGGGCAGCCGCCTCCTTCTCCGCGTCCTCCTCGTCTGAGCTAGCACGATGTCGCTTCTTGTTGGGCATTCCATGCGCGGTTGCAGCCAGCAGTCTGCCGGACGGAGGCGCAGAGTTTTCCTTGTTTGAATGGCAACTCGGAGACGGCGGGGCCGGGAAGCTGCCGGGCATGTCTGCGACGGGGACGATTGAGTCGCGAATCTGACGGATGCTCGATTGGCCTGGAGAGGCGCCAAACCCCTTACTGGAAACATCGTCAAACTTGATCGTGTGATCACTGCGGAACGTGAATGTCCCAGGCATCCCGGGGCTGCGCGCCTTATCCCCACGAGAGCGGGGGTCCAACAATCGCTTGAGGGGAGAAAGATCCGGATACAAGCTGCTGCCGGTCTTTGGCTTGGACAGAATATCGTCGACTCCAGGATAGGGGGGCTCAATTGCTTGCAAAGGAGCTCTCTGTGGCTTCTGGGGAGAGGGTGAGTCTTGCGCGACCGGAGCCTTTGAGGCTTGCGGCGTAAAATCGACGCGTTTAGACAGCTTCCGACGCGGCGTAGTAAGAGGGACAGGTGGCAAGGACTTGTCGAGTCGCAGTGGTGCTGGAGTCTGAGAGCCCTGCAACGCAGGCAGGGGAATCGCACTCTTCGGGCTAGCCATATCAATCTTGTGTCCACGAAGAATGGACTTGACTTTATTGAAGCGATTGGGGCTGATGATTCGGCGCTTCAAGTCCGTCGCCTTTGATGGCAGGCTGATGGCATTTGTCGATCCCGACTTTGGCAGCACAAGCTGACTCGCCTTGGAAGGAGATGGGGGGATGGTACCAGCGACGCTCTTGGTACTGGCCGAGTGTGCCAAAGAAGCTTTGGTGGGGCTCATGAGTCGCGATATACCGGATTGAGATTGTTTCAAGGATGTTGGGTTGTCCGCGCGAGTGACTGGTCGAGGACGTGAGCTTCCATCGCGGGACGCAGGACGACTACTCGAGCTATCATCCCCGCTTCGCTGTTTGTGCCGCTTGGCGGGAGACTGCTGGTCGCTCTGTACGTGCTGCTGACGTTTTCCGAACTTTGAGACCGATGTCGGCTTTGGAGGTTCCTCTTCGACCTCGAGCACGTCCAGGTTTGCAGCGGACGAGGTGCGCTTGAGGTTCTTCCGAGGCCGCCCATCTGGCGTGTCGGCGAATCTGGCCTTTGACGCAGAATGCCGGATGGCCGAAGTCGGTGCTACGGGTGTCGTATCGAGACTGGGCTTGGATGGAGATGCCCTTAGGCTCGACTTGAGGGGGGTGAATCGGCCGTTCTGGGCTCGCCAAGCGGACGCATGTCCCTCGATCGAGTCCATTTTGCTAAACTCGGCCATGTGGGCGGCACTGAAGCGTCCCGATCTGCCCTTGAGCTTGGCAATGACGCGGTTGCCAGTCCTTGGAGTGCCTTCGCCTTGGGCCTCCTTCTGGGCGACCATGTCGGCCTTGATCTTGGCAGCTTGGTCACGAATCTCGCCGAGCATACGCTGCGCCTCGCCGCTGAGAGAGTCGTCGGCTACATCGCGGTTGAAGCGAAACGTAAAGGGGGACGACAACAGACCGCCAATCTTGGACGGGGTCGATGTCAGGCCATTGCCCTGAGGTCGCTCCTGTTTCGCGGGAATGTCGGAGAAGCCCAGACGAAGAGCCGAAGACGGCTCTCCCGTGGTCGGACGGAAGAGGCTCGGGTGCATCTCCTCGCGCGGAGGCTTGGGCGCGGCCGACTTGGGCGTGCTCAATGCCGGACGCGCCGGGGAGAGGCCCGTGTCGTGCTGCTGCTGCTGCGGAAGTCGAGAGCCATCGTGAGGAGGCGTCGCGTCGCGTTCAGCCGAAGAAGAATCGGGGAGAGGCTTGTGCTGTCCATCAAAAGGGGTCAGAGGAGGGCGTGCCCTGGCAAGAGATGTCGTTGGATGGTGAAAACGGAGCATCTTACCTTGGCCGCGCTTGCCAGTCGCGCTGAGCGACGGGGTGGCGGCGACATTGCCGGCAGACGTTGTCGCGACAGGAAATCAAGCTGCCGTAGAAAGATATGGAGATTGGAGTTGCACGCCTAGCGGGCCGGGTCGTGTCGGACGGCAAGGAATCCAAAGTATGGAGCGCGCTGAGCAAGCATTAGGTTATGATGTCAAAGGTGCCGGAAGATTTGTTGACACGGCCGGGCCGGGCTTTGTTTACATTCGCGGTACGTACACGCCCTCAGGGGCAGAATGGGCGGTGACGTGGTGGCCCGAGCTTTTCGGTGAGCACAGACTCGGATTATGTAATCTCGCCTGTTGAAGAGCCAGGGACTCTCCAGCTCTCTTCGAGTGCGTTGCAGCATTCTCTTGACGACATTTGATTGTTTCACCGCGCCTAAGCAGGTTCATCAAACCGAAGAGCTTGTCTCAGCAGCTGTTTTTCGTACAGTTCTTAACAGACACGTCGCAGTGCTCTTCTCGTAATCGCCGTCACGTGCCCTATTATTGCCCATGCTTTACCAGCAAAATCGCAGTTTAAGCAACAAGGGCATGATAAACAAGCAAGTCGAGACACGTCCATCAAGATTCAAACGCAGCCAGTGGCCCATGAATCAAGGCTGAAACCCGAGAGCTGGACTGCGGCCTCAGTATGTCGGCTCGGTCCCGAGCTCAATCACAAGACGCCCTTCCCCTCGGGATACCCTCGATGCATCGAGGAATCGTACTTGCGCAAAGCTACATTCACACAGGCCCCAAAGATGTCCACCTACCAAGGACAACGTCTCCCAGGCGCTTCTGACGCAATCATGATGCGGGTAGAGAGTCTCGTCAGTGCCGGACATCGTATGATGGGATGTCAAGCAGATCATGCGAACATAATATGCCGACATCATCGCAACCTCGTTTCTGTTACCTTTCTGTTACCCTCTAGTCCTTACCAGAGCCCCCACTTGCTTCGGGAAAAGAAAAAAACGACACCACCATGGTCTCGGGAATGGGCTGCGTCGGAAACAATCCGCCAAGTAGGTCCCCTCACGTGTGCGTCCAAACTTTGCTCGGGTCGCGTGCGACGCTCCGTAACCTTAATCCACATCCGAGGATTATACCGTAGGGCTGGCCAGTGTTGTGATGTTTCCCCCCTCGTCTAGTGGGCTTATGGGCGCATGCATGTCTGAGGAGGGTAAAAATATTGAAGGAGACCCAGCGCTTATTGCCCAAAAAGCGGGAGAGACAAGATCCGCCTGGGTCTTTGTTGAGCGTCTCAATAGTGCCTCTGCATCACTGCGCAAGCGTCTTTGCCAAGGTGCAAATCCTTGAGGCCGCCCGTCCATGCTTCTTTATTTCCTTCCCTTGCTGGATATGGCGACTCGCGGCGGTCTCCAGTCTGGCACCTCCCGTGAGGATTTATGACCAGTCACAAGGAGAGTGTTTCTACCTGTCGTTGATGATGATGCGCCTCGTGTCGTGCAGCGTGCGGAGCAGAGAAGAGAGACGACCTGACTGCCGGACTCCCGATCCCATCAGTCAGAAACCTTACCCCCCGGACGCCGCAACTACCATCCGGTCAGATGACGCGCCACCAACGACGGCGACTGGTTCGACGTGGCC
Source organism: Hirsutella minnesotensis 3608 (assembly GCA_000956045.1). Classification (NCBI taxonomy): domain Eukaryota; kingdom Fungi; phylum Ascomycota; class Sordariomycetes; order Hypocreales; family Ophiocordycipitaceae; genus Hirsutella; species Hirsutella minnesotensis. The sequence continues at coordinate 277,442 of KQ030540.1, read as the reverse complement.
AGCACCCGGCCACGATATGCATGCGCGCTGCTAGGCGGCGGACCGGGCAGCGGCGACCGCAGCAGCGCCTGCAGCTCCCATTCTGCCCTCTCCCTCCATCCCCGTATCACGGTGAAAGTGAGATTGATGAGGGACCGGTCGCGCCCGACGGCCAGTTCGCTCACGCACCCCTTGTTCCCCTCCCCTCGTCCGGCCTAGCAGGCACGTCCATGGAGTGGCACAGCCGACTCGCGTGCGTGCAACGGCGTGCGGCGTGCGGCGAGCGGCGCACAAACATGGCCGCGTCGGGTGCCCGCCCATAGCCCGCGAACCGAGATTGACCTATACCGGCCAACACGGCACAGGACTTGCGGGTGAAGCCGGGAGACTCTGGGGCGTTGAACGAACCGTCAGCACGGCCAACGTCGGGCCCGCAAGGCTGCCAAAACGAGCATCTCTTTGGGGCGCCGCGGCGTAGTGCTCACGCGAGCGGCTCGTGGCAGCGGGCGCATCTGCAGAGGTTGTTGGCGGAACTCCCAAGCTGGGACGAGCTAGGTGGGCGTCGCCCTTTGTTATTGCGAGCCGGCCGCGGCGGTCCCTCTCCAAGGTCTTCCTATAGACGGGGCGCCGCGAAATGGAAGGGGCACCGGAAGCCCGGCGCGGCCATCGAGCCCACCTATTCGATTATTGACCATGCCTATAATACGTAGTTGCATTTGGCAAGAGGAACAGCCATGCACGTACTGTACGAACCGTTGCACGTCTGGTCGTGCATCGTCGTCGTCACCACCACCACCATCTTCGCACATGCACAGTAGGCGGACGGCAAGCAGCACGCAGCAGTGGAGGCCTTTGGGGCACCATGCCCACGCCGCTCGACCCTGTTCCGTCCGACCCGGGGGGGGTTGCTCTCACAGCATTGCATCTCAGATGAATCGAGATGCATGATGATCCATGCATGGTCGAATCGAGACCAATTCTGCCGGCGCCTAGTCGAATTTGGACAAAAACAAGATAGGAAAAGAAATCTTCTATGCTCACCGCGAGACGACAAGGAAAAGCAAAGGACTTGGGAGCGAAGAGCCTCACCATTTTCTGCCATTTCTGTCAAGTCTCTTCAGCCCAGTGGCCGTGGCCCCGCACCCTCGCGGGGTTCAGGTAGCAGCCCTAGAGGGTCAATGAAGTCGGCCCCGCAACTGGGGAGGCTCTTTGCAAGGCGGGCACTATCCGAGTCGAGTACCAAGAAATAATATGGAACAATACTCCCCCGCGCCGATGAAGCTGCTCAAATATGGCAGGCGGGTCGCTGAAACGAGACGCGGTCCGCATCACCAGCAGCAGACGCAACACAAGCCCACGTGCGGGCCTGGATACTCGGGCGTGTGGCGCTCTGTCGTCCGTCTTGTCTTTGGTCTCATGAGAGCTCAAGGCACACATTGGACTAAGCCCTGCGTATTTCGTACCTTTCTCTACCCAGGCAAGCGTTTCTCCTCTTTACCCGGTTCCCTGTTCGCAATTCAATGCGCGCAAGGAGCGACCTATATTTTTACATATTTCTCGAGCATCGTATATCGGTGCACGTCTATCGTCGTTACCTACGCACAGGGAACCGCAGCTAGTCGGTCGACCAAAACCTTTGGTTTCAGACATCTGTCTGCTCAGCGTGGCCCGCTGGTGATTATTCTTGACGATGCGACGCCCAGCATTTGCCAGTGCTGCTCGTCAGGCCACCTGAGGACCCGGTCAGCTGACGTCTTGGGTCGACTCGGCCGGTCCCTCTCGGACTCCGATCGCGAGATTTTGCACGTTGGATTCTGTTCTTGTCTGTCAGTCAGGGCACCCATGTTTGGGTATTGTCGCCATCGGCGACTTGCGAAATGTAGGAACGAGCTCGACGTCCCTCGTCCACGGTGGGGCATTCGCACCCTGGTGTTTCCCGTGTAAGCCAGGCTGCTGTCCATGGACGCAAGCCCCATTGTCTCCTGTAACGTCAAGCATCGTGCCCAACGGCCACGTCGACTTGGAACAGAGTGAGCCTTTCCTCAGGGAAACTCCTTGTCCCGTGGACCGTCCAACTGGGAACGAGCTGCGGGCACCCGTTGACAGGTGAATTGAAAAGCCAAAACGAAGGAGCATGGCCTGGTGCGAGCTCAGCAGGTCAATTCGAGGGTGCGAGTTCGACAGTGTGCAACAAGCCAATTCGTACTATGCGTCGGCCCGAGTCGTCAGATCATCCGTTCTGTTGCTTGCCCCGACGGCTGGCCCCGGCCCGAAGGGACTGTCACTGTACTGTGCGAAGAAGCCCGGGTCCAGTCGCATGCGTACTGTTATATCCAGGCTTAACTGGCCTTTCGTCATTTTTGGGCTTCTTCAAAACCTTGTTGCGTTGATATCAATGGTCTTTAAGGGGTCGTCGTCCAGGTCATGGATTGACTGTGGGATACGCCGACGGCGAGTTTAATCGCAATAGACTTGAGGGCCACAGCTCACTCCCGAGTGCGCCCCGCTCCAGAATCGCCTTCATTGTCCTCCGGCCAATGGGAAAGGCAGCTTCCCGACGCACCAAAATATTTGACAGCCCGGCTCGGCTCTGTGTGGATGGAGGTGGGTGTCGCTGCAGGTACTCCGTCGCATTCCGCGCGCCGCACAGTGCAGCAGTCCCGCACAACTGGTTCGCACTGGCCGGTTCGCAGCGACGCCCGACTTCTCATTCGCCGATCCGACATCCAGTAAGCTGCGACCAGGCAACCACGTTTTTGTCGACCCAAGCAACCAAGTCGGCCGAAAGCGCGCAGGAACCGTCAAGGACTCAGTGCCGGCATCGCGCATCCAGTATGATTGTCCAAGGATCAAGTTGAAATTTCCCCCAAGGCTTTGTCCAGCGGGCCATGTTCTGTCCGCAGTCCAACGTTGGTCGCCCATCTCCGCGGAATGGCTGGCCTTGGCCTTGGCGTGTGGCATCGTGGTCTCTCCACCGTTCCGCCTCGGCAAATGGGGCGTGAGCGAGTCACGAAGGGAGCCGCCTGTTATTGCTGCCTTGAGAATCTTCAAGCGCAGCTGCGATTTCAGTCCATGCAAGCGCAGGTGGATAGTTATTTGGCATCCCCAGCAATAGTCCGTCAACAAGATCGGGCCCTTAGTCCACGGGAGCCAAATGTCTTACGTCGATTTGGATGCCCTCGTTTGAAAATACCTGAAGCAACCTTGTGCGCATCTTCCAATAACGGCTCGTTAATAATAGCTGAGGAGTCGAGAAAGAGCCGCACCAAGCGATTGTATTGTCGGTGTCAAACTGCGCATGTGACCTGAAAGTACTGTAAGCGTAGAGGGCACTAGAATGTGGATACTGCAGAACCTGTCCCATCACGGCGCAAATCATGCGCGCCGCACGTATGGAGGCACAAACATGTCACGCAGGTAATACAGGCGAGCTCCGGCCATCTCCAAGATGCTGGGGGAGGCGTGGATCTTCTGACGGGTTGCCAGATCCCAGCTCGCAAGGATGGAGCTGTGCTCCGAGAATACTCCATCTCCTCTGCTGCCGAATTCAAACCTCGGCGTTGGCATCCAGCCCCGGGAAGAACATCGCATGGGTTGAAGGAGATGAACAAGACGCGAACTACATGGGTGAAACGACTTGCTCGGTTCCTATTTATGTTGAGGCGGGGGAGGGGAGGATAGGCTCCGGGAATCGACTTGGGGCGTGACACTGTCAAAGGGCGACGCGCATCGTCGTTTGAGTTGACGCAGTCCAGTCTGTTACAGTCGGAAGCGTCCGCGCGGTGTGCCCACAACTCCACAGTTGTTGACAGCGACTCGTCTGAGGCCGGGGAAGCTGCCCCAAAAAGACGCGGGCGTGGGCGATCCGACAGTAGTGAATAGGGGTATGTATGTATGCATCGTGGCCCACGGCACGAAACGGGGCCCTCTGGTGTTCTTACAGTATTTTACCTCTGCATGTATGGCCTAGGGATAATCCGTGTGATGTGCGTGCAGCATTAATGCAATTGCCAATGCAGAAGCGAAGACGCACCTCGAGTCGTTGGACCGAACGAGGTACCGTACAATACGTTTCGTGCTAAGCCCACACCGCGGCATCATTGCGCGTGTCAGAACAGGGCGAAAAAGCTTGCCAGTTGGGCGGTTTGCAGTCTCGTCTGAAGGCACAGTAGCGTGGCCCTTGGCAAGCATGCCGTGAGCCAGGTCCTCCGCGCTTGCATTTAGCGTCCGGGCCAGGTTCCAGGCCTAGTAGCAAACGCCGTCGTGGACAGTGGCTGGACCGCACTGCAGTAGGCGGGCGGCCAACCGTGACGCATCCTCGGCCGCAGTGATCCAAGACGTCGCGCAAAGAAGCGGTAGCTGGCCAGAATGAAATGCCCCAATTTCGACAGTTGTTTACGACGGAGAGAACGATGGCCGCATCGGTGAATCCTCCAGGGACAGAAAGGCCCACTGATGCTTGGCGCGCACCGTGCAAGCCTCAGACATTTGCGTCAACATGGATTGGATGAGTAGCAGCCGCGCTGCACGGCGCCGTTGGCGAATGGTGGATACAAATGAGGACCATTGAGCAGGTCTCGTGCTCCAGGGCCATGGGGCTGGGGCAGTCGTGAACGGGACCGAAACTCCACGTTGCAGAAGTCGGTGCGCGGCCTCGCTGCTTGACGATAAATTTCACCCTTGGCCGGCGCTAGCAAAGGATACGTACCTTATTGTTTCCGCGCACCCTGGCCCAGGATGTGGGGAAGGAGCCTAGGAGCCCGCCGACGACGGAGAACCTGGTCACGATCGACTCTATTCGTAGGCTTACCTGCAACTGCCATTTTCGGGTCCCTCAGACGGGATGTTATAGGGCGTATACTCGACACATACAGTGCGGTGAGGTGTATGTGTGCTTCCATCGCCAACAGCCTTCCAACCCGTACGAATCCCCATCTTATCCACCCAGGCTATAGCAGAGGACATATTTGCATGTATGTCGACTCCCATGTTTACATGGCCCAAGTCCCAATTCAGACGACATCCGCTTCGATGCACACGCACAACCCCAGTGCGCAGCCGCTGGGTATCCTCGCGGACTCGTTTCCGCCCCCCGCGCCGAGTCCGAAGGACTGGCTGCACTGTACAGCACGTGCAGGCACGGCTTCGCACCCACATCCATGCCCTGCACAGTACGTACTCTGAGCTCCGTACTCCGGGCCCCAGGGGAGCAGAGCAGGCAGCTCTGGCCGGACAGCTCCACTGCCCAGGCGCCTCCAGTCCCTTCCGACCCTCCCTGACCCGGACTTGCTAGGGGTGGGGGAAGGTGGGAGGATGGGGGCGCACTCGAGAACCGCCCGCACCTCACGATGAGGGGATACGGACGCCAGCACCCCTCTCTGCATATCCCATTACATAAAAGACCCGGGCACGCTGTTTTCTACAGGTCCTGCCCGGCCCTGCCACCTATTTTGCAGACCAAGGAAGGCCGTGTCTTGCCAAAACTACATGTACTCGGCATTGCTCTTGCAACTCGACGGCCCTTATCTCTCGCGGTTAGATATCCAGCCCTGACGCCGCTTGCACCCTGCAACCGCCTCCTAGACGCCACAGACGCGCTGTCAACTGCCTCTTCTGGCTTGACATATCACCATCTCGCACATCGCCTCCGTGGTCCCCCTGTTGCCTCCGGCTCCTCGCCCGGGCTCACGTACAGGACGTCTTCGCAGCGTCACGCCGCCCGGTCGCCTCGAGCGCCACGCCCCTGGGGAATCTTTCATTCAAGACATTGGACCCGGCCAGTTGTCTCCGGCGGTTTCGCCGTCGCTAGCTGTTTTGCCATCTTCACGAGTCCCAGACCTTGGGGCGCCCACCGCACTGCGGTCACCGTCCTCCGCCGCTCCAGTGCTGCCGAGCTGAGGCATGGAAGAGAAGATGTCGATTGACAACAAGCCCAACCCTCCCCGCCGGGACGACTCGGACGACTCGGCGGATTCTACACCCGAGCGAGACCACAACGCAACGGTCTCGACGCATGGCCATTTGTCCCCAGATATGCAGCAGCCCAAGAGAAAGGGTGGCCGCAAGCCTGTAAGTGCAACCACTGGTCTCTGCCCTAGACATCGATGTAAAACACCGATCAAGTCCGATCTTGTGGCACTCCTTATTCCCTACGTCGCTCGTCATGACGTTCTTCTCGCTGCAGCGAGCGACGCTGCCAGTAGCGCGTCAGCGGGGAGGATCAAGGGCTGATTAGAACGGCGGGCGGTAGATTTATGCGACTTCAGAGGAACGAAAGCAACGCAACAGGCAAGCCCAAGCTGCCTTTAGGGAGCGCCGGACCGAATATATCAAGCAGCTCGAAGAGACTATCCGTGTCCACGAGTCCAACCTCCACAATCTCCAAACAGCACACAGGACCGCTGCCGAGGAATGCCTCATGCTTCGGTACAAGAATTCGCTGCTCGAACGAATTCTGCTGGAAAAAGGTTTCTATTACCCGGTCACGTCATCCCATCAATGGCTCTAAACTCACATCAAACCCAGGAATCGATGTGCAAGCCGAGCTCCACGCCAAGACGGGCAGTCCCAACTTGGGCTCAACCCACATGGCCCAGAATCTGGTTCAACCCCCTCCCATTCAGCGTGCCATCATGAACCGGCACCATCAGTCGCGAAAGTCGATATCCAGCATCGCTCCCAAGACCGAGCCCGGCACGACGACCTTGACCGGTTCGCTGCCTCACAAGTCGAGCATTTCTCCCAAGAGCCGACCCAATCTCCCCCACGCCAGTTCCCCCACCAATATTCCTGCGGCCTTCTCGCCGACTCCCTCGGACAGCATCTCGATGCGCGGGTCCATTGTAGGACTGCCCCGACAACAGATTGCAACGCCCTCGACAGGAAGGGCAGCCATGATGCAAGTTGCGGGTGGCCGCGGCCACTCCGCCGGCAATGGAGCTTCCTATTACCCCACTCCTAATTTCCACAACAACATGGACCAGCTAGGTACGCCTGACAGGTCCCCAAGCTGTCGCGCGAAATGAGCCCGGCGCTAATTCTGATCCTACAGACCAAGACTTTGACGGGCGGTGCGACATGATCGACGAGCCGGAGTTAGACACGCCGAACCCCCACGCATCGTTCCCTTCTGCCTTTTCCAGCGAAAGTCAGCATCCCATGCTATTGTCGCCGACTTCGACAGTCCCAGGTCATCACGCTCCGCATCCACACGAGCCCACCCCTTCTGTGGTTGGCCAAACATTTCCTTCCATGACTCAACTCTTGGACCAGAATCTGGACTGGGACCCCTTTGGCTTGAGCGCTAGCATGGCCTTTCCAAACCACCAGCCTTTTCACTTTGACCAGGCCAACATCAGATGACTGTACGCTCGATGATTATGGCAGGTATCGGCGAAGTGACTTGCGGAGTCGACCCTGCGATTACCGACGAGTCTCACCGGTTCATCAGCGCACGACATCCGGCCAAGACCCGTGTCTCCGTCGCAGGGCCTTGGCATACTGGGGATCCGTTGCGTGCTGTACTGTATGTGCAGTACGTACACGTGAAGAGATACGACGCACCACGATAACGACGTCTGAAGCAACATTAGTCTCCCGTGATTGGTATCGCGCAAGGTCGCAAGCCCTTAAGACCCCATACCGAATGCGACGCCGAAGACGCTGGCAGCGAATTCTTGGACAGAGAGAAGCCGCCCGAGGACGCTATGTTGAGAGCTTTGGACACAACATTGCGGACTGCCAACAAACGCACGGAAATACGTTGATCGACGTAGTCTTGAGGCCTGAGTACGGAGCGGAAACAAACAACCTCTGCATTCGATTGCTCAGACCTCTTGACGTAACTCGCCTGACCTCGATGAAACTCGGCGGCAGGTTCTTCCCAGCACCAGTACTGATTCTCTATGGAATCGTACTTGGAGCGATGCAACGCAACCTCTTGTTGTTGAGAGTGGTCTCCGCGCCCCGCGCATTATCGAGTGTAGGATGACTTTCCCACACGCCGTCTCGGTTGCGACGGCAATTGGCCGGCTATTTGCAATACATGTATGGGAATTCCCTTGAAACGAACGGGTAACAGCCCGTGGGGAGGATATGTTTAAAAGACGGACACGGGACTGAAAAGTTTGTTTTACAACTTGAGATTACGCCGTCTCCTGGCGGCCCCGGCGGGAAACGGTTAGTCCAGCCGGAGTCTTCCCACCAGGGCAGAGCCTTGAGTGCCGATGACACTTGCTGCTCTAGGGAACACTTTGTTGACATGGGTGTGAGTTTGGGTTTGATTGGACTTGCGACGCTGCACGATTGTCTCTTTAGCACGTTCGGAGTCAACTTTATTGCGGCTAGCTCCCAAAGCAGCACGCCTGGAAATTATGTATGTATAGCGCAAAAATACTCTCCATCACCTGAACTTTTCACTTGTTTCGGGGGGGTTGCGAATTCGAAGAAATCAATGGGATGGACGAGTCACAACGACTGGATGAGGGCTCTGCGTGAGTCGTGTCTTGATGAAAGCGGAGAGCATGGATTCAGAACCATGCTAGATAACCTGGTATCTCGCGGCTACAGCGCAACTAGCGCGAGGAGGTTGTGCAGGTTTGGACCAAAGGGCCTGTTGTCGCTCCTGGCCCCCGGCCATCCGGCCTCGTGTCTACCGAGTGGATGCCTTCCATCGAAGGAGCCGGGAGGAGCCGCCTACGAGTGGAGAGGCTGTGCGACGCGAGTCAGCAACCTGACGTGCGGTACGCGACGAGCTCTCTCGGCATCGGGGTCCTAGTGTTGTTCCCACGGAGACTTTTTATTTCCCTAGGGGAATTTCCAAGTCGAGTTGGATCCTGCATCGACAATGATCCCGGCGGGCGTGATGCGAAGCCGCTCGGTCCCCTGGCTCCTGCAGCGCCCTCGAGCTCGTATCCTCGGGCGGACGAAGGGGCGCACGGCCAGCGTGCGGGGGACAGTAAAAACGCCCCTTCTCACCAAGCTCACATACAGTACAGGCTTTGGTGTCCGGGGGCGAGTTTTCTGGCCTCCGCATGGGCCAGTTCCTATCTGCGCGTGTGGGCCTGTGTTGAGTGGTGGGGGTTCGCTTTTCCTATACTATACTTGAGCCTCCTATGCCTTGAGTGTCTTTAACGCTGACGTCGTCTGACGGAGAGGGATGAACCCGGCTGCGCGGTTCCGCAGAAACGGGGGCGCAGACTGACATCCTACAGGGTCTCAGGGAGGAGTGAGTATAAGTGGAGGCGATGGATGGGATCAAGAGCAGGACGAGTACCCGAGTGAGCAGGGGGCGTGTACCTCTGCGGGCTCATGGCATACCCAGGTACTCATTACATTAATCTATTCTTTTTCCTGCTATGGTGCTCTGTCCTCGCAGTACATACAGGGTGTGAAAAAATGCGCAAGATTGAGAATTTTCGAGGAGGGGGTGGAAAGACGGGTAGAGGAATAAGAGGAGGGGGGCCTCACGACACGGCGCAAACAAACCGTGAGTTGCAACGGGCCCGGCCCGTCTGCAGAGGCACAGCGGCCACTGGCGCCTTTCTCCACGCGCAAGTGGCATTATAGGGCCCAATGCGCCAGGGCCGACGACAGGACCCAGGCCAAGCCCCAAGACGGCGTCGGTCGATTGGCCCTGCTCTCCCACAGCTTGACTGGCCTCCCCGTCTCGCTGGTCTCGTCGATGCTGCATGCCACACGGCAACCTCGCGGGCCGTCTTTGGTGCTCGCCATCTGCTCATATCGCGGCGCCCTCTTGAGTTGGCGTTTTTCACTCAAATGTGACCCCGATCGCGAGCTGTCGGCCGTCGTGTTGTAGACTATTTCGATCCACCGAACCTGCAGCCGGGCCTCGCCGTTGACGCTCATGTTGCCGCTCCAGCTGCCGCCGTTGCCCCACGAGTTGATGTGGACGCTTGAGGGATTCCGCGGCACCTGGAAGGCGATGCTTGCTGCTTTACCGCCGTCGACATACCAGACGCTGCGCCGAGGCGTCCAGTCGAGCCGATGGACGGCCCACTCGGACCACGCCCGGCCGCGCGGCATCGTGGCGTTTCTCGTTGCTGCCGGATTGGGCTCCCCGCCGATCGACGACGGCTGGTTCGTATACTGGACTCGGTCGCGCGGACCGCTAGTCAGAATCTCCAGGTCCGCCTCTTGGACGTCGGCGGGATTGGAAGCGTCCCTGTAGGTAAAGACGCCAGCAACTGCGCCGGGGTCCCCAACCACGCGGGCTAGCAGACGCAGGGATAGGAATTGGTAGTCCGAGTCTTGCGACTGCAGCTCGGCGGCCGTCTGGAAACTATCGAGACGCTTCGTCCTCATCGTCATGAATGTCGCTGGTGCGCCCGTGCGCCTCTTGACTTGGTCATCCGTCTCAATGTACACGTTGCTGGGCGAGTTGACCATGAGAACCGTTGCATCACCACTCAGCGTCCGGTTCCCGCCTTTGCTGTTGTTCCACCCCTGCAATTGCCATGTTTGAGACCAGTCGTCTCCCGCAAAATAGTCGCTGCCAGGGCCGGCAATGGAAGCGAGTGTTTCGTCCGGGATGACGTCGCTGGCGCCCGCGAACTGCGAGAGGCGTCGAAAGTCAAAGAACAAGTGTTTGGCGTAGAAACCGGGTTCGGTCCCATTTGTCACGAAACAGCCGCACTCGGTGTCATTCATGAATTGGGGTCGACGGACATCGCAAAAGACTTGTGCGGTAAGCACTGCGAGAATCAGTAGCCACGGGAAGCCCATTATATCCACTCCGGCCGCACGGCGTGTAAGTCAAGGAGGCACAAGACGGTTCAAGGAGGCTAGAACACCATTTTGAATGCAAGCTCACCCTCTTTACCAACGATGCCCCCCCTGGCCAGGATGGACGGACGGACCAGCTGGGTATCAAGGCATGCGTGCTCCGGACTTCAGGCCCAACCAATGGTTGGGGACAAGCTGATTTGAGCCGCGCGAATGCATCACTGGACCGAGAGGTTGAGACACTACACGTCGTGCAGAGAGCTGGCGGAGTAAGAAGGAGAAATGACTGACAGGCGGTCTGCAGCCATCAGGCGACGGTCGGCAAATAGGCCATCTGCCGTCGAAGTAATGTCTTGAATTCATCTTCAGCCGGCAGTCGCTGCATCTGACACTGCAGATTGACAAGGTGACGTTGGGAGCCCCATGTTACTAAGCTAGAGAGTCTCACGTGACTTCACCCGCGCTCCGTGAACCAGCGCGTCGGGACTCGGAGCTGCCAACTTCCGGACTGAGCCTGTTTGATGTCGCACGCGCAACGACAGACCTCACTCAAGCATATCCACACTTTGACCACGCTCCCACAGGCTTACGCCAGCCTCTTGATACAATAATTCAGCTCGAACAACAAGACTAGCTGTAGTACATCGAGATATTTTCCCGCCCGCACTGGTTCGCCTACCGCCCATCTTCGACTGCTCCACCCTCGGTGCCTATATTGAGTATAGAATAAAGCATGACGATGTCTTCAGGATGCTCACATAGTCTTGCCGACAGGAAACTGCTCGACCATTCGGATCGAGCTCGTCAGCTGCGCGCAATCAATGTCCTCCGCGTCGTCGCCAGGCGCGGCCGCGCCACAGTCGCCTAAGACATCCGCGGCTCAAACGCCCAATGGCGGGACCAGCACAATAGTCACGAACAAGACTTCGCCAAGCCCGGAACAGGACTCGAGCGCTCCATCCGAGGGCGAGATCGACGAGAGCAACTTGTCAGACTGCGATGGGCAAGAAGCTCAACAACCTCCAAAGACAGCCCAGTCACAAGACGGACCTCCACTCCCTAGTGAGCCGACCCCAGATGGGCCTCCATTGCCCGCCGAGCCATTGCCAGAAACCAATGACGATGGTTGGGAATGCTTGTGGGACGCCGGGGCTCAGGCTTGGTACTTTGCCAATCGCATCACGGGCGTGACTCAGTGGGAGAACCCTCGAGTGCCCTCGGCGAGCGCGACCGCGGCACCTGCCAATCCCCAGCCGCCCGTGGACGAGAGACCTCCGGCGGGCGGCTACAACCCCGCCATCCACGGCGACTACGACCCCAATGCCTGGTACGCTCAGGCGTATAACAACGAGCAGGAGCGGCGCGACGCCGCGCTCGCCGACCCCGCCGCCGGGTACGAGGCGACCGCCGCCTTCAACCGCTTCACTGGCCAGTTCCAGACGGCGGACGAGGGGCCCAACCGCCACAGCGACGAGGCCAAGAGCCGCAGGCAGATGAATGCCTACTTTGACGTTGACGCCGCCGCCAATGCCCACGACGGCCGGAGCCTCAAGGCCGAGCGTCAGAACCAGAAGCTCAGCAAGTCGGAGCTCAAGGCATACAAGGAGAAGCGCCGCGCCAAGAAGGAAGAGAAACGCAGAGCCTGGCTCATGGATTGACGTGGCGGGCCGAGCGCTCATTCTCTCTCCCTTCTTCTCTTTTCCTTGTGCCGCTGCTCGCTCTCGCTTTGTCTTGTCACCAGCTCAGGATCTCGGCGGCGGCGTTTGGATGGCCAGGCTGGGGTTTCATGACTTGACGTTCACCATATAAAGCCGCATGGAGTTGGATCATCTTAGAGCGAGCAACTTGACAGAATTTGTATTCAATACAAGCTTTACCCATCGGCTGTTGTGCCACTAAATGTCTATATGCTGAAAATGCACGGCAAATTGGCCCCCAAATCATCCCTCATCCTCTTCCTCGTCGTCATCCTCTTCCAACTCCATGTTGAGATGGACGCTCACATCGCTATCGTCATCATCTTCGTCGTCTTGCGGCTTAGCGGCCGAGTCTGTCACTGCCGCGGGAGGAGACCTGTCAAGCTCCTGCCTCTTTGGCGGCTGGGGATCTGGCCCCTCGTGTTTCCGCTTGGGTTGCAGATCCGCCGGGTTGCCGCTGTGGCTGGGAATATCCCCTTGCAAGGTTCTTGGCGCAAAGGGGTTGCTTTGGGCCGGGACGTCGTCCTCGACCTGTGGCATGATGAAAAGGGGCGCATCCTGCGGGTGATCCTTGGCGCGATCTGCTTCCTGCTCCTCGTTGCCGGCGTCTTCACCCCCCATGGCCTCGTCCACGGCGTCCGAGTCGTCTTCCTGCGGCTCCAGCTTCGAGGCGAGGCTTGCCCCTTCGAGAACGCTGCCAACTCGCAAGTTGCTTCGGAGGACCTCGAGTGCCTGATCATGCGGAAACTGCCGCGACAAGTGCGGCAGGATGCTGGGGTACATGCGCCCTCGCTGGTCCTTGAAGGGGTGAAGTACGCTGTGGAGCATCGCCTCGCGATTGCGCGTCAGTATCGACGTCTTGTCGAGGAGACTGCGCAGATTCGGCTTGAGATGCTGCTGCGGCAGACTGGAGAACATGAGAGGCAGGACCTGAGCCACCGCGGCCTTGTGATGGGGCGCCAAGGTCAGGTATTCCTCGGTGGCCGACGCCGACGGCTGAAGAAAAAGATCGGCGTTGGCGACGCCATTCTTCTTGGTGTCTTGGGCCGAGGCGGCCTCCTTGCTACTGGGCTTGAGATATCCCGCGTCTTGCTGCAGGTCTCGGCAGCAGGCTGCCACCAGGGGCTCGAGCAGAACGACTGCCGGTTTCGGCAGGGTCGGTCCAGCAATAGAGAGAAGCTTGCGCAGGACGAGGTAGCCCGCCACTCGGACCGTGGGAATGTCCATGCCGGACTTGAATATGCGGACCAGGTGATCTGTCAGTTCGGGGACCAGGGGCACCATGGCCATGTCAAATCTCTGGAGCATGACCAGGGCCAGGCCCATGGCCGCCGCGTGAACTTCTGGCATCAGACTCCATAGTTCCTCCTTTTCTTCCCGGCCTATCGCGGCATTGGTTTCCACAGCTTGATCCCAATTCTGCGTCTTTGGGGACAGTTTTGCAATCAGGCATACTCTCGATATCGCGTTGAGCAGGCTGCCCACAGGTACCGTTACTGATACCTTGGTCGAACACCGCAGGTAGTCGCCCAAGTGATTGAAAAGGCCTATTAATCGGTCGATGCCTGCGCTCAATCCAGTCCACGGAGGCAATTGATCGGCGGAGGCTGATCCCCCATGCGGCTCTCCATCTGGGTCCACACGGGACCGCCCATGGTCATCGGAAGACTGCCAAGCCTCATCCACGGCCCGGAAGACCTGATCAGCCGTGGCGTGCAGCTCTCGCAGAGTGCCATCCAATGTCTTGGCCCACTCGTCACTGCCTCCAGACTTGGCGGCAACGTGGTGAAGGGAGACGACGAGTCGACCTGCAGCGCGCTGCAGAGAATTTGGAACCAAGACGCCGTCCGAACTCGTCGGTGCCAAGTAGTCCCTCGTGGCGGATCGGATTCGGGAGCTGAATGGGCGGAAAGTGGCGGGGAATAGCGGAATCAATGTTGAAAAGGCATCGCAGATGGTCTCTAGCATGGAGAACGGCACGGAGACAATCGATTCAGACGCTGTTGGCTTCATGATTTGCAGGCACGCCTTTGCAAAGTCTGGAATGGTGGGTGTTGCGATTTCTCTGACCAGAGTTTGGTACGGCTGGACGAGCATGTATATCCTTGCGAGGGTGATGATGGCCATTTCTTTGGAGGCGAAAGAATCACCTCTCTAGGAGGAGTGAGTTAGCAATTTACATTTAGAGTGTCTCTCCCGACTGATCTCACCTGGAGAATGGTCAAGAGTGCTCGCACCCAAGGCCCGGAGCCTCGGAGTGTCTCCCAACCGCCAACGTCCACCATTGCCTTGACGAGACCAATGGCGGCGAACCTTGCTTCGGGGGTCCGGCTCGTGAGAAGAGTGGTAATGCCAGTCTTGAGCTTGTGGACGAGGACTGAGACCTGCGAAGCATCGCCCTTGGGCTTCTGCTCTTGGGATGCCGAGAGAACATGGCTGCATCGGGCGATGTGCGTGGTGAGCGCAGGAAGCGCGTGAGGGAGCTGAGTGGGCGGAATGGAGGATATCTTTCGACAGATGACCCGCAGATCGGGCGGCGCCTGAGAGGACATGAGTGCGGCGTAAATGAGCTCGATTGTCTTGAGTTTGTCGATAATTCAATGAGTTGACGATTCTCGCGGGCTCCTTCGAAGCACGTGGTGCCAGTTGCGGTAGAACTGGCGAGGCGTTAAGTCCGTTTCGGAAAGTAGGAGAAAGTTGATAAGCTTCTGCGATTATATAACGTCATATATCTTGCAATCTCCTCTTTCCTGTCAAAGATAGCTTGTTGCCTTCTCATTCGAAGCCATCGACGTCCAATGTTTTCCTTGGTGATTTTTTTTCTTTGAGAGTAAAGAATGCGACAGGGTCAAAGGTACGTACCCGGTTCCTCCATTCTGGTTGGCAAAAAACAGCAGGACCCCTTTTGTCACCCCGCCCCCACCGGCAGCGTAGCTTCCTTCCCCTGCTGCGATGGTCCACCCAGTGTCTTGATTGGCTGGCATCACATGCCGCTTCCGTGCACCGCATTGCAGCTTCACCGATCCAAGAGGCTCGAGATTCCTGGAGTCGACCGTGCAACTTTCCGATATCGCAAACCAGAGCCACAGACGCGCCAGCCTGCAGACCTGCACGCGATACTCACGGATGCAATTGAACCGCCCGTCAGCCTGATCGCCCGTTGCTCAAGAGCTTGTCGCGCCATCGCGGTCTGGGCCGCGCCATGCCTCTGGCCTTTGCCCCTTACTCCCGTTGAAGCCCCTGACCCGGACGCAAAATGACGGTGTGTGCGCATCATCGCGACTTGCATGGGGACGAGAAGACTGACCTGCCATCGATTCTAGACCAAGGCCGACCACTACCTCGAGCAGCTGGAACATGCGCGCTGCGAGGGCAGCTGGGAAGCGGTGCCCGAGCTCGTTCGCAAGGTCCGAAAGCACGCCCCTGTAAAGTCGTGTACGTTGTCAAGGCATCCGAACGCAGATTTCATCCTCGATTCTGACCTCAGTGATTCCAGGTCTCGCCCTCGTCGCCGAAACCGAATGCGCCATCTCCAATGCGACGCTCACGGGCGCCAGTCCCTCGGGCGCCGACGCCGCGAACGATCTCGATGTAGCCAGACGACTGCCGAGGCTTCAGAATGCACTGGAACAAGAGAAACCTGGGGCCGAGGATGGCTTTCAGGCTCAGGTCTGTGTGGGCTGGCTGTACTGGGTAGTCGGGGACTATGCCCTCGCCTTTCAAAGTCTGCCCCGGCTTGACGAACCTGACACCCAGGCCGACCTCACCAGCCTTGTTTCAGAGTGGAGCAGTGTCTGCGCACTCAAGTCTGCTTATCTGCGTGCAAACTGCCTGATGCGCGATGGGTCGAGGGTCGAGGCTCTCGCTGCTCTCAAATCTGCGGCTCTGGTACTACGACGCGTCGAAGCCGGCAAGGGCGTCAGAAAACAGTTACGATACTGGTCAGAGCTCTTCTTAACGGAGTGGTGCGTCATTGCCAGTGAAGCTATCAAGCAAGGCCAGGCATCTCGCGAAGATCCCTCTGTACTTGCGCCTTTCCGCGCATGGGCGACTTATTGGGATGTGATGCAGGCCCCCGTGACTGGCGGCTTTGGCTTCAAGGGTTCAGTGCCTAGAAGACAAGTATGGAGCGATTATTACATGGCATTATCTCAAGTCCTTCAGAGCGATCTTTCTTACGAGCCTGGACTGGTCAAAAGCATACCAAGCGACCTCTCGGCTCGAAGCCAGCTTCGGACTGAGGTCAAGTTTGCCGAAACGGCATATCGATCACTCCTACTTGCCGAGACAACATTTCCACGGGCTGACGAGCGGCGAGAAGAGGTTGAGGTGTTTGTTAAAGTCGTCGTCGAGAATTGGGCCATACTCTGCGGCCGTGGATGGCGCGAGGAGGACTTGGGTCAGGGAGGGCGCAGCGCCATTAGCCGCGGTGTCCTCGAGACTCTCTACAGCGCTGCAACACGAACCTTCCACTCAACCGCCATCCTTAGATCCCTCTTCTACGTTCATATATCGCTGGCCGAATTCGATCTTGCATTCAAGGCATTTGACTCCTATTTGGAGATTGTTAAGAGGGAAAAGGCAAGGGTCGAGAAGACGGGTGAGGTCGAGCCCAGCCTTGACAGCGACGATGTTGTTTTAGAGACAATGTCACAAGCAATCATGGCTCTTTGCCGCTACGGGCCACGAGAGGCCGGCGAAAAGGCCCGACGTCTAGGAGCTGAGCTCGAAGATTGGCTTTCCAGGTTACCGCCAGCTCAAAGCGCCGAGAATGGAACAAACGCGATAGCAGAGCATGCAACGAAGAGGGCGTCGCATCCCACCCTCGCTCCAAAAGTCGTCGCTTTGGCCTGGCAGGCCATTGGACTGTCTCAAGCACATTGGTCACGGCTTACCAGCGAGGCTAGTTCGCGGATCGAGATTCAGTCCAAAGCAATCAGATGCTTGAGGAAATCGGTCGCCACCGAGTTCGGCCGCTCAAAGGACATCAGAGCCCTCTTCAGCCTTGCCCTTCTTTTGGCGGAACGGAGAGAGCTCACGGCAGCCATTGAGCTGACGAGGTCCGCTCTCATGTCCAAGAAGGATCAGGATCAGAGCAAGACTCTGATTTGTGGCCCATATTGGCAAGAACGGGCGCTGATTCCGCTATGGCATCTCCTGGCCCTCCTTTTGAGCGCCAGACAAGACTATGCAATGGCTTTCCGAGCTTGCGAGGGCGCGTTGGACCAATTCAAAGATCCTAGCACTTTATTTGGCAGACCGAGCAGCAGTTTCCGCGTTGATAATTATGATGGCGCTGCAGCATCACGGTTGTCAGATTGCCCTCGCGGACTGGTCGATGACATGGACGACTCCGAGAAAGAGGGCATTCTAGAGATCAAAATCACGCAGCTCGCTCTAATTGAGCTCACAGAGGGCTCAGATATGGCTGTCAATACGAGTTACGAATTGCTCACTATGTTTACGCGTCTTTTTGGCAGCATCACTGCTCAAGAGACTCCAGCTGATACCACCACTACTCAGGCGCCAAGAACGTCAGGGACGTTTCGTAGTATCAGAGGGAGCATCTTTGGGACCAAGACAGATCGGACAGCGCAGTCGTTGAGACAGCCGAGCGCGTCCGTCGCGGGCGATAAGTCGGTCGTGGGAGCTTCGCGACCCTCAACTGGGCACAGCGTCAACGCGGCCAGACCTGCGATCCAAGTGACGGCAGATGGTGACAACCAACCCGGCATACCCAGGCAAAGACGAAGGAGCTCAGCAGCCCGGCCTAGGAGCGAGTCTCGCAGGAGAGGTAGCGTCAAGGCCAGGAACAGGAGCAACAGTCGTCCCAGGCCAGAGACGGCAGGCGCCGTCATACACAAGCCTACGATAGTAGACGGGGATGCTTTCTTCACACCCGCCCAGGAACTGGATCCGATTGAATCGTTTCCTCTGAACGGTAGAGGGCCTCCAGCAAGATCGTCCTCTTCTAGGGGAAAGGTGGTCTCGATGAACTCGTACCTGGCGACGGCCAAGCCTGCAGAGCCAATGGAAATTTCCACCGAAATCACGCAGGCACCGCCACATCTACTTCCTCTGATAGAGCTCCCCAAGGAGAAACAGACAGCACGACGAAAGGCAATCTTGATCAAAATCTGGCTGAAGATAGCGGGTTTCTATCGACGTGCCGGCATGTTGGAGGACAGCAAAGGGGCAATTGCCGAGGCGCAAAAGCTCGTTCTTGGGCTCGAGACAGATTCCTCGCTCGAGCCGACTGACGCAGCGCACGCTGGATGGGCAGTGGAGAAGAACCTAGATGACTTGCGGGGAGACGTTTGGACAGAGGTGAGCGAAGAGACGCATTTCTTGCATCAAAAGTCACTAACAAAGCTCAGCTCGGACTTTTGGCACTCGCCCAAGGCCAACCTCTCGTTGCCCGTTCAGATCTCGAGCAAGTCCTCGTGTATTGCCCAAATCACCCGGCTGCTACGGTAAACTTATGCAACATCCTCCTTGACATATCCAGCGAGACCCTATTGCCAGCCCCCGTCGTCCCGCCCCTGGACAATGTGGGATCCTCCGATGGACCAAACCAAGCACCTTTGCAAACCCGCGCCAAAGATTCTTCCAAGACGCTTCCCCTTTTCCCCTTGGGTCTCGCCGACCACTCCGCCCCAGTCAGCGAGCCTACGTCTCATGTCGTCGATGATGAGATGGCACCTCCGATCCCCGACGACCACCTCCCTGCCCCTTACAAGGCCACCCGCCTACCATTGGTTGACCGCCTCGCGGCTCGCGACCGCGCCTTTTCCCTCTTGACAGGCCTGACCCGTCTCGGCAGCGGCTGGGGCTACTCGGATGCCTGGTTCGCGCTTGCTCGCGCCTATGAGGAGAGCGGGCAGCCGGACAAGGCCAAGGAGGTGCTCTGGTGGTGCGTGGAGTTGGAGGAGGCCATGGGCGTACGAGACTGGCGGTGCGTTGGCGGTGGCGGCGGTTATCTCATCTAAGCAGCGTCCGGACTTGGCCTCCTCTTTGTGCATTATGCCACGCGTCTGATACCTGTTTCTGCAGAGATTACACCTGAACTATAGCTTGTTCGAGCCTGATGAAGAAGCGGATGGGCCAAATGTCACCTCATCTTTCCGCGCGAGCTTTCGAGAGTTCGTGACGCTTATCGTTTTGTTTATGAGTTGGCTGGCCTGTCGTTGGGCAGCTCTGAGGTGCGTTTACAGTACCACTGGCGAGCGGTTGCAAAACGCATACGCATGGCGATGGCGTCTGAGTGGATTAGGCCGTTGGATCAGGAAGCCCCTCATAATAACAATGTGTAATTGATCCATTGCGTTCAGCCATGCAGGGTGCCAAACGTCGCAAGTGGTGGACGAGCCGTTGGGACAGTGGCGTCTGAGGCGGAGATTCCAACGCCTGGCCTCACGCTCCCGAGTTTCAGGAGAATGAGAAGTCGATTGCCCCTGCGTCCATGACTCTCTTCAAGTACCAAGAGGGCCTCGTCTCTCTCGGTTCTACCGCGACTCGTCCAAGAGTACAGTCGCCAAGCCGGAGAGGATCCACGGCAACGCCTCCAGCACCTGTGATTCTATTTACTTGATTCCACTGCCCGAGATCTTGCCGTCGCCGATACATCCACATGGTCCTTGGCCTCTAAAGGCCTCGCGCTGCCGCGTGTCCACGAAACTCTTGCAACTTATCCTCAGCAAACCACGGGACGAATCATCCAAGACAATGCCAAGCCGCACCACGACATGAAACTCCTAGGCTCCCCTCTGACGAACCCATCAGGGACTTGGCAGAAGTCGTTGGCCACGTCCCCGTTGAACCAAGGCAACTTATCAGATCCAGGCCACGCTGATGCCGCAAGAGAATCACCTGCTCCGCCAGGCCCTCACAAACGCCACAAGACACTCTGGTCTTTCGAGTATCCTCGGCAATGCGGTGATTTCACTCTGCGGTGTCGACGACGCGGGTCTCAAGGTGGCTGACGCCTCAGCAGCCGCACTCTTCGGCCAGGGCGATAATGATGGATAGGTGTAATGTTTTCATGCCAGCCAGGGATATTCTTCCAATGAGATAGTAAGCCCGCCATTGATTCTGGCATCACACCCTCCCCTGCCTCGACTGCTCTTTTATTCAAGATTGTACACTGCGAGGAACTTAAACTGAAGAGAGATCGAAAGCAGCCGAGACAAAATACAAGGCATCGCACGTCACTGCAAGTGCAAGTCTTGGTGGGTGGGTGTGTGTTTCAATTGAAGTCAAGGCTGGATAATCAGGTGCGGCGTGAAAAGTCGAATCGATTTTTGTCTCCCAAAACGCCAGAGCATATCCAATAATCTCCTCCAAGGAAACCCCTGACAATCGCGCCGTTGTCCCAGTTCCAAATTCCAATCTGTGGTATCCAAAATCCAACCCAAAAACTCCACCCTGTGCCGCCGCTCCAAGTCTCTTGGCTTAGGAGCCGGAATCCAAGTATCCCATGAAGACGTCCCAGTTGAGCCTTTCCGGGCCCGTCGATTCGGCAAGTATCCCCTCCGAAATGCCTTGCATGGTCGTGGGCCGGGGCTCCGCTGGCTGTTCCGCCACGAACAGCTCGCGCTCCCAGTCCTCCCCGTTCGCGGCCTCCTCGCGCAGTTTGGCGTTGAGGAATGCTCCCAAGGTATCTTCTCTCCAGAGGAGGTCCTCCGATGGAGCCTCCTCGGCCGGCGAGATGGCCTCGACTGGCTGCGCGTTCTCCGCCGGCAGTGCAGCTTCGGCCTGCAAGGCTGGCTGCGGCAGCTGCTGCTGCTGTCCCTCCGCCACTAGCTGCTGCTGCTGCTGCTGCTGCTGCTGCTGCTGCTGCTGCTGCTGTTGCCGCAGTGGTTGTTGTCCCTCCACCACTAGCTGCTGCTGCTGCTGCTGCTGCTGCTGCTGCCGCAGTGGCTGTTGTTGTTGCTGGTGCCGGTGCTGCAGCTTCCGTTGACGTCTTTGCTCAGGGTTCTGAGGCGGCTGCTGCTGTCCGGCAACAGGAAACGAAGGAGGACTCAGCGAAGGAGTAGGAAAAGTGGTGTGCAAGGTAGGAGCCGCCGTATAGGGAGCTGAGGATTCTGGTCACGCCATTGGAGGGCAGCCAAGAAGCCGGCTTTGTATTGAGGATGATTTACGTTGACCGGCTCGCAGGCAATGGCTGCTTGCTGTTGCCTTTGGTGATCCTCGTATTGTCGCACCTCCATCAGCCACAGTTCCAAGTTGAGCACCGCAGCGGGATGGCCCGTGAGTCTGACTTTACTCCTGACCGACCACTCTCTGACGTAGTCCATGTTGCGCGAGTCAGTATGGACGTATTGCTTGAGGAGCTCGGTCAGCATCGAGATATTAGTACGGGATTTCTCCCGCGAAGGCGTCATGTTGAATGAGACCTCTCCCTCATTGCAGCAGCAAGTAAGGATGAAGAGGTCTGCGCCGTTTGGATGGTGGCCGTTCTGGAGCTGGGCGATAAGGTCGCCCATCAGTCGGCTCTCCATGGCCCACGAGGAGTTCCCGAGCTTGTCGAGGGAGGCTTTGAAGACCCTGTGGGCATCCGACACGGTCCAGCGCAGTCTTGCGAACCACTTGTGCATAATGCCCAAAGTGGCCTTCTCGTTGGCCCGGCTGTAGTCGCCAGCAGAGGGCACGGCGTCAGGTCCATGGGGCACCACATTTGAGAATGCCATTGTGTCCTGTGGAATATGTTCGGGAACAGGGACAGGCAGGTAAATGGCGACAGTAAGGCCCTGAGGAGCCTGATGGGAAGCCATGTTGTTGACGGGAGACATTGTGAAGCGCGGTATTATGTTCTGCACACAAATTGTGTTAGTCAGGGAATGAGCCTGGAATGACAGTGAAACTTACCGAGTAGTAGATGTGGAAGAGGTTTTTGAACGAAGAGTAAAGTCGTCGAGAGCGACTACCGAAGGCTTGCTTGCTGAGAAGCAAAGATCTTTGTGTCGGTTAGTATATAGGTCAAGACCAAATGAGGAAGCAAGAACCTACAAATTAATGTGTGTGTGTGTGTGTGTTCGAAGCAGTTGATGCTTGGTGCTCTTGGGTACGAAGATTATCTGAAGGACGAGTCCTTGTTGAAGAGAGATATCTTGTGAAGATGAAGATGAGAAAAGTCTGTGGGACGAGATGGATAGCAGGTCAGAAATCCAGGGAGACAAGCAGGGCAGGGCCTCAATATATAGTCTAGGAATCGAGCTCGAATCACTTACCGGAAAGGTGGCGAACCATCGTGATCAGATGGCCTTTTCGAGAAAACCTAGTCCGCGGTTACTTACTTTGTGACTAGAAGAAACAAAACTTGCGAGCATCGGGGCGGTTCGGGGAGACAATAGGGCGCCGCGAGGTGTCGTGGCCGTGCAAAGTAACTTGCAAAGGCATAAAAGAGGATATTAAACACCAGACCATGGCGAACTCTGTGCGGCCCCCTGCTCCCGGCTTGTGGTCTCTTGCGTGTCGTGCCGCCCTGGCTTGTCGCCCCGTCAAGCCCTTCTCTCCCCTTCGCCCCGTTGGTCCCTGTCACGCCCGTTTCGAGATTTTTCCGAGGCACGTCGTGGATGGAAATTACACGTAAATGATGTGTCATGACGTCACAATCCGATATAGACGAAGAAAGGGGGTGGCCATGGATGGACCATTGTATGTCTTGACGGGCCATTTTTTCAAGTGACAGCAACATAATGGGATTCGTTCAAAAAAGGGAGCCTTTGCTCGAATTTAAGACAACGCGGAATTGCAATGCTACTGCTACATGAGAATGGAACAAGTCCTGGGGAGGGGGGCAATATCAAATCGAGGCTGGCCCCATCGCCGTCCGTTCCTCCCCCCCGTAGACACTCGTCCCTTCCCTTGCGGGCGTCTCTTTCTGATTGGTAGGAAGCGCATGGCTCTTTCTACACGTGCCTCAAGGTTTCTTCAATAAGTGTAATGACCTTTTTGGGTTTATGATACAACATTGAAAGTTCATGCCCCGGAAGGACGCTCAAGCCAGGTTCGGCTCCACTACGCAGCTCCTTTGCTCCTTCTACAACATCCCAGCCGTTCCTGTGACTTACTTCGCAGTACCTGAGCCTATAGACGGTGCAAATACTGAATTCGAAATCCCCCGATCCTGTGGACGTTTTCGTTCCCGGAAAGAACAAGCCTACCAGAAAATATAAGCACCCTGCCCGGGAATTTTCCCAGAACACGCAGGGCACTGGGGGCCTCGGGATCAGGCACACAAGTCGGCGCAGGTACATTGTCCAGTCAAACCATATCACGTACCGGATTCCCATCCTGTCGTACTCGGGACCTTGGTGCGATTCCCGGCATCAAAATCTGCCTGGCTGGGCGGCTCTACTCATTCGTCATTCCTCCTTCTAGTTTTTCCATGAGGCTTTTCACTTTTTTCCAAACTCACGGATCATAGACTGCCAGTCCAGGCGCGCGCCATTTCTTCGGGCGAGGCGTCGAGGCCGTCGTGCCTGGTCGCGTCTGTGCTCCCTGTATAGTTCTTGACATGTCGTCGCTTCCCCCCCGGCCAGGCATATGTGTGGCCCCACTCTTTTGAGGCTAACTTTCGGCAGCGCGCAGGAACCAACCGCCTCTTCCCCATCTGGGAAGCTCGGACCTCAGATGCCGTTTCTGATTGGCTGCAGCTACGTTGGCGTCGGGCTGTGCCGCGGAAGCTTCTTTCCACGTCATGCCTTCGACACCAAATGTCCCGAACCGCGCCGACGCGCCGACGCGTAGCGCCATCGTGAAAACCGAATCGAGTAAAGATGATGGCTCTCAGTAGTAACGAGGCAGAGGTGATTCATGTGCCACTAGCTGGTATATAGTGAAATTTAACTGTCCACCCCGACCCGCCGGTCACCTCAATGGGCTTGCTCCCAGTCCTGTCCTGCCTCTACGCCAGAAATCTCGCACCTCCCTCGGCCTTCTTCATGGTTTCCGGAACAGACGCCACCACCATCACATCCATCACACTTCCCCAGCCCCTCTTTTCAAGATTCGAAGAGTCATGATGAACGCCAGCCGCCGGGCGGCCTTCGAGGACATTCGCGGGACTTCTACTGGCGATTCTTGAGCAGCCCCTGAAGGTACGACGAGAATCCCTTCTTGTCCGTGGATGTCGTCAGTGACCGGAGGAAATCTCCGCCGTCAATGCCCATGCTCGGAAACAGGTTGCTCTGGAGTTCTTGGATGAACATGTCGCCCGTCTTGGTGTAGATCGTCTGTTCAAGCGCCGCAATCTCCGTCAGTACCTGCTTCATCTGGGCGTCTTGTGACGGTCGAAAGCTCGGGTTCCGCATGACATCCCAGCAAACACTGTGGAATCGCTCAATAACGAAGCGGTCAAATCCAGGGATTGCAGGTGTCGGGCTTCCGCTGGGGGGAGTGGGGTTTTGGGCAATAGTCGCCACATCGGGACCTCCCCAGATTGCCGAGATTCGCGCCATGAGGGTAAACGCCAGCTTACTGGGCCCAATGTTCCCATCCAGTGTCTTGGCCAACTCGATGACGGAGGCAATCATTGGCTCAAAGAAGCCCTGGTTCGCCTCACTTATAAGCACTCCGTCGAGTCCATTGTTGAGAATGATTTGCAGAAAAGAGAGATACTCTCGTCGTAGCTCTGCAAGCTGAATCTCGTCGTCGGTTCCCGCTATAGGCTCGCTCAGACCACCAAAAATGCGTTGCAGCAGCGGCGTCAATAGCATGTTGAGCACCTCGTAAATCTCGGCCTTGAATCCAAAAACGACCTGGTCGAGAAGGCGAAGGAACATGGCCATTTCGTCCTTGGACGAGCTCTGAGAAAGCAAGCCCTCGATCCACTGTGGAAGCTGGGGCAACACTGCCGCTCCGAGGACTCCCAGCAACTTGGAGAATGACGAGCGGCACGCCGTCCTAATCTCGGCCGACGAGTTGAGCTGGTTGAGAGCAATCAGGATGGCTTCTGCCGCCCTAGAGAACTCTTCCGCCACAGCTTTTTGCGGAGGCGGGTGATGCGTTGAGGCGGAACCGGGAGACCAATCAGAAAATCCATGGGCCAGTGTTCCTAGCGCCATGACAATGTGATGAATCTGCAGCACCGCTTGCACGTCTCCTGCCTTGGCCCTGGGCAAATGGGTCTCCATGTCTCGGAAGAGAGGATCCATGACAGAGCGAGCGTACATGGCCTGGTTCTCCGGCGGCGTGCTGTTGGTGGAAGAAATACAGCCAATGGCCTCGAATAGGTACAGCTGGCTCGTGAAGAGAGCGTCGGCAGAGTGATCAGACTCATCCGAGGACATGTCGTCGTCGGCGTCTTCACCAGGCACCTCTGCCTTGATGGGCAGCAGATCCCCAATCGACTGGATGACCGTTTCCGCCACGTTACCCACCCGTGTACGGAGCTGCTTGATGAAGCGGTGGAAGAGATACCACGACCGAGTCTTGATGCGGACGTGGTTGTGGTGCACGAGGCGAACAAAATTTTCGAGCACCTGCGGGATGTAGTCGGGGTGGCTTTCGAAAATGACGCAGTACCGTACGCAAATCTCCATGTACTGGAGCAGGATCGCAGGGTGGGAGAGGTTCGCAATGCCTTGTCAGCCGGGTCAGCAACTCGCAGTGCCATCATGCCAAAGGTCCCTTCCACTAACCTGATCCCACCATCTTCTGCATCATGACGACCAGTCGCTCTGATGCCTCACTCGACGGCTGATTCTTGGTTCCTAGGCCATGGTTTGGTAGCGCGAGCTCACCGAAGAGATACATTTCGTAGAGAGCGAGGTCCAGGTCGCGCCAATCCATGTCTGCACCCCGTTGATCCAGCGTCTGAAATGTCGTGGCCACCAGGTTGCTCAGCATATCCATGTACAAGGGCTGATCTATAGCAGCGATCGTCTTTTGCAGGTTCTGCAGCTTTCTCCTAAGTTCTTGGAACTCGGCCTCATCGGTCTGCTCGTCCTCGTTTCCCCATGTCGAAGTGTCGTCATATCGCATCTTTCGAATGATGGCGTCGAGGATCGGGGCCAGCGTGGCGGCATAGTCTTGGGGCGGCTGACCGAGCTTTCGAAGGAAGGTGAGCAGGTCAGTGAGAGCCGGAATCACGGTCGAGCAGACCTCGTCGTACTCGTCCGAGAAGAACCGTAGCAGGAGGGGGAGGAAGTCGCTGAGATGCTGCTTGGCCCTGGCCCGGGTCTCGTCGCTGGATTGGCTGTCGTCGAGAGCCCTCACAATGTCCGACATGACGGTATTGACAAGCTTCGCCACGGCCTCGGCCAAATCGGTATCGTATTTTGGGGTTCCCTTGAGCTCGCTCAGGGGCCGACTGGCAATGAGTTGAGCGACAATCTCGCGCAAGTTGAGAAATGTAATCATTTCCATCTTGTCCGCCGACCTCATCTTCTTGCCGCATATTTCTGTCAAGGTGTCTATAGCGGTGTCTCGAACCTTGTCTTCGCCCACCTGACTGTTGCGGCCCACCATTGGCAGTAGCAAGCTGAGCATATCCTGGCTAACGACGAGCGATATGTCCATCCAGCTGACCCATTTGCCAACAACCTTGAGAATCAACTCGACAACGGTGTCGTTGTCGGCATATTTTGAAAGCAGCAATTTCCACGACTCGGCCACCTTGTGCATGTCTTGGGCGCGGAGCTGGTCCTTTAGTTCGGTATTGCGCTTGGCGTCGTTGCTCTCCCTGGCCAGGAGGATGTCGGCAATTTCGTCGTGAATCGAGGACAAAACCCGCAGGTAGAGCAGGACACCAGAAACGCTGCCGTTATTGGTGGGCATACCCGTGAGGTCCCAAAAGTCGTCCAGGAAACTCTGCCAGCCATCCTGGTAGAGGAAGACGAAGAGGTACGTCAGGGTCTGCGTGAGCTTGTTCTGCAACGAAACGGGATCCGGCTCTTGTTGTGCTGCAGGTCCGTAGCCTTGCCGTACGTACTGCAGCAACGTGTATTTGAGGTACGCCAGGCTTTCCGGGTCGAGGCCTTGGGTATGGACGGCATAGTTGACCACCTCGAGACACACCATGCGGACCACCTCGGACGTCCGGGGAGTTCGAGCGAAGAGGTTCGTGCATGCTTGCCAGCCTTGGGCGTTTGTGCGGAGCTGATTGAGGAATTCAAAGGCTTGCTCCTTGAGTGACTGGTCCGAGGTGGGACTCGACAGGATCTCGACAGCATTTTCGACCTGCGGAAAGCGAGAGGAGAGGCCCCGACGTCAGCGCTGGTCTTTGCGTTCCCTCAATGGGTTCTGGGCGACTGCGGCGATGAGACGCCATGACTGCCTGCCCTCGGTGCGCGCAGCTGGGGCAGCCTCGTGGCAGCCGAGGAGCCTCAAGATGGCGGATGGCGGGGCACGGGCAGCATCAGGGCGACTCACCTGGGCCTCCATGGTCGTCGAGGCAACTGCGGCACGAGGGCCGGGCACAGTATCTTGTTGTTACGGCGTCGAGGAGAAGCTGCTACGGTTCTGGCAGCCTTGGGCTCGCAGCATCCAGCATAGCTGTCGGTTTGGGCGGCGGCGGCGAGGCTACCGTAGAGTCATGCCTGAGCTGAGGGGCAGACGTTGGCGATTAGGGCGGCCCGGCAAGGCGAGGTGAGGCGCTGAGAGGCAGTTATCCCGTACCTGGGGAGCGCGTGTACGGCAATCGTCTATGGATCGTGTCTTGGTGCACGCCGCTTCGGGGATGAGTCGGCCTTTTCGCTTGGCTGTTGAATCGACTTTTTTTCGCAATCTTAATTTGTTGCGTCTTTATCTCTAAAAGTCGGTGCAGTTCTCGCGGCAATGTGGGGTGCTGTGTTGTTGTCAGCAACCCATCAGGGACATGGCCCAGCCGGCGGGCCAAGCCTCTCTGAACTGTGCCCAATGCGGTACCTGAAATCCGACGGTCTCTGGGCAGAACTCGATGTACCTTTTCGGAGGATTCTTCCAGGAGGAAAAAGGTAGACCCGGAGGCTGCAACTGGCGGGACATTTTCGGAAAAGCACTCAAGTCCGCTTTCAGGCCTCCTGAAATTACTAAGCTCGGGCATGACCTCTCTACCTACTTACCTACCGACTGCTACCCTAGGGTTGATTTGAACAATTCAGTTTGGACGAACTGCATAGTCCGTCACCAACTGCCACATGGCTACATGGTGCTGGGTCGTATATTTCATCGTTCTTTCATGTTCTTTATTGACCGACTATGCGAAGTCTCTGTGCTTGTGATGCCAGGAAAACGCCCTTGCCTGTACTACTGCGATGAGTTCGCGACGACTTGGCCTTGAAAAACGCAATGGAATCCCTTTGGCCGCAGGAAAGCCACTCCCCGGTCATTTTTCGGGATAAAAACCAGTAACGTGCCACCCACAGCCAGGTACATTCGCGCGGCCAAAGGGTCAAGTGCGCCGTGTAAAGACTTGCGGTTCAGCGGCTGTCGGCTATTTTACCAGATGGTATTCTGCGTCTGGCAGCAGAATGAACGAGTCACTTGTCGGAGCACTTGTTTCAATCCAGGCCATACCGAAAGGCCTGTCATCAGACTGCAATACATGCACAGCAGGTTCCAGGACACACCCTGGAGAGGTGGCCGAGTCAGCGTGTCGTCTGATCTAACGTCTGCATAACAACTGCCACGGAACAGAGTGGATTCGGGCGAGGCGCAGGCTAGATGAAACGCTACCGTCTTTACAAGAGATCGGCAAGGATGAACATGGGATGCTTTCGAATGCGGCGATCACTTGAAACATTTCGTCCAGAGGGACTTGAGCCGGATTGCATGAAATGTATCGTGTGCAGTACAAGCATTGCGATGTGCTGCAAAGTGCTGTACTCTGAATTGGCGACGAGGAGAGAGGAAGCTAGGAGCAGCTCAGGTGCCCTGTGTACGAAGTACCTGCGTGTAGATTACACGTGGCTTAGTAGCATGGTTAACGTCGTGCGACCAAGTCATGCAGACAATGACGCGGCACATGTCAACAGCATTGAGAACTACTCGATGCAAAGTGGAATAAAAGGCCCTCTCATTGTAGTGGTCGGCTCTGCCACTGTTCGAGATGTTCCAGCCCGTCATTGACTTGTGAGACGAGAGAAGGCAAAATATGGAGCAACAGCAGTAGATTCGCACAAGACGGCTTTTCATGAGGCTCAGCAGCATGTCTTGTACACGGGTGATAATGGAAGACAATTTGGCGTCTCGTCATTAACCATGACTTGGATGTGGCATGGCAATGAAGGCCAAGAGTATTGTGCTGAAGAGATGGCTTAAACCGGCATATTTTCGTCAGCACTGTATCTCGGACATGGTAATTCCCACCGAAAAACCAAGCCTGGCAAGAGTCGGGACTTGGAGCATCAACGAGCCATGGCGGCAGAGAGGCCAAGCATCCCAACTTGAGGCACAAGTTATTGGCTGCGGTTCGCGCCTTATCCTGTCGCAACATCTTGGAAGCTCTTTTAGGGTGACGTTCCGGCGGCGACTGACCCGGCAGGCGGGAGAACAGAGAACATGACACATTGATGCCTTCCCTCACAAGTTGTTCGTGTGTCATGTTTTCCGGCCTCCGCCTACAGTTGGGTGCTAGCAGCGCGCGGATTCCTCCGAGATCTGATCACATAAGGCCTGACAATCGAGCACCTCACTGACAAGGCCTGGGCAAAAAACAACGTCGGCGGTGGTGGAGCAAGTTCGCCCTTCCGCGCACGACTGGCGCTGACGTGGAGACTGGCTGGCGATCGCTCGATGTTTGACGCCGCCGTGGTGCAAGGACGAGATGCACAGGACAGGACAGGCAGCACCGCTTGCGTGTCTCTCCTGTTTCATGTTTCAAGAGCCCACGGGCATTGTTTGCGCAGCATCGGGCTCACCATGGTGCGACGCGAGCAGGCGGAACCACTGCAAGCCACGGAGAGCAGGGCGAGAGTGGGAAAAGAAACATGGTCAGGGACACTGCGTTGAACCAGCCCTCTGGTCAGCGGTCCGGGATGAAGCGCGACGATCCGCGTCGTTGATCCGTGGGGGGATGGTACAGTAGGACGGGTGGCCCTCATGCGGCTCCTTTTGCTGCTTTTTGCTGCTTGGCGTTTACTGAATGAGGTGTGTGCGCTGACTGCCGCGCTGTGAATACCGGCATGTTCCTGCAGCGGGCAGCTGGACTTGGCGAACAGAAGCTGAAAAGAAGCCGCAGCCGAATGCACCATGACATCCATTCTCCGTCGCCGCCTCGTTGCTCCTGTCGCGCAGCCTCGTGAGTCGTGCCAATGGCCTCGCCCAAGAAGACACCACAAAGCGCGGTCCAGCAAGCGGCATGGCTGGGCTAAACGGCGCTTCTGCCGGGCTGAAGAGCCCCTGCCTGTGTCCCAGCAGGGCCAGCAGCCAGCAATCAATCAAGCCGCCATGCAAGGCTACCGCCAACCTCGCAAGTCGCGGTCGCGGCCGTTGCCGCATGTCCCTGCATTATGGGGAAATGCGCCGGCTGGGTCGATGGCTGCTCTTGTCCATGGGCGCCAAGACTGTCGTTCGGTCATGTACGAAGTATTCGTAGTCCGTACACGGCGATGTGATGTGATTGATGCGATCTATTGTCTCACCGTGTCCCGTTGGCCGAATTGAGAGTTGCGACAGACTAAATGAGATCGGGGGGCCATCAAGATGCACCACTTCAACGCCAGCGTGTGACTGACAAAACACAACAAATACCGGGCTACAGTAGATACCTGGATTCGCAGCATTAGGCAGCGAGAATTAATGTCACTGGGGAAAAAGTCTCCGGCTCTTTGTGCGACACGGCCCACGGGAACATCTTCTACCGTTACGTACTTTGGGACAGTTGTTCCTGCCATCAAGGCCATGGACAACAAGTACTGTAATTAGGGCAAGAGCGATCTACTGTAAGCTGCACCTACCAGAAAGCTTGTTTTGGGGGCTGCCGAGGAAGGTGGGAGGGTGGGATGAAGCAGCGGCACTGGGCAAGATCCCAGGGCCGTACCTGCATTAGCGCTGGTCGGAGCGGCCGGCGTGAGCGTTTATGTTGTAATAAACTTTTCGTCCTCTAGGGGCAGCACACGGTTGACGCGTAAACGCACCAAACAACGTCCTACTTGATGCTGTTGCACGGTCAAGATGATCATTGACAAGTCGACCTCCAACGTCATCAACACGCTCCATGACACGTCGGAGATTCATCCGTGGCATGGTGCCTCCGTCCGTCATTCGCCGCGGCGGATTCGACCAAAATGGCATCAATGGCGGCGTCGGTTGGTGGGCTCCGTGAGTCCCAACGGCCGGCCGGTCTTCCACTTCAGGCAGCCTTCTCGATGCGCTTCATTGTCCATCGACATCTCCGGGCGCCGGGCGGCTGCGCGTAATGGTGATGTGCAATGCATGCAGCTAACCCCATAGCTTACAGAGACGCCCACCTGCTTCCGTGGGGCTCGATGCAGCACTTTGTCGTGCATGAGAGAGCGATTGCTGGCCGGGCCTGCGCTTGCAAAGATTGGGGCAGGTGGACGAGTCTACCGATACGGGCGAATCAGAACCGGGCGGCTCTCCAACAGGCGCAACGACGCCGGAAAGATGGTGACGCATCTCCAGTTCTCAACCAATCATGAGACGACCTGGGGTTTGCCAGAGTCCGGCCGCTCCGACCAGGCAACTTGGTGCTCAGCCCAGCAAATCGGGTCGCTCGTGGCTCTGGGGAATTGCGCTGGCCTCCTGACGTGGAGCTGGTTTCTACCGAGAGATTGCCTGCTACGACATATGAAAGCACCGCGACAGAAAGCGTTGTTTGGGCATGAACACCGGGTCCCTCCAATGTGAAAGACATCCTTTCTTCTGCAGAAGTGCATGATGAGATGGAGGGGTCGCGAGACATTGACATGGGCCGCAACCCTCTGTTTTTTGGCAGAGACAAGACGAGACTGGACTGCTCGGGCCTAGAAAGGACGAAAAATAGAGCCTTCTTTTTTCTGGGGTCGATCATGGCCGTTCACGTTGGAGTCTAATGCAGGTTATCAGCGTTATGCACAAAGCTTGGGAGCCCGCCAGCGCCGCCACGCCGGCCGTGCAGTTGCAGTAGTCGGGGGCACGCTGTCGTGAAAAAAACAACGCCCCCTTCCCCGTCTGTCAGCACAATTCTGGTAGAATTTTAGGTGAAAGGGGGGGCGTTTTTGTTACGACCACTTGGGGGAAATGGGAGCGCCCTCATGCTCCATCTGCCTCTTGCCATCGGTCATGGGAGACTCGGGGGTCCTGAGAGCAAAGAAGACCATACATACAGTACGGTACTGCTGGACGCGCAGACCTCGGCCTCGGTACTCAGTTCTCAGTGTGGCGACTCTGGCGAGAGAGGTTGGACCGGGCCCAACACGGCCCCTATTCCCTCCTGACCCCTGGGCCGTTTTCTCGATTGAGCCTTTCCACGCGTCGACCCCCACGGCAGTCGAGCCAACCGCTGGCCCGGACAAGAGCCCACGCCCCCCTCCTTTACCGCTGCTCTCCCCGTCGTCCTTTGTCCAAAGCTGCAGGCCGCGACAGCGCTACCTCTTAGTGCGCGGGGTGCCTTCGGCGGTATGCGAGCGCTATGTGCGGCGCGTCCAGATAGCCGGAGAGCTGGCCGGCGGGAGAAAAGGCTGGCGACCACCTGGTCATCTGGCACGGTAGGCGGCGGGCGGGAGATGAAGACTACAGCAAGGCCGAAAAGTAAGGGGAGGGCGCGCTGCTACGATTGGCGAATGCGAAACAAACGCCCTGCGTGACGGGGCTGGACGCGCTGATGACGGACTGCTCAGTTGCCATCATGGACCAGCCTGGCGTCTCTGGCACACTCTTTTCGCCCCGGCACCGAGGCAAAGCAAGCCGAGGGACACTGTGCGCCCGTGGCACAGTAGCCGCGTGGTTGGTTGTTGGACGAGCGAGCATTCGATCAGTACAGCTACTGTGCTTGCAGCTTTGACATCAACCAAGCTGTCGAGCAAGAGAGATGCGCGATCCGCCAGCAGGTATCCGTTGACAGTGGAGCAGCAGCCCCATTACTCGGCCGCTGGAGTATCGTGTACCTACTGACATGAAAACCACATAGAGTTGGGCTGGCGGTAACAGCACTGTGGATCTGTGGATGCTCTCGATGCCCCCGCGCCCCTTTGGCCAGCCGAAAAAGACGCCCAGTCCAATGCAGGCGAAGACTCTCCCTGCACGGTACCTGAGGCGGCCTGGCTGGGGGTGGGCGCATGCATGCATGGAGTGCGGTACAGCAATGACGGGCCGGGGAAGGGGCCCGCGCGACCTCTCAATGCAAATCGGTCCAGCACCCACCCACCACCATCCATCCCATCATCCATGATCCAACCATGCCATGCTGCCATCCAAACGACGCAAATCTCCACCCCTGGACTGGCGTCAAATGGGGCTAGCAATCTGCCAGGGCCGGCGTCGACTGGCAGACGAGACTGAGGAAGCGCAGCCGCGCCTCAACCACGTATTAATATCCTCCCCCATCCTCCCCGTCTCCGAGCTCCTCCTTCCCCCCTCTCCTTGTTCATCACAACAACGATAGCCATCTTTCTTGCAAAAGCCTTCTTGCCGTGCTTTTGTTGTGCCTTGACTTCGGTCGTCCATTCATTATCCCCCCTATTCCATATCAGCGAGCCAGCCATACCTTCCTTTCTCGCTTTATAATTTAACCCTCCTTACCAACCGTCAAGATGCGTTTCACTCCCATGGCTGTCATGGCCGGCTCTGCCGTTGCCACCTTCATGGACTACCCTGCCCCCGCCGGCGGTGCCAACTATCCTGCCCCTGGCGGTGCTTCCTACGGCCGCCCCCCCGGCCGCTCCTCCGGCTGCTCCTCCTGCCGTCGTGCCCGGCAACAACCCCGGCACCTACAACCCGGGCCCTGCCGTTCCCACCCAGGCCACCACTGCCATCGCCGTCGCCCCGACCTCCACCGTCTACGCGACCAAGGTCCACACCATCACCTCGTGCGGTCCCGAGGTCAAGAACTGCCCTGCCCGCAGCACCGTCCTCTCCACCGAGACCATGGGCACGCCCAGCGCCAGCGCTCCTGCTGTTGCTCCCGCTCCTCCCGCTGGTGGCGAGTCTCCCAACGCTCCTCCCGCCGAGGGTAAGAGCCCCGAGACTCCCGGCACCGAGGCTCCTCAGTACCCCGGCCAGGAGGGTGGCGCCGCTCCCCCTGCCAACACCGGCGCTGCCGCTCCCACCCAGGCTGAGCTCTGCCCCGCTAGCTCCGTCACTCCCGTCACCCGGACTTACACCACCGTCATGACCACTGTCGAGATGTCCACCGTCCAGGCCCAGACCCCCTGCGCCGCCGGTGCCACTGGTGTTCCCAGCGCTCCCGGCGGCCCCAGCGGCCCTGGTGCCGGTGGCATTCCCAGCAGCCCTGCCGGCCCCGGCTCTCCCGGCTCTGTCGGTGCCCCCAACGCTCCTGCTAGCCCCGGCTCCCCCGGCTCTGTCGGCGCTCCCAACGTCCCTGCCGGCCCTGGTTCTCCCGGCAGCTACCCCGCCGGCCCTGGCTCGCCCGCCGGCGCCGGTTCTCCTGCTGGCCCCGTCGGCACCGGAATGCCCATTCCCCCTGCCGGCAACCCTTCGTTCGGCGGCAACGGAACGTAAGTGCCACTCATTGCAATTTCACAAGAGATGTTGAGCTGACTTTACGATAGTACTGGTGCTCCTCCCGTCACCGCTGGCGCCGCCTCATTCACCGGCTCGGCCCTGGTTGCCGCTGCCGCTGGTGTTGTTGCTTTCATCTTCGCTTAAATACTTGTAGTCGGCAGCAGCAGTCGGAGGCCATGGATCACGGCAATATCGTTAGGGATCATGGCTACATCTATAGAGCAGATTATCCCGCATTGCGATCTGTTTTCCATGTACAGACTTAGATCACCTGAATACCACAACATATTTGACGTAACGACATGGCTTGCTTCCAGCTTGATTGTGTTGATCGTGTCGAGACGAGTATTTGCTTGAACTAAATCTCAGTGCTCAAACGTGAGCAGGTCCTGAAATTGTTATGCAGATCCACCGGGTAAGCTACTGTAATGACTAGCACAACGAACCATGACGGCAGTCGCACAAGTGCGCCCAGGATATCCTGGCCGGGCGCTAGCGGCTGAGGAATCGTTTGCTGCCAGACTGCGACTATAAAAAGGGGGCGTGTGTGGGGCCGTCTGATGCATTGGCATCCAGGCCCCCAGTGATGACAAGCTGGAGACCCCGGTCTGGACGGGAAATTATCTGGCCAACATTTCATGTCGGCGCATTCACCGCAGGGTTGACGAGACTCCTGTGCCAATCTCGGCCAAGGCAAGGCCCTGGTTGCTGTGTACACTAGTACAGCGCCTAACTGATGTTCCCGGGCGAGCTCGACGTAGACGGCTGGCAGGGGGAAGCTCGGCCGGTCACCGGAACCTTGCTTGAGCTACTTCGTACCCATGGGGACATCGGGGAGTCGAGCACGCGCCGACGCGGTGCTTGGGGGACGCGACCGAGTTGCCTGGCCACCTCGTTTCTGTCCTGCGTCCCTGTACAGTGAAGAGGCCCCCCGCAATCTCACGTCTCCAGGGGGAGATTTGTGAGTGCTTACGGCGGGCGAAGCAAGTTTCACAGGACAGAGTCACGGGAGCGGCTTGAGAAGCGGGCCAAAGTGTCGATCTCTCGCCAGTCGAGGTTTCCTGGCCGGGGCGGAGGAAAGCAGGCGGCGGGTTTGGGCGCTTTTGGAAGTGGGAGTTGAACGATGCTGGGAGCGGGGGATTGTGGTGACACTGGTGACTGCAGGTGGTTGAGGACCAACTCGGGCATTTTCGACATGCCGAGATGAGTGTGCAGCGACGTGATTTGAGGGCTAGGTAGTAGGTACGTTTGCTGGATAGAGGTGTGGACTTGGGCTAGAGTTATTGCGGGCAGCGCCTTCCTCCTGTCTCGCCAGCACCTGCCCTTTCTTCAGCGATGCATTTCGGGAGGAGAACAGGGTTTTGGGGCTTGACCGACTTCTGCTTGCCATGTCGGTCCGGCGCTTTATCGTTGCCCGAACTCGCCTCGTTTTGGGGGAGGCGACGGACCTCGGACAGACAGGTTAACCTTGATCGTCCAAGTTATTCCGGGATCAAAGGCCTGTCGCGGTCACTGTTCACCGACACATGTCCGCGGGCGTGTGCGTCCATTCGCTGTCCCTCGTTTACCTCGCGCCGCTGATTGAGATGCCTCGCAGGTCCGAGACGGTGCATCGCAGGCTGCCGCAGCACAGAGAAGGCGTTACCAGATGCACGTGGCAGCGTGGCATCGATCCGGCCCCCACCGAGCACGTTGTCGCCCGCTGCGGTTGCGGGCTCGTGCGTTGAAGAACCGGGGCGTCGTTGCCAATGAGGCTCAATGTTCCAAGACAATCTCGACGACGGAGTCTCGAAAGGCTCGTCAAACTCGCCATCGAGTTATATCGTTGTCGACTTATCAGCCTCATGTTCGGGGCTAGGCGTCTGTTCCGCGATTGGATCGCATGCCGGCGCTTTGCGACTTCCGATCAAGGACGGCCGTGATGCTGCGATTGCATGCGGCTCGTCTCGCTGCGACTCCCGCCGAGAAAAGGCCCCGCAACTACGTCAACACGGGTCCTTGCTGAGAGGCCGCTGACCATGCCAAGACTGCAGTTACGCCAGGTAATGGTGCAACCACACTGCTGACAGTCGAGGCCTAGTGTCTACAAGGACCGTATCCCGCCGCAGGACCTCCTTCGTTTACGGACGGACCGTCAGAGTCTTGCGCAATGTCGCATACCATGATGCATCTTTCCAAGCCTCGTTGCTGGGACAGCATATCCAGAGACCAAACGAAAGTGGCCATACTGTCTCAATGAGCAGCAAAGACAGGCACAATATAATGTTTGAGCAACAAAGGTCAAAGGGCATCTGCAGAGCACCTTTGATTTCAAGATTCGATTCTAGCTAGAATTCATCCTACCTTTGGCGCAATATCGGATTGCAATCTCTCCTTGAGACCACCTCTCGCATAAGCAAACACTATTTTCTCTCCTTGAGACCACCTCTCGCATAAGCAAACACTATTTTCGGATTTCTTCAGTCACCCCGAGCGAATACCCCGACCATCAACTATAATCGCTTGGCGAGCCGTGAAACGGCGCAGATACGGCTCGCTCGCTGCGGATCCTACCGAGGCTGAGTCGGCGACGTCACGAATGCAGCTCGCTCTTCGCTCTTCGCTCCGAGCCCACCAAAATGATTGAACCGAGCATGAGCCTCACCAACAAGTCGGCCCCGGCCAGTGCTCCATGGCTCTGACCCAAGCCCTGTGAGCCGCAGACTGCCTTGTCGGGCGCATGCGCGTTTAACTCTTCCGCACTTGGCAATACCTATGTGCGGGAGCTCCGTACCCAGACGGCACTGCAATTCTCACACTGAGCTCGCGCGTTTCAAGTTGCAAACTACGAGACAAGGAATCGCTAGAACTCAGACTTTTCCCCCGGCTCCGAGAGGGAGTCACTCATGTGGCGCGGTCGCACCTAGGATTACTGAGCTTCTGCATGAGGATGAAGCATGTGCGACGGGTGTATTTGAAGAAGCTGCAGCCCGTCAGTCAACACTCTGGACATCAACATTGACAACGACCAAGCAGCAGTTTGCTGAAAGCTCACTCAGAAAGCGACCTGATCTCGCCACCTTTAGGGGTTTTAGATATTACGCCATTGCCATATCTCATTGCTGGTTCCGATCTGATTACGAACTGGGCTCACATCAAGCCTTGACGCACGACAGCTCGAGTCGTCATCTGGACGAAGAAACCTCCAAAGTAAACACAGCACATTCAGTCATTTCAAAAGAAAATGTCGGCTGCAGGCGGCCCTCCCCCGGGTCTCAAGGTCTTTGGCCCCGACACCACCTGCAACTTGGACACGTGTCCAGTGGAATGGAGTCTGTACGGTTTCCGGCCATCACTGGCAGCTAACGTGGCCTTCTTGGCCCTTTTTGCCGTCATGGGTCTCGTCCACACATGGCTGGGTATCAAGTGGAGGACCTGGGGCTTCATGACGGGCATGATCCTCGGCTGCCTTTGTGAGCTGGTTGGCTATGTAGGGCGCATCATGCTATGGAAGGACCCCTTTTCGTTTAACGGCTTCATGACGCAAATTAGTAAGTCAAGCATTCGACCGCGAGTCCCGAAAGACGCAATCAGACTCGGGCGATGATGGATGAGATGATGTACTGACAAGCGGGATACAGTCTGCCTGACCATTGCGCCCGTCTTCTACACTGCTTCCATTTACGTCACGCTCTACAAGGCCATCAACTACTTTGCGCCCGACCTGTCGCGCTTCCACCCCAAGCTATTTTACTGGATCTTTATCCCCTTTGACCTTGTCTGCCTCTGCCTGCAGGCGGCGGGCGGTGCCATGTCGACGGATTCGAGCGGATCCAACAAGGCGGGCGAAAACATTTCGATGGCTGGACTGGCGCTTCAGGTGGTGATCCTGACGGCCTTTATCGCCGCATTTGCCGACTACATGTTTCGCTACTGGCGGTCTGGGCGGCTCATGGGTTTTGGGGGTCGCATCGGCATCTTCTTCTTTGGACTGACGGCATCCACCCTCCTCATCTTGGTCCGATGCGCCTACCGCGTGGCCGAGCTACGCGACGGGTACAACGGCACGCTGATCAAGGAAGAGATTCCCTTCATTGTCCTCGAGGGCGTCGTCATCGTCTTGGCTGGGTTCGCGCTCTGCCTCGGACATCCCGGCCTCGTGTTTGATCGGGAGATGCCGCGCAAGGTGTCGCGGGACAGCGAGAGCGACCTGCCAGCCTATGGGCGCAAGTGAGGCACAGGGCGATGGGTGTAGGTCCCGGGGTTTAGGGAGGCCAGTCGTGTGGCGAGTCTGCAGCTCGCGGCGACGGGGAGTTGTGTTTGTGCTTTTTGCCGGTTGCTACAAGATTGATTTCCATGCTAAGCGTATGCATGATGCATTGTGGGGGAATAGAGGGTTCACGGTATGGCATTAGACTGCTCAGGAGCATTTCGTCGTCTTATGACGACTGCATTTGAATATATCAAAACGCGTTGCTTGATTGTCAGACAGCCTTGATGTCGTACATGGACAGAGTGGTACAGGACTTGGGCCGAGGCGGCACGGAGGAAAAAAGATGATTAGCTCCGGAACTCGGCCGCCGCAGCGGGGCGAGACGGAAGAATCGGAGCGGGGATCCCCCACCAGGTTGCCGATGCGGGGGAGGGAATAGTGGAGCCGAGTGGAAGCTGTCGACGACTCCACTTCTTGGCGCAGATGGGAGCTCATTGGACATGTGGTGATGTTGAATCCTCCAAGGGATGTAGTATTTGATGCATCGGGACTGCAGTAGATTTTCTTCTTTCGCTGCCCTCGTTTTGCTTCAGGTCGTTTGTATCAAGTACATGCATGCGTGGCTGTCAGGTTTTCTACTACGGGAAGGAGCGGTGTCATGTTCTCCACCTCGGGCCCCTAGCTATCCGGTATCCACCTCCCTAGCTAGACTGCTGGACAAAAAGTCTCTCCGCTTCTCGCAGGCCGGATTGTATAAAGATCCCCTCATCGCCCAGCCGCAGCCGCCGCCCCTCTCCTCTCGACGGCATACTGCCTCAACGCTACATGCTCGCCCGGCAGACCGCGCGAGTGACTTGCTGCACCTTGGCCTCCGTCTCGTCGCGCCCTCACCGATTGACCCGAGCCTCGTCGCGCCGCCTCTGCACGTCGCCGCCCGTCATGGCCCCGCCCGAGGCCGCGCTCGACTTTGTCGACTTTGTCAATGCCTCTCCCACGCGTGCGTCGTCCCCTTTTTCTCTAAGCTCTGAGGCTTCGTCCCATCCCCCGGAGCGCCGAGCTGACGAGGTTGTGGCTCCGCAGCGTACCACGCCGTGCAGTCGGCGATTGCGCGGCTCGAAAAGGCGGGCTTCGCGCCCATCCGGGAGCGCGACTCGTGGGCGTCGACGGTCAAGCCCGGCGGCCGGTACTAGTCGCCGGCCGCGTCCTGGTCCGGGACGGCGGCGACGAGGTTGTCCAGCGGCTCGTCAAGATTGACCGCCCGCTGCTGCGCATCCCCACGCTCGCCATCCACCTGCACCGCC
The DNA here is from genome assembly GCA_000956045.1 of Hirsutella minnesotensis 3608. Taxonomy (NCBI): domain Eukaryota; kingdom Fungi; phylum Ascomycota; class Sordariomycetes; order Hypocreales; family Ophiocordycipitaceae; genus Hirsutella; species Hirsutella minnesotensis. The sequence goes on along the minus strand of KQ030540.1, from coordinate 236,922 downwards.
AGTCGAGCTTCGACCCCAACAAGGAGACGGAGCTGTTTCCCATTGCGGGCCTGGTGGAGGCTGAGCTCAACAAGGACGACGGCGGCGACAACACCACGACCGCCGGCAACAAGGGCGACGGCAACAAGGACGGCGACTTCGAGCCCCTCACCAAAATGACGGACCGGCACCACCCCGCGCTGCTCGACGTCGTGGCCGGTGAGCTGGGCGTGGCCGTCGACGCCATCGCCGACTTCGAGCTGGTCCTGTACGACACGCAGCGCGCCGTCGTCGGCGGCCTGGCCGACGAGCTCATCTTCGCGCCGCGCCTCGACAACCTCGGCATGACGTACTGCGCCATCGAGGGCCTCGCCTCGTCGGCCGGGCAGGGGCTCGACGACGACGACGCCATCCGCATGGCCGCCTGCTTCGACCACGAGGAGATCGGCTCCGAGTCGGCCCAGGGCGCGCACTCGAATCTCCTGCCCGCCGTGCTGCGCCGCCTGTGCGCGCTGCCCATCGGGAACAAGGGCGGAAACGACGAGAGCGTCGCCGCCACGGCGCACGAGCAGACGCTCGCCCGGTCCTTTCTCATCTCGGCCGACATGGCGCACGCCGTGCACCCCAACTACGCGGCCAAGTACGAGTCGTCGCACCAGCCGGCCCTCAACCGCGGCACCGTCATCAAGGTCAACGCCAACCAGCGGTACGCGACCAACGCGCCCGGCGTCGTCCTGGTCCGCGAGTGCGCGCGCCTCGCCGGCGTGCCGCTGCAGCTCTTCGTCGTCCGCAACGACTCGCCCTGCGGCACGGCCCGGGGCTCGCCGCCCTGCTCGGCGTGCGCACCCTCGACCTCGGCAACCCGCAGCTCAGCATGCACAGCATCCGCGAGACGGGCGGCGCCGCAGACGTCGCCCACGGCGTCGGCCTGTTTCGCCACTTTTTCGGCAACTACGGCCGCCTCGAGCCCAAGATCCTCGTCGACTGACCGAGGTTCAGCACCATTGTCGACTGAACATGGCCTCGAGGGAAAGGGAGAAAGGGGGAAAGGGGGGAAGGTTGGATATTTTTGGATACTTGCAAGCTCAAAAGCTCATGATTGCATCACGACAGTCACATCAAGCCCTCGGGCAAAACATAGATGCCTCGTGTTTCCCGCTGTAAACCTTGACTGACCAACCCTTATCGGCTGGCTTGGCCCGATTATCGTCATGCAATTGAACCGGCGCCCAAGTCTGTTCCCGCCAACGCCGCTGGATATATCCATCACTGTCATCATCATATGTACCGCCCCTTCCCAGAAACCCGCAATGCAGTGTCGGCGCCCCCGTCCCGTCGCCCCCCCGTTTGGCCCCGGACATGGTGGCCCGATGGCGGCCGTGATGCGCACATCAAGTCATTCTCTTCAGGGCCTAGATTCGTGAAATTCGGCGTCGCCGTCGCGTTCCTAAAAACTCCCTCCACACGCATCCGCGTCAAGCGCTCCCCCGAGCACTATCTCGACGCGTGCCCGCGCGCCAGGCTCAGCAGCCCGTTGGCCGCGCCGCCCCTCATCAAGGCGCTGCCGGCGGGATCCGCGT
>KQ030540.1:0-231531 GCA_000956045.1 Hirsutella minnesotensis 3608 | reverse complement strand
TCTTGTGACTGCGGCGGCGAGTCTTGATCTTGCGAGGAATCCAGGGACGACGACGAGGACGAGGCGGAGGCGTCTTGCGGGAGCGAGGGCGGGCTCTGCACGCGGACCGTCCGGCGCGGAGGCAGCGGTCGGTGCTGGAGGTCTGCGAGGGGGACGGCCGTCTGGCCCGTGCGGAGCTTGTAGCTGGCGAGGCCCAGCCTGAGGCGCAAGATTTCGACCTTCTACACGCGGCGGGAGTCAGTCTCCAAGGGCCGCGCCATGTCCCATCCCGCAAAAGGGACCCGTCGGGGCAAGGGGCAATGGCCCGCTCAAACGCACCTGTCTTGTTTGCTCCCGCGTCAGGCGCGGGGCCGGGGGCAGGACCCTGTTCAGCACATCGGGCTCGTCGGGAACGGTAGTGGTGGTGGCGACGGTGGCCCACGAGGCGTCGAAGACGGAGCTGGCGTCGGGGCTCTGCGACCGGGATCGCTGCGGGCGCAAGTTATTCTGGTACACGCCATTAGCACAAGAAAACATTGAGGCCTCGGCGGGACGGTCGAAGCCAAGGGGTTTGCCGACGCACCTCGTCCCGTCCAAAACACGCCTTCTTGCTCGTCGGGCTGCCGTCGGCGGGCTCGTCCGCGCCGGCCGGACGCTTAGTCCCGACACCGTCGCCGACGCGATTCTCGGCCCCGTCGCGCCCGCGCGCAGGCGCCCCGGCGTCCTTGAAGCCGGGCCGGGGCGACGAGGGCACGACGTTGGCGTCGAGGGGCGCGAGCGCGGCGCGTTGCCTGCCACCCGCGCTGGACGACGCCGGACCGGAGTGGGCGTCCATTTCGTCCTCGGTCCTCGGTCGTAAACTCGTAGTGGAAGGTAGGGATCTCTGAAACGAAAGACGCGAAGAAGAAAGAAAGTACCAAGGCCAAGGAGCTCGCTCGTACGCCAATGACCGTGGCGGTGGTTACGCGAATTGTGTGTGCGTGCACGTAGGTAGTCGGTGCCGATGACTGTTGCTCAAAGCAGCATCACCAGTCAGTCTCCTTCAACAACGTCCGTATGCGCGCGCGCGAATGCGAGTGAGGACAAGACCCGCGCTGCCTTTTTCTCCGTGTCGATCCCGCGCCTCGCCAACGGCGTCGAGCAACTCAGAGTGTCAAGAAGGCGCGGGAGAAGGGAAAAAAAAAGAGAGCCAACGAATGACGAGAAACAGTGACAACAACAGCGACGCGCGCGTATATCTCGACAAGAGGCCGTCTGCGAGAGGACTGCAGAAACCGGGGATGGGGAAGAAGAGGACGGAGACGGGGGGAAGGAGAGGATGCGCGTCGTATCAAATACAACGACATGCGATGCGGTCGATTCACAATGGAAGTCGGAGAGAGTGTGACGGCGAGCCCCGGACCCGACGAGGCGGCGAGTGGACCAGGTATACAGTAGGTACGTATGGGGGGGGCAGCGCGTTCAATGCTTCATCGTGGGGACGCGATCAGAGAGTCCAGTCCACTAAACGCGCCCCGTTCAGGTGACCTCGCACCTGGTCCAGCGCACTCTACGCACCAAAGTCGCGCTCCCGCGTCCCCTCTCTTGCCCCTGTAACCAACCGCGCCTCTGCCTCGCAGGGGTTTCTTTAGGGGGGGCCGACCAGGGCCAGGGGTTTATTGTTCTGAAGTACAGTTGAGTGGTGCACAGCTGAAGTCCTGAAGCACGCCCACATTGACGCGTTTGCGCCTGCGACCCGTCACGCCCCCCCATTCCCTGCCCCATGTCTACGCCCCATGCACATTCGGCGCCTCACAACATCGAATTCGATGCTTCCGCGTCGGCAGCCCCATCAACTTCGATACATGTCACTTGCTTCATCAACATCACGTCCAGACTCGAGCGCTCGAGTAAATCTATCGTCTCGGACGACGCCATCTTGAATTCGTCGGCTTATAGCAATCAGCAAGAGAAAATGCACCTTTTCCTTCACCCCATCGTCCCCATCACTGCCAAGTGGCTCATGACGGCACCCGCTCTTTATCCCCTCCGTTTTGCTCGTCCACAATACACGTCAGGCCGGCTTCATGCTCCGTCGCCGTATGCCGCCCCAACTCATAGAACCGTCTTGCTCCCTCGACAACGTCGTGTGCAGTAATGCATCGTATCATGAACTCGGGTATATATCCTGGAAGCTCGGCGCAAACAAGAGACGGGCAACAGAAGAAAAAAGCCCCGCTGTAGAAACGCTTTTGTACCACGATTAATCGTTTCCGATATCCCGACCAAAGCATACAACCAGGCTTCAATCAGAAACCCAAATCAAATCAACGGGAAAAGCTGGACGGCAGCAACACTGTGCTGCCAAAAAGAAAAGAGTATCAACGAAAGAACAAGTAACTCTACCACATTAGGTAGCCATGCTGTAAAAGCGCGTGTCGAGCTCAAATGGCTTCGAAAAGTCGACATTGACCTCATCCCAGTCTGGCGCGGGGCCGAACGAGGGTTCCATGAGCACCATCGGATCCAGCGTCTCATGCATCGTCTCGCAAGTGACTTCCTTGGTCATCATGTCTCCTTCCAGGTGTGCATTGTTCAGATCGAGCAAAAGATCCGAATCAAAGTTTTCGTAGTTGCGCCAGTAAACGTCAATGTCCAGAGCCGCGCCCTCGGATATGTCGCTGTTGGGTTCGCTCGACCCGCTGTCCTTGCTAGACTCGGGCGTATCCTTGGGCGTCAGCGAGCGGTACATGTTGGCCTCGCTGACAATGTTGGGCAACCCTATGCCCTTCTCCCAGCCTAGATTGGCGATGAAGGCTTGTGGATCAATGGTGCAGCTAGCCCAAGGGTCGTTCCGCGCTGCGGATCCGGAACCATCACCTCCCTTGCCGTCGCTCGACTTGCCACCGGCCGCGTCCGCCTTGCCTGCGGCTTTGGCGTCTTGTGGCCGGCCCGCGGTGCTCCCGCCTCTCCTCATTGCGACGTCTTGAGACATGGGCGTGCCCGCCGTGTTACCGGGTGTCGGATGGCCTTGCTTCGACGTCGATGTGCTCATGGCCGTTGCCGATTCGGCCAGCTTTTGAGGACTCTTGGGGCTGCCATCAGGTTCTAGGCCCAGGGCCAATGCCAGGTTTTCCTTGACAAACTTGATGGGATCCTCTTTCGGCTTGACATGCTCCTCTTCCACGTGATGCTGCAAGGCCTGCTCACTCGGGAACCCAAAGGGCGAAGAGGCGCACTCGGGATCCTTGCAGAGGAAGACGGGCTTCTGGGGCTCCGGTGCTCGGCGCATCTCGGGCGAAGCGTTCTTGCTCGTCTTCGGCGACGGGGTGGCCCCCGGTACGGATGGGCCCGAGGATTGTCCACCAAGCTTGGGCTTCTTGCGCGCCGGTGGCAGCTGAAGGTTCATGTCCTTTGGCTTACCGATGTAGCTGGGGTTGCCGTGAGGTGATGAGGCACCAAAGGGGAATGGGGGCTGCGTTGCTGTCGGTGCCGGCGGAACTTGGTTGGCCTTGACGGATGGCTTCGGCTGGTTCGTCTTGTTGATGGCCTGAGGGTTCTTATCCGCGTTGGCAACGTTCATGGTCGCTGGCTGCCCCGGCTGACCCTGTTGACCCTGCTGCTGCGCCGCTTGGGCGCCCTGGTTCTGGGGTGTCGATTGAGACTGCTGTGCCTGATTTGCTTGCTTCAGCATCCCGTTCTTCATCATGCTGGCAGCAAGGTCCTTGGCCATGCTCTCCAACATGGCTCGAGCCTGGTCAATCTCGGAAGCTCGAATGCTGAACCTATCCTTCAAAACTTGCAGCGCTTCACCGTCCGCGAATTGCTTCATGATGCGCAGACGCTGTACGAGGGGTTAGACGGTGGACTCAAATGTGGACTGGACGGGAATACTGACAGTGCGAAAGAACATCTTGGCGCGCGCATCGTCTCGCGTGATGGAGTACCACTTGGTCAGACCTCGACCGACCTTGTACATGTCGCCTGCTATCCGCTGGAGTTTCGTGGCCGTGTCGCTGTACTCTTGCGGGCTCATGGAGATGTCGGGCATCGACTCCTGGCCAAATTTTCGCTGCTCCTCCTGACTGAGCTGTTTCAAGCGACCGAGAGCCTCGTTACTGGCGACCTGTTGCATCATATTGGCGGCCTGCTGACCCTGGCCGGCCATTTGCATCTTGAGATACTGCTCATACTTGGCCCGTTGTTCGGGATTGAGTGCCGCGACCTGTTGAGGAGTCAAAGATGGCATCGTCTTAGGGCCTGCCTGATTCGGCTGCGACGGTGGTCGAGTCGGAGCCGAGTTCGCATTCGTAGATCCAGGGGTATCCGCAGCATCGTCTGTGCTCGGGCGCTTGAGGCTCTTTGGGGGCTGCGGTCGGTTGTTTCTCGCCTGGTCATTAGCTTGCTGACCGGTCTGCTGTGAAGCTTGCGCAGCCGGCTGCGGCGGTTGCTGTTGTGTCGGCTTCGGAGGTCCGGCTTGCATGGCAGCTGACTGAACCAAAGCATTCGGGGTACCTTGCGGCTGGGGTTGCGGAGTGCGGTTCTGCTGCTGAGGAGTGTGCTGCGGCGGTGGTTGGGACTGCGGCTGGGGAGTTGACTGCATCTGAATCGGAGTCTGAGCGGTGCCGGGCATCTGATTCTGCGCGTTCTGCTGGTTTTGAGCCTGGAGGTTTGCCTGGTTCTGAGCCTGCGATTGTGCTTGTTGAGCCCTCATCTGCTGTTGCTGCTGTTGCTGCTGCAGCCAATGAGACTTCTTCATGTGAGCAATCATTGTGCGCAGTTGCTCCTCAGAAGCGTGAGCCAGGTTGGGCCTCTGCGTTCGGATCTGCATGATTTCCTGGGGCGTAACCTGGAGGACCTGCGGCGGGATGTTGCCCATGGGACGTTGCATGCCCATCTGCTGATTGGGCATCTGGCCGGGCATCCCGGCAGGATTCATGCCTGGATTTTGCATTGACGCTCGCCGTTGCATGAGAATCTGAAACTGCTTTTGCTGCAGGACCCCGAGTTGGTTCCGCACGTTTGGCGGCAAGCTGTTGTTCTGGTTCAGCCAGGCCTTCAAGTCTCTCCATTTCTTAACATCAATGGGCAGCTGTCCAATCTGTTGGTGGACTTGTGGCGGCAGGTCCATCTGATCCATCAGCACCTGGGCTTGAGGATTCTGCATGGGCATTCTCGGCATCTGCATTTGTTGTTGGTTGACGGCACCCAGGCCATTGGGCTGTTGCATTCCCTGTGGACCCTGTGCACCGCCCATATTCATGTTCATCTGCCCGCCGAATTGAGGCTGAGGGCGATTCTGCTGGTTCATTCCCGCACCCATTGCCATTTGTTCCTGCCTTTGAGTCTGCCATCTTCTCATGACTTCGTTGATCTTATCCGGTGCCATGCCCTGGAGAGCTTGACGCTGATCTGGCGTCATGCTGTTCAGGAAGGCATTGTAATTTTGGTTGTTTGGCCGTTGGACGCCCTGGTTGAACCGCTGATCTCCAAACTGCATACCTCCTTGAGGCATCCCAGGCCCATTCATGTTGTTCACCGCACTTGGAGGCCGGGAGACGGGCGTGTTGAGGGTGTTCATGGCCGGACTTTGCGACGGAGGGAGGCCGCCGCCCATGCCGTTCTGACCTTGCATCTGCTTCATCTGGAGATGGGCCTGGGGCTGCTGCGCCTGGTTCATCTTCATTTGCTGCACATTCGGATTTTGGGGCTGTTGCTGGGCCTGTTGTTGCTGGGCCTGCTGTTGCTGCATTTGCTGCTGAGGTTGCGGCTGCCGAGGGGCTTGATTCGGACCCTGTTGACCAACCATGTTCTGATTGCCCGGCTGAGGCGTACCGTTGCGCGCCCCGGCGCCGCTGGCGGGAACAACCATCTGGCCTGCCTGTTGAGCCATGAGGCCGTTCATTTGCTGGTCCTTGATGCTCTCCATGTTGGGGGTGAACTGTGAAAAGTCGTTCGGCTGACCGGCGTTCATCATGTTCTGGCGCTGCTGCAAGGACTGCTGGCTATGCTGCTGCTGCATCATGGCGGCTTGCGCCGGATTCTGATTCGGGACACCTCCCTGCTGCTGTGCGCGGTTCATGCTGGCCTTTAGCATGTGGAATGCCTGCGTCTGGAAAAACCACATGAGGGGGTCCTTTCCCTGAGCCTGAAACTCGGCGAGCTGCTGTGGCGGGAGACGGTTCTGCACCTGCAGCCGCGCGCTGGCTTTTTGCTGTTCGGTGGCCTGAGCCATCATTTTGGATGCGAGATCCATAACCTTGGCCTTGTCTGCTTGTGCGAGCCGTGACATCTCGTTTGTAATCTGTTGAGGTTGTCGATTCAATTGCCCGGGCATGCCCATGACGTGTGGCCCCGGGGGCATGCCTCCGCGACCAGCCTGCATCCCCATGCCCATGCCCATGCCCATTCCCATGCCCATTCCCATGCCCATCTGCTGCTGCTGTTGCTGTTGCTGTTGCTGTTGCTGTTGCTGTTGCTGTTGCTGCTGCTGCTGCTGCTGGGCCTGCTGCTGCTGAGCCTGCTGAGGGATGTGCGAGGGCTGCATCTGATGCTGAAGGTGCTGGAAGCCTTGTTGCGGTGCCTGGCCCATGCCGCGGCCCATCTGAGCTTGCATATTCATCATCGCTTGGGCCTGGGCCTGAGCCTGAGCGGCTTGTGCTTGTGCTTGAGCAGTCAGTGTATTTTGGAGATTCGGCTCGTTCGCCTGACGCTTCTTGAAGAACTCGATAGTCTTCTGGGTCATGGCCTGGTCATAGGCCTCCTGCGCAAGAGTCAGCAAACAAACATGCATGGTGACACACTAAAGGGACTTGCCTTGCTGGGAGATTTCATGTATGCATCACGTTCGAAAGTGCATCCAAAGTCGGCAGCTCGAGCGTGGTCAAGGCCGTTGACTGCCAGCGCGATATTGGATATACTGCAAGACGGGTCAGTACGGCGGCGGATCAAGGTTGGTCGCAGGGCATCATCATACGCCACAACGGCTTACACGATGCACATGGGGAGCGATGGGATGTACGTACAGTTCCATGGTCTTGCCCATGCGATCGCTCAAGGTGAGGTTGGCTTGCCATGCCATGGCGTTGGGGAGCTGAGAATGTTGTAAAAGATTTTGGTAGACGAGCTGCTGCAGCTGATGCGTGTTTGCAGGCTTCCTCATTTGCTGAGGCATCATCTGGCCTACCCCAGCCATCTGCTGCATATTTGCGGCCATGGCCGCGAGGCTCCCTTGCGGGCTTATCTCCGAAGCGTACTAATATCGCAACGACTCGGTGGATAATCACTGCAACGGAGTCGAAGCACAGAATGAAGGGTCGTGCTCGTCAGGCCTCCAGTAGAGACTTGAGCAAAAAGACGAGATGGCACCGACAGGCGACGATGGAAGGGGGTCCCTCGGCCTTCCGATGAGATTGGAAGCCGGCGAGAACGGTATGGTTGTTAGGATGGCCTGACGGCGTCCATCAAATCGGGGTAGAGCGGCGGTCGGAAAGTGGGAGTGTCAGGCGGGTGCGAGGTCGGCTGCTCGAGTGCGCGAGGCGAGTTGAGTCGACGAGAGGGAAGAGAGGTGGCTGCGGCGATGGGTGCGAGCGACAAGCGGAGCAGTGATGTGTTCGATATGCCGTGCAGTGGCAGTAAAAAGGTTCGAGTCGGCGTGGGTGCAAGAGGGCAGTGAGGCGGTGCCCGACGAGTCCACGTGAAACAAAGTTGTTGTAGCCGAGAGGTTATTCAGCCACCGAAAGTCGAGGATCGAATCGTGAATGAGGGCGTCTTGCCACTGGACATGGACGGCATCCGATGCAGGCGGTGATGCGGGAGGGAGAGAGAGACAGAGAGAAAAGGCCGTCGCAAGGGCCAGGTGGACAAGGACGTGATTATTGTCGGAGACGGAAGACGGCGATTCTGCGTCGTGGCTCGCCGTTGGGTAGCGGAATGTCGACGAGGCGGGCCAAGGCAGTGGCAGGGGCGTCGAGTCGGACGGGGGTGGAGGCGCGAGAAAGAGAGAGGGGGAAGAAAGAAAAGCGGCTGGGCTCGAGCAGTGCAAACCCAGCGGCAGGTGCCGAGTCAACGGACGGATCGGAGAGGATAAGGGAGATGCGCTGTCGTGGTTTGCGCAAATGTCGGCGAGGAAAAGAGGTCACGGGCGCCTTGGGTGGACGGCGACGTCTGTGGTTGTGGTGAGGATGGATTGGGGGGGGAGAAGGAGGAGCAGAGGAGAGTGAGGAAGGGTGCAGAGAGAGCAGTGCGGAGCGCAAAAGACAACGGGGACGAGGGAAGTTGGAGAGTGACCGGGAGCGAGCGGGTGAGGTGTGGGTGGGTGGATGGGTGGACTGGATGGGTGTGGGTGCGTGTTGGGTGCAGGCATCGACGGGGGAGAGGGGGGTCCTTGGTACCGATGCCGGTACGCTGTCTGGGAGCACCTTCTTGTACAGGTACAGTGCGGATTGCAGACTGGGCGCCTGAGGCCTGGTGCTCTGGCGCTAGTGCCAGCCCGAACTCGCTCGTACCTTGCTGCCGCCGCCCCCGACGAGGACCAGAGGCGGAGAGATGGCCGGCCACCTGGACGAGTGTGTATTTCTCTGTCGTTTCGGGGTTCGAATGCGATGCCCGTCGAGTCACTTGATGGGTTTTCCTCGGGTCGATTTGCACGCGACAGCATGGAAGCGAGGCCGCGGGGGGAGGTGCGCAGGCACGGCGTTCAGGCATGGCATCGCAGAAACGAAACCTTGAGACAGCCATGTACTCCATGTACTCGGTACATGGCGCTCTACAGGTACGCATGGCTGCTTGGGCACGCACTCTCGCGGCCAGCAGCCTGACAGGGACGAGAAACCGCTCCACGGCAGCCAGTTGATGAAGAGGTGGAATCCTGCCGGTGTGCGACGTCTTTTATACGATGTCTGCTATCCAAGGTGATGTCTGCCATCCGAGGTCAAGACTGCGAGGACACGCGAGGCAGGCCGAGGGCAAAGGCAGCCGACCCGGTACCGTCGAGGCACATTTGCTCCCGCCTCGTGAGCCGGCACCCTGCCTCGCGGTGCCACTTTGACACTAGCGGGCAAGCCCATGAACCGACGGCAGAGTGTCGGCCAAGGCATCTCGTGCCTGGTCTCTCGAAACTTGGCCGTGGCATTGCTGGTCACACTCATCCAAAGAAGCAGAATAAGCTCCTGCCATGACCCGTAAAACCCCGACTGCCACTCGCGATGGAACAGCTCGACGTGCGAGCTGGCCGAGCCCCTGCCCATCCACAGACGGACAGCACCAAGCACCGACTTGACAACGGCACATGGCGGGCGGGACAGAAGCTTTTGCCTTTTGAAATGGCAGCGCGAGTGGGCGGGGGCGAAATGGTTGCCGAAGCCAGCTGTGCTCCCAGGTCGTCTGGAGCTGATGGCTGCCGCACCGGAGCCTAAATGCATTCGCTGTCCCCGTTTTTTTGCGGTTGGCTGAAACGCCCCTTGGACAGGCACGCCGGGAGAAGCCCGCGATAAAAAAGACGGAAGACTGCCAGGCCACACCATTTGGCGGTACCGGCGGTCGCAGCAGCGTCAGACGCAGAGAAACTGTGTGAGACGGCGGAACAAGGGTAGCGTGGCCGTGAGGGGGGTGTCCGGTCAAGAAAGAAGCGTCTTGTCGCCGAGGCATCAGACGAGCGCAGGCCGCGGGGCGTCAGATGGTCTCTTGGTTGTGGACTGTCGGTGATGGTGAGCAGCCATGACGGCTTGCGGCGGGGCGACGAGACGTGGAGCATAGGGAACGACCGGCACAATGTACTGTGCAGTCGGACATTCAGTCCCTTCGTTGCCTTGGCGGGCGCGCATCTCGAGGGAACGACGAGATTCCATCCGTGGGATCAATAAAGTTCCTTGCTCTTCCCCAGGAGCGGGCTTGCACCAATGGCGGGCAGCCGGCCGAGCAAGTCAGCTTTGAGCATCAGCTTCGCGGCCACTTTGATATCCCGCGCATGCTTCAATGCTGCTGCTGCTGGCGGAGACTTCCAAGGCTGCACCAAGCTCCCCCGGCCCAAAGCACTGCACGGTGGATCACAACCCCGAAAGAATACTAGGCCGAACTATCACCATCTGCGCGACGCACGACACTTGTAAAGGATCCCGCCAAACAATCAGGCCTCGACGACCTGCGATGCGTGTTTCCAACGACAAGCACTCGGAGAGCGGCCAACGTCGAAAAAGTCGCAAGCAGTACTCCGTACCTCCCTCCGTCAAAATGGAGACACAGGGGGCGTCGTCTTCGCCAAGGACGAGCCGAGATACAGTAGGCACTGTACCGTGCAGTACAGTGCATGCCCCGGACAGGGGTGAGGATTGGATAGCGGCGGGTAGGAGTGGGTCTCCCCCTCGTGCCCTTTCCCCCTTTGCCCAAGGGGATTCGCCTTTCGAGCCTGCCAGTGGCCCAGGCGCTCTCCGCCCTGACTTTGACACTGACACCTGCCCGCCGCTTCGTACCTTGCGTGTTTCTTTTTCCTGCTTGCCCTCGTCCTCCTCGCCTTGGTCCTGTTGCTTCTTTTCCATCTGGACCACTGCTTTGCGCCGGGCTGCCGTTCCGAAGCGCGTGCGCCCTCACTGCATCGGCGGCCCAGCTCTGGCACTCACCGCGCTCATCGAGGCTGCGCGGCGCTGGGGGTCCAGGCCTTTTGGAGTGCGTCTTTCTTTTCCAGCAGAGGCATCAAATCTCTCCATTAGCCTTTGGCATGACTCTGGCGTACAGTATTTCGTAGGCGTGGCGGCCTGGGACACGGGTTACTAGATGTACCTGCCGAGGTGGTAGTATGGGGATACTGTGCGCTACATGGCAATCAGTATCTGCAGACGTACCTGCACCGCGATGGACGCACCAATCGAGTGGGTCCATGGGCGCGTGGGCGGATCAAGTTTGCGTCGTTGGAGTCCACCCATCTCTCCCGAACGCCGCCAGGGAGGGGCCGACGTGCCGGGTAGCGCCCAAGTCCACTCCGTCTCCAAGACCGTGGCCGTCGGCCGCGCCGTCAGTCTCGGAGCGACTTGCCAGAGACATGGCCGCGGCACTCGTGCCTGGGGAGGCTTCCCTCGCAAGCCAGTCGCAGAACCCCAGCGGCGCCACCGTGATGCAGCCTGGGCCGCTTCCATCCAGCTCCTTCGCTTGTTCCCGTCGCCGTGGCCCTGACGATTGGGCCCGACTCGCTTGCCTGGTTGATCGTGGGCCGAGAGATGATGGCGGCGCGCAGAGATGGAAGCGACTCGGTCCGCCGCCGATGAAAGATTATGGCAACGAGCGAATGATTGGAATCGCTAGGCGTGGCATGAGGTCGAAGGTCGTTTCGCTGCTTTCGTGAGATGAAGGGAGGTGTCTCTCGACGGAGGGGACGTCTGCCGCGAGGTGGCCGGAGCATGTGCTCAAAGGCCATGGTGCATGATATCATGGATTCGGACAGACATTTTGCTGTATCTGCCCGCATCGATAGTCCTACGAGACGTTGACGACTCGGGCATGCCCACACCCGGCGTTGCTTGCGAGGACTTGCTTCTTCAGGACTCGACTCTTGCCCCGGCCACTCGGCGTCCTCCCAATCACCTCATTCTCCTCACCCGGCGCAGCCTCATTCTCCTCGGTACCTTGAGCACACCACACCCATTCGCCGCTTTTGGCAATGTTGTACTTGGGGGCATGGTCGTTTTGCATCGGCCACCTCCCTCACTTCTTTTGCTACGGCACGAGCCTTCCCTTACAAGCAACGCCGCCAACGGTATTCCAGGCCATGGCTAGGCGAATGCAAGGCTCTAGAAGAGGGTCCGTTCGTGGCGGCCGAACAATTTACGGACGTAGAGAGAGACGGGCATCAATTGGACAGCCTCCTCAGCGGACAGCCCTCCCTTGCCGTTGTTAATCTGGGATGACCCTGTCTAGCGCGACGACACGTACCACATGGCCCGATGGTGCAGTGCTGTAAGCGGAGGGCTCGGTAAAGTATTCCAGCTTGCCTCTTCTCAATTCATTGCAGAGCCCATGTACGTTCCCGGCCATGTCCCGGCGGGAGTTTGCAGAACATCAAGTCAAACGTCGTGGGTTCGGAGCACGCTGCAGGCAATGAAATGCACCGCACTGAACGAAGCAGCACGCGACCATTCGAGTTCCTGGATCGAGATGGCAGGGCCACCGCTTCTGCGCATGGCCCAATGTGCGCGAAGGAGCCCAATGAGCTGCTGCGGACTCAGACCGGACGGCGACCAAGGTGATACAGCCAGCAGCTAGCGCACTCTAACCATGGACGTGGGCATCCCATGCGTGGAGGAGCCGAATCCAAAAGAGACTAAAACGTATCTGTTGGGTGCCAGTTGAGGAGCGACAGCTGATGCCGTGAGGCGGTGTTGGAGAGAGGAGGGCCGTCCATGCTTTTAGTAGAAAAGGATCACCAAGTCGTCTCGGGCATGGCCCGCCTGGGGAGGGCGTGGATGCTTGGAGGCAAATGATGCTTGGTGCTCATTGAGTTTTTGGGTGGGCTCTGCAGACGAGAGACGAATCACCAAGTGAACCCAATTTCATTTGCGGTGTCTCAACATGCACAGACATCTGCGAAGTACATGGGCTTTGCTGTAAGAGGGCTACAAACGGAGCATCTCCATCGTCGTGCTCATAATCGCATATGCCCCAAAGGCCCGGATCGGCCACGATTGCTATACGCCAACCTGCCGTTCGATTCTAGAGCACCTTTACTCCAGCAAGGCTGCAACACTCCTTGTCCCTCGGGACGGCCACATTGACGATGCCGGAGTAGCTGACGACGTAGGATGCAGAGGAAGGGCGCCAAGTACCTACACGGTGCCATTTGCGCCTCGACGAGACGGGATGCAGGCAGCGCCAGCATGCTCCGACGAGGTGGAAAGGTAAACCCTTGCCTGGGACCTACCCGGGACACGGCAAGGCGCGACGAGGGAGCTGCAAGGAAACGGCTCGGTGCCGGGGGGTGGGGAGGAGGGGAGATCGAGGGGAAACGTGTGCCTCCCGGGGCCGCGCAGAGGGAGAATGCGAGAGTTGGCAGAAGAGAGTGCGGGAAGCCAAGCTGCCAAAAGGGTTGGCAGACACTCGTCGCGCCCCGGGGGGTGTTTTGCCCTCCTGAACCCCCCCTCCCCCCCTTCGTCTGACGCCTCAGTCAACCCGGGCTCTTGGCTGCTTTTTTGGACCCTGAAGATTGTGCCCGTCTCCTGGTGTACTCTACAGCCGGTAGGTACTGCACCGACCAGACCGCCGGAATTCGCAGAGCCGTCCGGTGCAAGCACGCGATCCTTATCTTTTCCCTTGCCCGGCATGGCACCCGGCCCGGGCTGGATAGTATGCTGAGCAGTCCGACTGCGCAGACTTTTTAAGTTGTCTCTGCGGCAGGTACTCTGCAGGCATCGGATGCACGCAAGGCCCCCGGTGCAGGCTCAGGTGCGCAAGAGCAGTAGAGCAGGTATTACCTTGCGAGCCAGGTTGACACTGCTCTGTAGGAGGCGGCTTGTAACTCGAATGCGGGTGCCTTGCCGGGCAGCGGCGGCGGCGGCGAGCAGCTTCCATGTTCTTTGAGAGACAGGACGAGTATAGCACTTGTACTCTCTCTCCGCGTCCCGGCGGGAGAGTACGCAGCAGCTACGCGTGTACCTAGACAGTCCCCGCCCTCGCCTCGCACCCCCGCCGCACCTCATGTGCCAGGGGGCGATCCACACATGGCAGAGATCCATGGATGGCAGGAGCTGCCGAATCTCAGAAAATCGTCCATCACGTCAACTCTACCGACCGACCCAGAGATCAATGCGCCGCGAAAAGAAAGGCCCCGTCAGCGCCCAAGACCGGCTATTGAGGTCACGAAGCCCATGGCGCCAGTTGATTGCCGCGCAACGACTGCTCCAGCTCCCGACGGATGTTCAACCACCGATACATGGTTTTTGTCGATCCACGCTCTGGTGCGCACCCCGACAGACCGGCAGGTACCTCGAGGGGGCCAAGGTGCCCCTGGAAAGGTCCTACAGTGCCGTCGACCACATGTCTGACTGTGTGGATAGCAACAAGGGTACCCGTAGGTCAACGGCAAAAGGAGCAGAAGGCGTAAGAAGCCGAGTGTCTTCGCTAGAGTCCCAGCATGCTGCCTTGCCTGCTTGACCCGGCAAAAAGGCATGCGGCGCATTCCATTGTCCGCCTTGCTGACCGCACGCTCTGTATGACTTTGCTCGCCGGGTGAGTCAAGGGGCTCCAGGCACCGCTGGAGGAAGCAGGCACCGAGAGTAGAGGTAGAGAGGTACGTACCGAGCGCAGAGACACGGCGCAGTCGCCGCACGAGCTGGTGGGTCCCCCAAGAGGCACATGAAAGGGACCCTTTGTACAGTCTGCCAAGTCAGCCGCTGCTGGGCCGCTCTCGGCTTCCGCATCTCCAGCGCGGCATCTTCCCACCCTGCGTCGACTTGGCAGCAGAGCATCCGGCAGATTGGGGTCGTGCCGAATCTCCCGTATCGCCAGATGCTGCCACCTGGTTCAGCCAGTGTTCGAATTGTACAATTCTGGCTCCCATGACGAAATGGCTCAACACTTGGGCGAGAGACGACTGCGGGCCTGTCGAGACGTCGTTAATTTCGGATCGAAAAGGGCCGAGGCTGCCCTTTGAGCGTTCGGCACGGGAAGAGGAGTCGACCAACGGGGCCATGAGCAGGGTTCCCCCATTAAGTCCAGGCCTCTCGTATCCGGCCAACTACTGCTGTAGCCGTCCGGCCAACTTGGTGTAGATTCGAATGGCGCGACTTGAAAGGAACAGCGGGAGCAACCGAGGCAATAGCTGGCAATAAAGACGGTAGACGAGGCATAAAGTCGAGGCAAAATGTCAGATATACTACCTAGGTACCTTATCGCCATCCCAAAGAACTGCATGCACACTCTGCTTATGAACAAAGTCCCTGGGCAATTCAATTAATGTCGACGCAGAGATGCCACACCGCCCATGTACATCAAGTTGCCGACTCAAGTACTCCGTGCAGACTGTACAGTGCGGCAGCGTGTATGAGGGACGCAGCAGGTGCCGAGTCTCACCTTCCGCACGCCCTGCATCAAGGCTTTTTCGCAAATCGTCTTGCGTCGTAAAAGACGTCGCAACTGGCGTGCACGCAAAGCATATGCAAGTGCGCGCGCGTATGCGAGCGAGCCGATGCGCGAGGCCGGCAAATCATGCGTGCGCACAAGTACGAATGCACAAAGAAGAACAACACTCGACTCGAGCGCGCCGTGTGCTCCAAGTTTGTGCCTGAACGTCTGCAGAGGTGAAAGATGCACCCTGCAGCTGGCAAACCCCGTTCACATCGATTCGCTCAACGTCCAAATTCTCGAATCTGGAATTAACAGAAACGCCCATAAGCTGGCTTAGCCCAGTTTTGCCTCGTGCAGACATACTTCCGAGATTACTGTAAGCTCGGCAAGGTGAGCTGCCCGTCCGCAAGCCTTGTGACGATGTTAATTCAGCCGGTGCATTTCACTCGACAAGACGAAATTTGAACTTGCAGATGTTCCTAGACACTGGTCACCCTATAGCCATTGTATTATATGCCAAGGCACTTGGCGGCGCGAGCGACGTTAAGACGCCAGCATGGCAGGGCAGAGTCACCGTCGTGCTTGTCTATTGGCGCATCCTTTGGAAAGCCGACCTTGTCATAACTTGTTTGGGCTCGGCGTGTCTCTTGTGACAGGCAGGGCCATCATCTATCAGGCCGTGAATCGAGCAGAGTCGATCCGATTCAGGGTTGCCGTTGGCTGTCTGCAAATTTGGACTCGGTCCTCAGTTGCCAAGCGGCGTCCTCTTGAGCCTCGCGACTTACCGCGACTTGTCCAACTGCCCTGCAGTTTCCCGCGCAAAGTGAACAGCAAAGCCCGCAATGACAGATTATCCCTGTAGCGAATGGGCGGGCGCCATCGATATCGCGTCATGACTCTCGGTGACGCCGGGCGCCGACGCTCGGAACACATCCGACGTAAGTTGCCTTGGCTGTGCAGAACGGACGCGTTCACGACCTTCTGGAAGAATAAGCGAATGTGATGTGTACGTTTTTTCCCCAACCGCTCCAATGCCGCTGGGCAGATGGACCATGGCCGACTCCTCGCAGCACATGCGCATTACCCGCTCTCCTTCAACACCCGATGAGCTCCGTCTTCATGGCGAAATGGGCAGACCGATGCTTTGAACGGATACAGGCACCCGAATGCAGCATCGTTTCAATGCAAGTGGTTCACCGTCCACGCTTGGACTGTCCCTCGTACGCGCCGCCAGTGACATTCGCGGATGCGACAGTTGCATCGAGCCCATCCGCTGGAGCTCGCGTGCATCTCGCGGCGTGGGCATGCGGCGGTGACTGCCGCTCACAATTAACAGGGCCCGTTTTTATTTTACGAAACGTGGACGTCAGGTCGAGGAACTCGCGCCGTCGTTGGACTTTTTATGTGCTTTGTCGGGCGGCCTTTCACGCGCATCCGCACGTTGTTCTAGACCAGGGGGTCGAGCAGCTAGAAACATTTACAAGGGGACGACGAAGGCGAGCGTCGAGGCTTTGTCGGGGTTCGAGATACACTTGGCGGCCGTGGCCATGTTCAGCATGCTCGATCGGCATCGTGTCGAGAAAAAGGACATGATTTGTGCATCTCGTCAAGTGTCACCGGGGCAAGCTGCGCTGGCAGGGAGAACCATACGGTCGGTGTCGGCGGCGCAGCGCGTGCACGGACAAATTCGCCGTGGCACCCACAAAACCCCGGCCGGAGATCAGGGACGGGCATGCCAGCGGCGAGGGCACCCACTCGATCGCCGTCGCAACGTGGCCCGCCTCGCCATCTCGAGCTTCTTGGTGACCGAGTCGCAATGGTATTTTGCTTCTCTCGAGCCCTGCGGCTCAGCGCGTCTTTGCCGATTTTACAAAAAACTCAACCGACCAAGAGGCGCTCGATCCAGGAGAGCCGGCAGGGGACAGTGACAGCTGCGCCTTCAGACGAAAGAAACCATGGTCTCGGCCGGGTGCTACAACGCTGTCGAAACACCCGTCTCAAGTCCGGGATCATGTCCCCTCTTTTTTTTCCCGCCTGGCGCCCGCTCACCTTTTTAAATCTCGACGATTTCGACCTTGTTTTTTACTTTTTCAAAAAAGCAGCCATCACAATGGCAGCGACGAGACGGGCGGAAAAGAAAGCAAAGCGTGAAGAAGCGGCTGTGACGGAGTGAGCGGCTTTGCTTTTCTCGCCGTCGATTCCGGCCTCGCGAACCGTGAGCCGCGAGCATCTCCAGCGACGCAGAATCTCCCAGCAGGGAACAAGAGTAAAAGACGTCCTGCGCCAATCTCCCCGCCCAAACGGCAGCCGTATCCCAGGAGCAGCTCGAGCTGAGGTGAAGGCAGCAGACACGGCTCGCCCGGGACTGGCATGTCGCCACCCCTTGCGACGGCACACACGCCATTCTTTGCGGCCGCGTCCATCAGCTCGACGAGAAAACCGCGGGGGGAGCTAGGCCTTGCTGGCGGGCAGGACGTGGTCAACCAGGCCGTGCCCGGTGTTCCTGGCGCCGTCGACGTCTCTTTCTGAAGTCTTGCAGCAAGTCAAGCTCAACGGCTTCTGGCAGGCAGCCTGGGGCAGCTGGTCTAGGACGCGGATCCCTGCCGCCTCGAGGGAAGGGGGGGAGGATCCCTGCCCCCTTCCACATGGTTTACTGGGCCGAAAAGGGCCCCCCGTCTTTGCCGTCCCGCCAAGTCGATTCACGGCGGAAAAGGTCAAGTACTGTACTCCCAGCTCTGCACAGTGTGCTGCCCAGCTGCGCGATTGGCACGTTCTCTCCGGGACCTCCTCCCCTTCCCTAACGAACGACAAGTCTCTCTCTTCCCCCTCCCCGGCCATCACCATGGGGGCGACGACGCGCGCTCGCCCCGTGCGCCCTCTCCACGCCAAAATTCCCATCTCGTCGGACGCGCCGCCGTGTTTTCGCGACTCGCCGCAGGTCAACAACGCCCAGCGGTGGACAAGGAGCGTGGTGTGCGCGCCTCACGAACTGGAGAAACGCTTGCGCGCATCTCAAGTTGGTTGAGCTAGTAGCTGAATGTCGGCAGCCAGGGGTGGGTTTCCAGGGCCAGGCCGCGCAAGGGGGGGAATGCGGTACCCGGACGTGGGGTGCCGCGAGCGCCGGCTGCTTCGACCTGCTTGCCTGAATGGCTGCAAAGCTAAGGTACCTACGACAGGTCCCTACCTAAGGTAGCTAATGGCAATGGGTGTCGCAGCGGCCCTCGTCCATTCCGCTCCGCTCGCCGTGCTGTGGCACCGGAACCGCCGAAAAAGACGTGCACGGAAACAAGGAAACCAAGGCACGAGGGACGAGCGCCGTCGACGGAACTGAGCAATGACAATGACAGCAAGCCATGTGTACTTGTTTCTGTGCAGCACTGCAGTGTCGCGCGTCGTGCGGATTCTTGGCCCAAAAAGAAAGCCTCCGCTTCAGCCTCTGAGCTCCGGGACAGCGTCCAACCGAGACCAAATACAAAAGTAACTTGCGGTAAAGAGATTCGCAGCTTCTTTGGGCAGGGAATCGTCGGGACAAGCGCCGCTCAGCAATCATGTACATGGGCAATCCCCGGGTTCAAGATTCCCTTGCGACTGGGACCTTTGATGCGTCGACTGTACGAGATTCAGCTCAACGCAGCCGTCTCTGCCCAACAGCGAGCGAGCCGGCACTTGACGTCCTGGCCAAGTCCTTGCCCTGCCGAACCAGTCCATGTGCTGATAATACCGAGAACCGCATGTACATATTGCAGCCATGTCGCCGTCATCCCCACCAATCGACGAACCCCGTGGGCAACCCATTGTACATCCCTGGATTGGCCCCCAGCTTCCCTCCCCTCCCCCTTGGGATGTCGTGACCTCTCGCATCTGACGGCCAAAGGAAGACTCCCGCAAGCACGTGCAAAGATGACGTCGCCTTGAGCCCGTCCCCCGAGATGGCCTCCCAGATGGCCTCTTGCAACACACTGCCTCGAGTTCCCCCCATGCAGGAGATTAAGCGAAGGGTGACTGACATTGCCGCTCTCGTCCCGAGCCGCGTCACGTCTGCAGCATATATGCCTTTTGGTCCAACCATCCCCCACACCTCGACGCCTCAAGTTGCCTGCGAGCCCGTCGTCGACGACTCTGCCCGCGCTTGCGGTGGCAAGGGGGGCCGGGGCGGGAGACGCAACTTGCTGGCCGTCGTCTCGGTACGCTGCTGCGTCTCAAACCGGAGTGCAGGCTGCGCAAAGTAATCCTCGGACAGTCTGCCGCCGTGATGGTTGTCGTCGGGACACCGTTCCCTTTCAAGTTTCATGTCCATGATCATGCTCAACTCTGGACAGTAGGTAAAAATCCCATCGCGCATATCCGGGTCTTCCCAGATATTTTGATCCAGGCCAGACCCGCCGCCTGGGATGTGAAAGCCCATGGGCCTGTCGACAAATACATTCTGGCCTGCAAAAGGGCTGTCCTCCCTGGACGCAATCTTCTCGCTCGGCATCGATGACAGCCGTTTGCTGAACCATTCATCCTCTGGCTCTGAGTCGTTGTGCCGGTTTTGGAAGGCGAGAACACGCTTCATCGCCGATACTCGGCGTAGAGTCAAGCCGCCCGAGACAGACAATCGATCTTCCGCGGTCCTATCTCCCATTAATCTATGAAAACTGTTGCGTTCATCACACCACCTCGTACCGCGGCGCGCCTGCCCAACTCCAGTCAAGCCACTCGTCGAGGCTTCGGGGGGCATTGGCACAGAGAATGCTGTCGTGCTCATACTTGAGGATCCATTCAACGCCCGGCATGAACTCATCGTAGAATCGATTATCCGTCAGAATCCGAAACACGTCCTCTGGCCTGTCGATTGCCCAAGGTTTGGGGAGCTTCAAAACCGTCAACTTGCCAACGGCCTGCTGGTGCTTGATCGCAGGTGCCCTCTGGACGGCATAGACGCTCCAGGCGGATCCGATGAAGAGGAAGCGCCAGTCCGGCGGAGCAACCGAAATCATGTGCATAATCAAAGGGACGAGATGCGGGACCGGGCGAGGCTCTATCAGCAGAGCAAGCTTGGACGCATTATACGGAGAAACGGCGCGGTCGTCCGCGGTCCAGTCTAGCATGACGTTTGGGATCTTATTTCGGGCCTGCTCGATGCGCGTCGAGAACTCAGCCTCGACAGCAGCCTTGTATCGCGAGCTTACATGTGCAAGCCACCAGCTTAAGGCTCGTCAGTTATGCCTCGAAAAGGAGAGAGGCGCGACGACTCACGTCAGAGCCAGCGAGGTGACGATAAGCAAGCGGAACCTGGTGAGGAACAAGGCCTTTTTGGAGTTGAACAATGCCATGGCGTCTTTGAGTAGTCGGCTGCGGCAGAAAAACACGATGAATTGAAGATGGAGGCTTCAAGTCGAAGGAGAAAGAGCGAAAAAAAAAATGAAAACGCTTGAATCCGTGACCGAGTGCGGGCATGTTGCAGGGCAGGTGCTGAGCTGCTCGCTCCTGCCAAGTTGATATTGGCCGCTCTTGCCACGCCATGATGGTTCTTGACCGGAACAACATTTTCGGAGCCCGAAATCACGAACAGCCTCTAATTCAAGCCTTCAATTAACAATTTCTGCAATTTGTCGACATGCGGGCCAGTCCGCATCAATCTCCGGGCGTGGTGCGGACTGCTCGATCCAGGCCTTTTGGCTTGGCGATAACAATTGTTTGTTTGAGGTATCGCGCCCTCGACACTTCTTGGCCATGCCAAGTTCCCCTGCTCACAGACCATCACTTGGGTTTCCCTCGACAGCTTGGTTGTCTTGGTTTTATTTCGAGACTCTACATTGCAACGCATCAGCCGCGCCCAGACGTACCAACCCTTGACTGCTCTCAACGAGTCCAAGCTCGCTCTCCTCATCGAGGACCGCCCTCTCCCCATCCTGGCGCCTCTCCTGCTGCACTTCATGGCCGTACTACCTTCCGACTGGCGCTTCATGTTCCTCGGCTCCGAGTCCTCGCTCTCGTCCATAAACACCTCTGCCGCCATCCGAAACCACGCTCGCACCGCCAAGCTGCAACTAGGCGCCATCCCCGAGAACGCGAGCACCGCGGGCCAGGAGCCGATTAGCCGATTCCTGACGTCGCGCTGGCTCTACGAGACGGCGGTGGGACCGGCCGAGTGGCTGCTCGTCTTCCAGACGGACTCAATGGTGTGCGCCAATAGTATGCTGAGCGTCGACGACTTTCTCGAGTTCGACTGGGTCGGGAGCCCATGGAATCCGGAGGGCACTTGGGGAGGCAACGGCGGCTTGTCGATGCGCCGCGTGAGCCGCATCCTCGAGATCCTGCGGAACCAAGAGCGCACCGCCGACTCGGACCCGGAAGATGTCTGGTTCTCGGAGCGCCTCCGCTATACCCACGGCAGTAAAATGGCCAACGGATCCGTGTCGCTCGCGTTTTCGGGCGAGATCCACAGCGGCGAGGCACAAGACGTCAAGTTTCCCTGGCTAAGGGACGGCAAGGTCCAGAACGACGGTGATTTCATCGAGGGCTTGGACGATTGGAGACGCGGCTTCTACGAGCCAATGGGTTACCACACGGGAGGCGGCGGCATTTGGCTCCATGGGCCGCTGTGGGGGACGCCTGAGCTCAGGAAGCACATCTGGTCGTACTGTCCAGAGATTAAGATGGTGCTACCCATGGACGTGGCTCAGTTTGTGCCAGGAGAATGCGGTGCCCGATGGTGATGGCCGTGTTCTCATTAGCAGTTTAGATGGGCGAGGGAGTCCGAGACGACGGGGGGTGTCAGTTTTGTGAGGAAGATTCCTGAGATCTAGGCGAATTCAAGAGCCTTGGGCTCTGCACCATTGACGTGCAATGGTGATCAGTTCAGCCCTGCTTGAGGTGTGAATGCATCCAAAAAGACTCTAGAATCTAACTAAGGGATGTGACACCGCGTCTCGATGCTTCAAACTGTCATCTTTTCCCATGCGTCTTGTTCCGTCGAATCTTGCCAGCGGCGACGCCTCCCCATCAGGATAGACGTCCTTGCCAGGCATCATTATTCATATTTGCGCGTCAGGTAATTATGTGTGCTGTGTATCGTGCGACATGCTAAACCGCCCAGAATCATGAAGTGTAAGAAAAGGCCAACGACGAAGCAGACCGCCAGAGTGCAGGAGCTTCCTCCATCTCCTGCCCCCCTCTACAACGTCCGCCGGCGTGACAGAGTCCTCGGGTCAGCCCTCCATGGCGCGGCCGATGGCGCCGGCAATCTCGCCAAACAGGATGCCCTTGAAGACGCTCTCGCCCATGCCCTGCGACCAGGCGCCGGCGTCGCGGAGGCGCTCTCGCCAAATGTGCTTCTGCTCGGCGCCGAGCTCGTCCCACGTCTTTGCGGGCCCGTGGACGGCCGCGTCGTGCACGTCGGCCTGGATCTGGCCGGCCGACCGCGCGGCCTCTGGGAGCTTCGTCTCGAAGAGGACCATGGCCTCGCCCGCGACGCTGCTCCCGGCACCGGCGAGCTTGGCGAGGAGCTGGTTGTTGAGGCGGTTCGGGGCGGCGGCATCGCGCGCCAGCAGCGCGCCGTGCCACTGGGGCATGAAGCCGGGCGAGAAGACGATGGGCCGGCCGCGGCCGTACATTTCCATGACGGCTTGCCCGACGATGGCCATGATGAGCACGATGATGGTTAGGGTCATGACGATGGGGCGGGTCGAGGGGCGACGCGACTTCATGGCGACGACGTAGCGCGCGGGCCGGGGCGGAGCCTTCTTGTTGCGCGGCTCCCTGTCGATGTACTTCTTGAGGGGTATCGACTGGACGGCGACGATCTTCTGGAGCGATATGCTGGCGAGCTTGAGGGACTGCGAGCGGACGTGGGTCTTGGGGGTGACGAATCGGGAAAAGGCGAGGCCGGTGATGTTGTCGCCGCCGTGGACGTCGGCGAGCGTGCACAGAGGCAGGAGGTCGTAGATGAGGTTCAGCACCGTCGATGGCTTGTGCTCAAGCGTGTGCAGCGAAATGGACGAGTCGTGCCCGGCGACGGCGACGACGAACTGCGTCTGTCCCAGGGGCGCCCAGGACGGCGACGGAGGCGACAGGTTGACGACGGCGAGCTTGGTGGCCGCAATCTTGCGCGGTATGCGCGCCGTCACCGCGATCCTGGCTTTGTCGTGGCCGGGCGACGGCAGCCTGAAGCCCTGGATGAGGACGCCGCTCCGGCCGGGGAGGTTGGCGACGGCGAGGAGGAACTCCTTGGACAGGTAGCGGATGGAGCGGAAGACGGGTCTGCGGCCGTGGTCGTCGGGCATGGTGAAGACGAGCTCGGGCTCGCCGTTTTGCTTGCCAACGGCAACCGTGTGCAGCTCGTGCTTATAGCAAAAGGCCACTTGGAACTCGTCGTCGCCCGTCTGGATGACGTCGAGGTCCTCGGCATCCCGCGGCAGCTCCATGAGGCCCCTCGGCCGAGGCCGGGGCCCCGTGGCGTCAAAGACGGCAATCTGGGGGTCCGAGCCCATGGCCGACGCGGCGACGCCCAGGGGCCCGGCGACGCGCAGCAGGCGCTGATACGTGTCGGGGCTCGGGTTGGCGAAGAGGGCGGTGCGCGAGAGCTCCGTCAGGCCGGTCTTGACCTCGGAGGAGCGCGCGGGCGACTTGGACGGCGAGGCGCGCACCCGCGACTGGCCCTCGACGGCAAAGGCGCGCAGGTGGTGGTTCTGGCCCTTTGCAATGTCGGCGGGGCTCGAGTTGACGCCGGCAAAGACGCGCAGGGCCTTGCTCCTCTGCGCGGGAGGGGCGACGGCCAGGGACATGACGCTGTCCTCGTCGCGCGAGAGCTCGAGTTCGCCGGCCACGCGCAGCTCCTCGTGCGACGATGCCTCGATGACGGTCTGCGAGCGACAAAAGACGAGTCAGATTCGGGGCTTTGGATTCAGATGAAAGCAAAAAAGGCATCGTACAATCTTGTTGCCCACGCCAGACCGACCTGCGCCCCCTCCGCCGCCGACGACGAGGCGCTTGGCATCGTCCGGGTCAAAGTCGACGTCGTAGAGCGGGTAGTCGAGCTCAATGGTTGCGCGGGGGAACGGCGAAGCCATGGTGGCGGCTCGAGTTCCCTGCTGCGGCCGCGTGCAATGTGTCGAGTCGAGCGGGCTGACGAGAGGAGCTGCAGTCGGGGAATGTGAGAAAGGGGTCGAGATGGAGGTGAATGGAGGTGAGGTCGGAAGAGGCGAGGCCAGCTGGTCCAAGCAATCGTGACGTGGGTCCGACGATTCCCTCCAATTGGATCCTTACATGCACCCTTGCAAGGCTCAAAACGGACATGCTTTCGGAGAGCTAAGAATGCAGGTACCCTCATGTATTGTTGTCTTCTTTCGCCATGGCCAGATACAGCTTAGCTACATGCATCTGGGAAGCTCAAACGGGTAGCGACCCAAGCAGCATTTCTAGCTCGTGCCGTCACACAATGAGGTATCGCAGGCCAAATCGGGGCATGACTGTCATCTGCAGGGGGGGGTCTGTCATCCGGCCCCACACGGCTGCACCAAAAAACCCATGCAAACAGAAGGTCTGGGACCTTCGTTTTCGGCTTTGGATGACAGGGATGACCGTAGTGAATCGACAGTTCGTCGCGTTTTTGAAGGCCCGACCCGGGTGGTGCCCCTTCAGGTCGCGACTTTTTTTTTCGGAGCGTTCTGCGTGTAACCAACACCAACACCAACCCACGTCATACAACGCTGAGCAATAATATCACCCTTTTTCATTGAGCAGCGCATTTTAAATGGCCCACCCCGACGATTTTGAGCTTCTTAAGGCAGTTGAGCACGCGACCAGCTATTATTTAATTGATGAGGACAAGACGCAGCCGCAGAACACGCGTCGGACGTACACGCGACCCCAGAAGGAGTGGAAGGTATGGAGGCAACTCACTCACACACCCCACCACATATACTACTGCTTATTTATTATAACTTAATTTAACTGCAAGACGAACCCTATTGCTAACTTATATCCAGGAATGGTGTGCAGAGAAGGCATTCCCGTCTATCCCTCCGGACTGGCCTAAGCCGTACAACCAGGGAGGCGTTCTGCCAGCTGACCTCGTGGATGAGGGCAAATTGGTATGGTTTCTTGACGAGAAAGCCGTCAGCAGGGCACCTAAGACTGGATCTCGAGCGAAGAATGAGAGAAGACGCTGGGCCGAAGGCGCGGCTGAACGCAAGGCCAAGAAGGCCGAGGCGGCCTCTCTTGACGACCCTGCTGGCCCTTCAGGTCCAGATGACAGCTGTATCACCGTTGCCGTCAAAACGGCCGTGGATAAGACCGAGCTGACATCAGAAGATGAAGAGGAGCCATTCAAATCCGCACTCACGCTCAAATTCAACACCGTGAGGACCTACGGCAACGCCATTACGAGACTCTGGGCAGAGCAACGAACGAGGAGAATAAATGGCCAGATGTTAAATCCATCGCCACATCCACGTGGCTTTGCGAACAAGGCTATTTATCGCTATCTTCTGCGACAGACTCACGAGAAAGGACGTGAAGAGTGGGCAGACCGTATGGTGGGCACCATTAAGGATGCCTACTCGCCTGCCAAAATACCAGAACATACCCGTTGTGCCTGGGGGTTAAAAGAGAAGGCGTGTGGACTGCGCACTTCCGTGGATTTTCTCTTCGGCAACCACATGTTGTTACGATCAAGCAACCGGAGGCCTATTGAGTTGGCCGACTGCTTCTGTCTTGAGTGTCCTAACGAGGGCGTCAAGGTTCACAACAACCCAACCTACGCCTTTGTTGTGGTTATGAATCAAGGCAAAACTAACCAGAACGGCCGCATCGAGTATGGGGCTTGCTTGAGACATCGTGACCCTTATGCTTGTTTGGTTGGCCAACTCGCTTTCTGGCTTTTTTTTCGTTGGCAGGTTGAAAGAGAGCCATTTCCGGACTTCTCGCGTCCCGAGAAATGGTACAATATCAAGATATTACGACAACAGAAAGACAGACCAACGGGTAAGTCAGATTGTCTTCTGATTTACGAGGCTTCGTAGCTTATAATTTATATAGCAGGACTCTCATATCAAACAAGCCATGCGTGGACACGTCGCCTATATAGCCATGTCGGCATTAAGACCTCAAAGGCTAGTCATGCACCTCGTGTTGCTGCTACTCAAAATGCCGACATGGCTGGCGTTCCTGAGGCACAAGTAGGCAACCTCCCTCTGACTCTGGCAACACTATTAACTTATTATTAGATTAGACGTGCTGGCAGATGGAATATGGGGGACTCAATGATAGGCTGTTATCTCACATCGCTACCCTACGCGTTCATGAGAGCCTCTGCCGACTTCTCGCCAGAATGGGCTGGCAGCCCTGTTCTCGGGAATGCCGAAATAGTGAGCTCGCTTTCCCTTGGTGACGATCAACTGGTCTTTGCCAACCCCAATGCGGAAGCCTGTCTCGTCCATGTTCCAGATATCGTCAGGTGGTATTCCATGCTCTTGGACGACTTTTTCAAGGGTTTGGAAATAATTAGTGACTCGGGTAAGGTCCTCCGACGCCTGCCGCTCGGCATGAAGCTTTTTCTGGAGCTTCTTGAAGTAGCCGTGCCGTTTCAGAAAGCGGGACGTCCATTTGCTGCCGATGATAAAATCGGCTTGACCAGACGGTCCAGACCGCTCACGCAAGATATTGTTTGTCGCGTCGGTGACAAATCCCGGGCGCACAGCAAGGTTCATGTTATCTAGGCGATCGATGTAGCGACACAATGCTGCTTCCTCTGGACGCGATAACTTCAAATTCGCAGCTGGCCGGCCTGCTTTAGGATGATGGCCTTGAAGGCGGGAACGCAGTCGATTGCGTGGAATGCCGAACTCTCGGGCTACACTGGCGATTTTCGCTCCAGGAACATCACGGATATACTGCACTGCCTCTCGAGTACGAGATTCCATGTCGCACTGTCAAGATAGAAGCGGAAGTGGTGGAATAGAACGGCCTCAAGACGAAGGGGTCGAAAAAGTGGCTCTTGCGGTGTCCTGGCTGTTGTGGTGTCCAGCACCACCTTTGTGCTCGTGCTCGAGTTCCAAATAAAGTGGGACATGGCACGGGTAGCTCCGTCTGCAGCTGCTGGACTCCGGCGAGAGCCACGTGGGAAGCGGGGCCCGTCTCTTTGCCGTGCGACTCTTCCTTTCTTTTCTTCGCGGCCCGAGCGGCAGCTAGCAGGTTTCGAATTGCTCCATGCCGCAGACACGCTATGCTATACCATTCGCGATCCAATTCACTGAACGATACGCTGAAGACCGCCCAAAAATCGGACGCACTGCACGTTTCCGGACACAACATCAGAACCACGCGAGCTACCGATACGCAAGTTGGGTCAAACGATTCTTCAGACTCAGGGCTTCACGTAGGTACAATTTTTATTGCGCCGCAATGCGCAGCCGTCGGGCGCAGGCGTCGCGTTGCTGATATCACCAGGAAATCCGGGATATTACGGGCTGGGCCGTCATCTGCGGGGTCATCCGCCGATCACGCACCCAAAAGCCCCTGCGATATCCACTAGATATATCAGGTATTCCAATAGACATCTACCTATCTCTTTCTCTCCTGCTGCGAAGCTTCCAGGGACCGATGTGAGAAGGACAGCCTGTTCCTAAAGGGCTGAAGCGATGTTTACGGCCATCTAAACCGCTGGGGCGCGAAGCGAGGTAAAAAGGAGAATATTCATGCCCATGCAGGTTTCCGCAGATACCTTGCTGATCTTCTCGATTTTAGTGACCGGAGTGTAGTCCTTGGCCAGTGTTGGCTAAGGAAACCGGGGGCATTGGCTGCTCGACCTAGAAATCAGAGGTTGCCCGTGGGAACCTCTCCTCTCGCATACTGCAAATGCGCCCTTTCTGCAGCAATACTCACCGCTAGTTCTTCAACCTCGGCATCATAACAAGCGCGGGGAATTGCATCATTTTTCGTTGCTGGTCCCTGGGGGGGGGGTGGCCAACGGCCATTCTATGTCGTACGAAGTCCAATTAGGCTGTAGATCTGATTAAGTCTCCATGTACCTTCGACCTATGCACTCACATAACTATATAACACCTACCTGCTTACACTGCGGTAGGTATCAAAGGGATAGAAAGAGACTAACCATAGCAATGCCTGCGTCTTGCTGCGTATCCCTGCCAGTGCCCCGACTCTTGACGAGCTTTACCCGCGTCTACCCGCCAACCTCTAATGCATTAGAAGCCTAGTACTTCGTAGCGATTTCGTCTACCAAGTAGCGTGTCGTTTTAGAGCCATCGTAAGCATGACCGAGTGCCCAGCTTTTCGACAACGATTGAGCCATGAATCATCCCAAGAGACACTGGATCCATACATCACCACGGATTCAAGGGAGTGCGTCCCGAGGCATAACTCCCTCGGCCGACACTGAAACACGTTTGGTCATGGGCCCGAGACACCTACTGGACCGATATTTGGGCTGGTATATTGACTTGGTGGACGAGTCCATGTTGGTCTCTGTCCCCGTTTTCCCATCTCCGCCTAACAAGGTATCCATCCACTGGTGATTACAATAGGTATTGACCCGTGTTTAACCCACGGTTCCGTAAGAATGCACCTTGGGTGTGTCGGCATCATGGCCGACAGTCGCTCCCCATCCCTTTTTCCAATCCGCGGCATCTCTTCCTTCGCTCATGCACCCTAATCAACCATTCATGCCACTCAACATCCCCGCCTGGCCCTGTTCCTCAGCGGAATGAACGGACAGACTTGTTCGCCAAAGGTGACAATAAACCCCCAATACCCAAACCATTATCTCGACATCGCCTTGCCGCAGCCACGTTGGGAGTGTTGGCGCAGAAGCTGCATATGTATATACTCGGCATAGATCGTTTCGTGATGTTGGTGCAATTGCCGTGTAACCACATCTCGCAAGACTCGCTAGGCCACCGTCAGTCATTGTCTAGTAATATGGCGTCTCTTCAACGCGCAAATGTAAGAAAAGCTCACCATTGTAGCATGAAGCCATCTGCTTCGTCTGCCGAGGTTGAATTGCATACGCATCGCACGCCATGGCCCCCAAGCCCATGGCTAGAGTCGGTCAGGCTCGTAGGCGAAATAATCCCACCAGGATAATTGCCGACGTTTGTGCTGATGAACTGCTTCGATCGCGCGCTTCCCATTCGACTCGACCACTTTTGCCGGTCCTCAACCACTCTCCGAAGCTCGCTCGTCGCGTCACCTTTCTTGTGTTGGCGGTCGCTGACCACCGTCTCGGCCTCGCTGTCGGCACCGTTCGCAGATGCGCTTCTGCTTCGATCGCTAGAGTCTCGATCCGATGATTTGTGAAAGATGGATCCTACGGGCTTGCGCGGATCAGGAAGAGCAAAGGACGCGTTAAAAGAGTTGGGATGACTAGGAATAATGATGGGCTCGTCATCTGTGGAATCGTCGTCTGATGAATCCCAGCTCCGGCTGGATCCGACAACCCGACAGCTTCGACTGCGGTGAAGGCTGCGATCCGGGGATGCTGTCTCTCCAATGAGTGTCGTCTCGGCCCTGGCCCGGCCCCGGGAGTCAATCGTGAATCGCACAGATGCTCGAGGACGATTTTGAGGCGACATCTCTGGTATAGACGCCAAGGTTGAAAGGCGTGGCATGGTCTTTGAGGGCGACTGCCTCACCGAGGGACGACTGCCCGATCTGCTCGACGGAGCTCCGCGGCCATGACTTGGTGGCAAAACCGGTCCGCCGGCCTCAGCGAGCATAGGCAATGCTCGACGCGACATGGCTCGCTTGCCGCGATTCTCGCTGCAACTACGTCCAAGGCCAGGCCGCGCTGACGACTTTATTGGCGAGCTATTCAAGGCTCGGTCCGGAACTTTGGCACTCTTGCCCACCTTGGCGGAGTCTGTTCTGCGTACTTCGCTAGAATGACGCTTCGCACTCAGGTTTGATTGCGCATCGGCGCTTCCGACACAAGGGCCTGCGTTAAAGCTAGAATCCAAAGCCGACGTAAGTGGACGACCGAATAGTAGCCCGGGATCGACCACCTCTCCCGGGTTAATGATGCCAAAAGGATCGTCCAATTCAGAGATCTGGGTAGCGGGCGGGGCCGAGTCACTCGTATTATTAGCCATCTCTTCGGATGAGGCGGGCTTCGGAGCCAGTGTCCTCTCACGCCTGACAGGCTGGATATTTTCCTGGTTCGCAGATGGGGCCGGGACAGCAACGTCTTGGAAGAGCTGGATATCGGCATTCCAGTCAAAAGATCCCGTATGGCGATGCGAGGATGGTGTGAGAGCGTGCATCGCATGATGTCCGGCAACGTTGAAGTCCAGATCCATGTCCATGGACACGGCAGGATCCCAGAAATTGGTTGGAGCGGCTGCCGGGGCAGACATGGGATAGCCAAACAAATCACCGGAATGGCCCATCAGAACCGCCATGTCGTGCGTCGTGGCGTCAGTCAGATCTGCATGACCAAAAGAATGATCATGATGCATGTTGGGATGAGGGTGAAGCTTGCGCCCTGTCTTGTGAGTCGAGGGAGGCGGCGAAGGTAATAGTTGCGAGGGCTCCTGTCGCTTCTCGTTGACGTCTCGGCAGACCTTCTTTGCTGGCCGACTGTCAGAGTGACTGTTGGGAACTGTCTGACTTGTTGGTGATTTGGGTGACGGCGGGTGCTGTCGCGATGAATCGTCGCAGGGGGCAGCTTTGTCGGACTTGGCAACTGAATTTACATGCAAGGCAGTATGACGAAAAGGGCCATCTATCGACAACAGACGCTTGTGACTCCCCAAAAGGCCCGCGGGGGCCGCGCCGATGAAGTCTGCAAAGGACCCTTGAGAGCCCCTTAGGTTTCCGGGGGTCGAGTTGAAAACGGAGTATTCCTCTGCAAATCGTGGGCTTTGACCGCCGGATTCGCTGAAGGAGCCTTGAAAAGGCCTTGGGGTCTCAAAGACGGGACTGGGGAAAGTAGCGGAGATGGGTGTCTGCCTGGGGGTATGCGGTTGAGCTTTAGAGTCTCCAAAACTGTCGGGCGAGTTGGCCGAGGTCAGTCAAGAACATTGTAGAAGATGTGCAGGCGGTGCAAGCCCCCTGCTATTGGGGTAACTTGCCTGGCAGGAGCTGAATGATGCTCGCTCATAGCCGCGCTGTGCGTCGCAGTGCGTCACAGCCCAAGCACATTCATCCCAAGTCGTGAATTGCGGGCGGACAGTCGAATCGTGTCGAGGCTGGATATCGGGAGTCGTCGAGGTCAAGAGCTTCCGTGAATTAGTGCACGCTGAGGCAGTGGCCTCAATGCAAGTCTGCACGGCGGGGTGAGGAGCTTGAGAAGAGGTTGCCTCGGATTAAAGGATCGGTAGATGCTGAAGAGGGTCGAGCGAAGCAACTTTGTTGAAGGCGCGGACGGACCGAGGGTCAGAAAAAAAAAGTCGAGGTGGAAGTATCTGTGGATTCAGTGATGTCGAGGTGGAGGCAGAGAGGTATATGCTCCCAGTGCATAAGCAAAAGTAGCCTGCTCGAAATGCTTGAAACTGTGCCAGGGGATAGCAGAGATCTAAAGAAAACGCGCCAAAAGGGCAGCCAAGGGTCAGCGAGTGCTGAAATGCCAAGGCAGCTCGTGGAGGCCGGGCCAAAGAAGACTGTGAGTTAGGCGAACAGGCAAAGCAAGGGAGGACTGACCTCTGGATCCGGCTCGCGGGAAAAAGGACAGCCCCTAGTGGAGGGACAGCAAGCTGCAGAAAGGGGGAGCAAAGACTGGCGAGGGCAGACAGGGGGGAGAGTGGAGGGCAAAAAGGCTTATTTTTCTATCCCCTTCTCCCTGGTGTTGGTCTCTGGATGCAGAAGGACTCTTATCACGATATGTCGAGGGCACGACGAAGGGTTACCGACGCAGCACAGGGGAGGAAGATGGTGAAGGAGGGGGAAGGCGATGAGCAGAGAGAGGGGGCAATCAAGAGGTTGAGCTCGAGCAGGAGTTGGAGCAGGCTGCAGGCTGCAGGTCGAGATGGCTGGCTGCAGGACTGAACGAGTGGTAAGCAATCAATTGGACCTGGAGCACGGAGCTGCAGAGTGCTGCGTGCTGAGAGCTACAGCCTACCTACTATACAGAGGCAGGGCTGGCACACAGCAGCTTGTATTGACAAAGTACTGTACCGGCCTTTTCGCTTGACATGGACCTCCTGGAGGGAATCGGACGCAGGCACCTGACGAGCACGGGGCAGATGGGAAACATTCGATGCTTGGTGGCCCCGTACAATTCCCCGAGAGCGGTGAGGTACAAGCGAGGAACCTGTGTGCATTATTCGTGAGAACAATCCAGCGTGAAACGACCAGGGGGTGGGGCTACAGTCTGCACGAGACAAGGCCGTTTTGGTGGTGAATGACGGCGTTTAACCATCATCAGCAAGTGGTGTAATTTACAGTACTTGGCACAGCCAATACCGGACTCTTGTAAACTTGTGCTTCAGGTCTCTTCAGCAGCCTGGCCGTTGGAGGCATCGATGGGGGCCGAGGCCACGGGGGCACCTTCTCGAGTCTCTGGCAGCGCCTAGGTGGTCACTCGCACACGGCAATTGCAGGCTCGGGTACCAAACTCGTGGGCTAGGTACCTTAGTCATGCAAGGGGGCCTCGTCTTTTACGGAGTCATTTATTCGCAAGCCACTTTAATGGCGTGTGCAATTATTCGCATCTTCAGGCGGGCCGCAAATTGCCTCATCCATGGTACCAGCCATCCCCGACGCCCTGCCCGGCCGTCTCTTGATCCCGTTTGCGCAACGTCGCCTCAGAGACCACCGGCTGCCAAAGCAATTTCACCGGCCGCCGGCTCTGAGCTCTCACAAACGAGCCAAGGGAGAGAGGCAGCGGCTGGCCGTCCATCAGGCGGATTGCCACGATGGTCTGGCGCTTGATCTTGGTAGCGCCGACAGCGGCTCCTGGTTTGGGCCAACTCACTCTGGCCTCCTTGCTGTCTCTCCGGGTTCCCTCCAGCACCCTCCTCCCTTGTCGGCGACACTTGGCCACGTTTGTTTAACGCCACGAGTTGGCTGAGAGAAGGCGCACCGCTTTCTGATGCGGCATCATACACACGCACTGGCCGGCGGCTGAGGATGGATTTGACATCTCCCAGTCCATAACTTAAATCAGGCGACTTGGGCGTCACTGGTGATGCCAAGTACACGGTCCGTACCTCTAGGGTACCGGACTGGTTCGCTCCTGCCGTCACCCATCAACCTCCAGTCCCCTTGTGTGCCTGCCGTTCGCGCGAGGTACCTACCCCACTCACAAGCGCAGTATCATGTCGGTCCCTTCCTCCTCCCTACCAAATCTCTCCGGACCTGACTTGCAGTATGCCGTCTCCCTTTCTCGATCGGATTCGATCACGCACCATGCCATCAGATCAGGCACCAAGTCTTGAAACAGAGCGCAAGCCCGTCCTCATATCCTCCAAGCTAGCCAGCAGAGCACATGCTAATCGAGGCAGGCCTGCTCAGTAACCGACGCATCAATGCTCCCCGACCTTGTCCAACGACTCAGTTGGTGGCATCCCCCTTTCTCTGCCGGGTGCCGAACCAACAGCGGTGGCTGCAGTCTCTTGTCTCTCGCATGGCTTGCCAAGCGATCGATACCGATGAACGGGAAGACTATGGGAAGCCTCGAGACAGGAGCCTACCTACATATGTCTCAAGGTAATCAATGGCTGCGAGGCGCCCGCCAAGCGCCGCATTCAACGATCAAGCGCCCAGTCGCTCGGTCCCTACTGGGCAAACTGCTGGCAGCCAAGGTACAGAACAGACTTGTCGCTCCGAGTGCAATACCTACATCAGACACGTCTGCTTTTGCACTGCACATCTGGCCAACCCGGAATCGTGTCGCCGTCGCCGTGATTCAAAAGTTAATGAGGGCCAACGACAATGACACTGGATACCAAAAAAGGCAATGGCTGCCCGGTCAACAACCAAAGCTTACTTGCTCGTGCGGATGGCTCGACGCTTAACCGACCAATTAAGAGCACACCTCGTTTCTAGCCTGCTCCGTGTTTAGCCAACATCGCACACGAGCCATCCGATCGGCCCAACCCAGGTGCTACCTGCGACGAATCTGCCTGCACTGCTGCAGTATCCCGAATCTCTAGCGCTGCGGCCGCCTGGCGAGTCAGAGCCCGCCGTCAAACCCGATTCAGTGCCCATCTTCCCCTCACGAACCGGACTGCCGCGGCGCCACGACCCCTGGATGCAATCTGTGAACATGTCTTGACCTATTCTCACAGAAGAAAACCTGCTCAACAAAATGTCCCACGATAGTATCGAATACGGGCTGACCACTGTGCAAGGCCTCAAACGGACTGTGATCATTATTGTTGTTGCTGGCCCAAGTGACGCTCAACCATGGCCTTTTGACAATACTCTGTTTCGTAGTGCAGCAACGGAAGTAATCGAGATGAGGGGTGCCTGCCATGACTCGGTCGACTCAAAAAGAGCCTCTCCGAGTGTCGCATTGCCTCAAGTTGAGATGCAAACTGTGATTGACAACCAGATCCTCCGATCCCGACTGCTTCCCGACACGAGCGACGCTCCACGGTTTTCTTTGCGTTGGAAGATACCACGCAAAGGAGGGCCAAGGAGCCCATCCGGCCAGGCAAGCATTGTCCTCCGCCTGCGCCTTAGGTCTGCCAGCGATGTCGTCCAAGTTTCGAAGAGTCAGACCTCAGTCAATCTTCATTTCCGTATAGTTCTTCAAGATTTACGTCAGGTTTCCGAGGATGGTAGCTAGCCATTACACTCAGCCAAGCATCCTCCATGGACCTTGAGAGCTGCAAAAATCACTTCGTGCAGATTGATGATGAGCAAGGCGACGTCTCAAAGTTGGCACAAGATTTACCTTGGGCCGCCTCCCGCAGCTGTGAACGAAATGCGTTGCCGCCAGCCAAGGTAGCATATTGACAGATCCGTGTCTTAGCCACATCTCAGACATGTTCGTCGTGTTACATGTAGCCTCTCTGGACCCCGACCGGCGTATTACGCCAAGCGACCGCGCCTGACCGCCTCATGAGCAGTCGATCACATTGTTGGATAGGAAAGGAGTCGATATGAGTAGTACACGACGTCACGTCGGCCTTCGCTTTCAAGTACCGCGGCGCTCTGGAACAGCGTGATCCGTTTCTGATTTGAGGCTCTCTTTGCCGCGAGTGAGCTCTGGACGGATATTTTGTCATCTCCATCTTGACGCACATTTGCTCCCGGATGTCTAGAGAAATCATTGCCTCTCGCCCGACATCGTGACACTCTGCTGCAGTGCGACCCGACATGCACGCACTGGGGCGGCTATTTTTGCCGCGGTTACACGGCGCCGTGTTCACTCGAATCTCAAGTTTCAAGACGGCCTTCCTTGCGTCGCCGAGGACCCAGCAGATGGAATGAGAAGTTGCTCGCCATGTTCTCGTTTCTGGACGTTTCGACCAAGGACAAATTGTCGGTGCGATCGTCTTGATTCCAAGGCCTGAAGTCCGGCTCGTACGAAATAGCCGCTCGCGCCAAGGGCCCTCGATCCCTTGCGCGTGGCTGACTGGAATGGCTCCTTGATTGGACGCAGAAATATCCTGTAACAGTTGAGGGGGTCGACTTAAAGTGCTTGCATCATGCAACGTGGAGACGAGGCTCCACAGGCCAAGTCAGGGGTCCAAAAGAGCCGCCCGTCTTTTGACACTTCCGCATTGCCGCCGTCGCGATACCCTCATCTTTGTCCCGCCCAGCGGCGTCGAGACGAACATCTCGGAAGAAGTAGTGCAGGCTTCGGTACGCCGGGGAAAGCTCAGTAACCACCTGGCTTTGAGCCCTCTTGCAGCTAAACCTGGCCTTGATGTTTACAGGTCCACGTTACAGCTTTACACCCTCCAAGAAGCTACCGAGGCTTCCGAGGAGCAAGCCGTCTTTCGAGGCAATCCAAGACCCCCGGAGCGGAGTCGGCATGCCCTTTCGGAAGCGCATAAACGATGCTCGAAATCTCCAAATTCGGCGCGTCAAACGGCGCCCTGCTGCCAGGATCTCCCCTGGAGCATTGGCACCCAGCGCGAAGCCGCGCTCGACAAACAGGACCCTCTCCACCTCCGTCCCATCATCATCTCACCCTTTCTAGCCGACCAAGTTGGCGTTGTTCGTCCAATCCGCATATTGGCGGTTCCACGCCTTTACACCTGTCCGGCTCTCAAGCAGCTTTGCGGAGCATGGTGGCGCCCCTCGTGAGTCACGTCCAGGTTTGCCTGGTTCGATTTCCCGGCAGGGAACGGCAAGGAGCGAAAGAAATGAGAAGCTCGGCCGTATGCCACGAATGTTCGGTGCGCGACGGCAACGATCTCATGGAAACAAGGCGGCGAAGGCGCCCATCGTCTCTTCAAAGCAAGAGTCGCTGCCGCTGTCGGGTCTACGTCCAAATCATCTCCCCAGACTGGATGCTTCGCTGCTGGCTGTCCTCGATGCTCGTTCAGCAACGCGACTTGGACAGGAAGGTCCGTCTCCGCAGTCTTGTTTGCGGCGGCTCACCCGCGTTATTTATCAAGATGTTGACGTGTTGTTTTGATTTGACCTGGTCTCCCGTCGCCAGGTGCGACGAGTGAGCGGCCCTCGGCTCCAAGTTGGACAGTTCCGCCCACGTGCCACTCTTCTGTTTCTGTATCCGCTCGTCTCGTCATCTTCTGGGCTCTACGGCGGATCGGGCGGGCTTCGCAGCGCGCAGAGACACGTGCCATCTCGCTCTCTTTCTGCCCTTACCCGTGAACACAGTTGATCAGGAGCCCAAGGACGCCACCGCATGCCCTGCTGCCCCTACCTAGGAGCGTGGGCGGATGTGAGGGGGCCCGGCGCCTTCGATACACGAGACGTCGCCGAGTAATGCGCTCCTCGTCCGTGGGCCCCATCGATCCCATCTTGGACGCACATTTCCATGTACCTGCACTGCGGATCCGTACACATTGACATGCTTCACGTCTTCCCCCACCCTCGTCTCTTCGTTCCCTTCTGCCTGTGCCCATCTCGCTCCTGTCATTGGGTTGCATGGTCTGATGGATGAACTCTCCTCATGTTGCCCCCCTCGATCTCTACGAGCAGCTCTTCTCAGCGCGTCATGGAACGAGGACTGACCCTGGACAAGAGTTCGCCTGGATCTAGACCTAGAGTGGGGACGGCGCAGCAGATGAACGGACGGGCTCATTCCATCGAACATTCGGCCAAGGAGGAAGTACGCGCGGCCATGGGACGAAGGAAAGAAAGGGTGCATGGGGGTGTGGCGAGGACTCGCGGTCTTGAGTTAGCTCCGGACCGGGCGAGTCACGTCAAGTTACGCCGGGTCTCGTCGCAGACCGCCTCGGCCGGCTTCGTGGTTACGTTCACACCGTTTCCGCGAGACCGATTCGGGCCCTTGGCCGATGGACGGGGAACCCATGACTGTTGGCTCTGGATCCCTCGAATCCATCCCGTCTGGACTTTCCTGGTCCGTGATGTGGTGGCCCATCGGACCGGGCCAACTCGCTAACTTGATGTGAGCATCCCACTTCATCATCATTACGCGTATGTTTGTGTACGTGTTCGCCCTCTCGCTCCAGTGCGGAAAGGCTTGACAATCGTGCGAGCAATCAAGTTCAGATTTTGTATTCTAGTGAGGCCCGCTTTGGGGTGTCTCGAGGTCATGCAGGCAAGGAATTCCCTGCAGTCCCTAATCTCTAAAATGTCAATACGCAGCATGGCGGTCGTATCCCCATCCCCTGTCCTCCACCCACTCTATGTGGCGTTGGTGCGTGAAATGAAGCCCAAAACGCCCAATTCGGCCATTGTGCCTGCCATGGAGCGGCCCAGCGCCCATTGTTCCCCTCCCAAAGACGCGTACAAGGGGCATCGCAGTACCCTGGTATTCCAATAGTTCAAGATCCAAAGAGAAAGATCGTCTTCGTTGCGTTGCGGTGTCATGAGCTCGTTTATTGATTCAATATCATCTTGAAGGTGGATTTTATTTCCAGGAAAAGAAAACCGAAGAAACGGGTAATAGAGGCCCAATCATGGCATCCGTTGGCGTCAAGGCTGGGCCATGACTTCTTTTGAGTTGGCGACGAACATGCCTCTATACCATGTTGCCCAAACTGCCTGCAGACGCGGCAAGAGACGCTGGATGGCCCGAGCCCGGCAAGCGTAAGGGCTGCGTCGTGAAAACTTGAGGCATATGAGTCGGATTGCGAAGCTGGGGGTGAATCGGTGGCATCGGTGCCGATGTGGGGGTTTCCATCATAGGCATAGACATGCCCGCGGTTTCAGGCGTCTCGGAACGCTGCTTGCTTCGTGATCCTGCCGCCCGGCCACCGCTCGCCTCGCGACGGCGCTTGGGTCCATCCTTGACTTTGGGATGACTGTGGCACTGTAGAGCCATGTCAGCACGACCGATCTTGGGGCATCATTGAGTACAGCATGCTCTGCTTACCTTGTACGCGTGTCTAAACCATGTGGTGCCCTTCTTCTTACTGCTTACCAGAGCGACCCAGTCGTTGCAGCTTCCACATAAGCCTTCCCAGACGTCGGGGTTTCCGTCCATGCGCCGGGTCTCGAGCGGCTGCTGGAAAGGCGAGCCGGTTGCTGCGCTGATACCATGCGTGAAAGACTTGTCGTACCAGAAGGCAGAGTTTTTGAGGACAAGCCAGCGGCCAGGCTTGCAAATTCCGCACCAACCCTCTCGCTTGTTGCCGTGTCCACGGACCCAGCGTGGGGTGTAGAGATCACCCTCGAACCTCAATTCCTGCTCATAAGGAATCAAGTCTGGGTCTGAGGGGTTCATGTCTTCCTCAGGGGGCGGAATCTGCTCCTCATGGAGTGCAGCGAACAAATCAGGAGGATCAGACAAGTCCGTGTAATGCCCATGAAGCGTGTGGGGGTCGCCGTTGCTCTGCAGCATCTTGAAAAGGCCCTGCGAAGGAAGCGGCGGTGGCTGATCAAAGTGTCCGGCATCATGGTGCATAGAATGAGGTGTCAGCTGGGATGAAAGCAGCATACCGCTCCGCTGGTACATTGGCTGTCCAGACATCATATACGGACTGGGGGCGCCTGGAGAGAAAGCGCCGAGGCCTAACGGCTGCTGTGGCGAGGAGAAGTTGGGAGGAGGACCCTGATATGACATTCGCTGGGGAACACCATAGACCTCGGGCGACCCGGCGTTGTAGATGAAAGGGGACTGTCTTCGGTTCTGTGATGGGGCAAACGATCCTGTCGACCACCGCTGGTTCTTGGGTACCTCGATGCTGTAGGGCACAGAGCGCATGCTGGGGCGGGGGGACGGAGTAGCTCGGCCGCGGCTTTGAGTACGGACGACCTGCTCGGATCTTCCATGAGATGACAGACGAGGAGAGACGACTGGCGACATATGAATGGACGACATCATCGAGTTTCGGTTTGACGTTCCTGGGTAGTCAGAGCCGTAGGAAGGTGCCTCAGATAGGGCAGCCGAGAAGTCGTCATAGGATGGAAGGTCGGACATGGCACCAGAAGTTGTCAGTGAGGAGCCGGACATTCTGCGGCGGTTCAAGCTGCTGTCTAGGTTGTATGCGTGAGGATCCTGTGCTGATTCGGGGTATCTCAGATCAAGGATGGGGACAGCGTCGTCGGTGGTATAAGCCTGGCCAATAGGTGGCTCCTGTTCGAGTCCATGAAAGTCCATGCTTTCCTCGACGGACTTTTGAGGCCATTCGCCTGCGTAGTGTTAGCTTCTAACTGGAGCACGTAGGACAACGCCATCTTACCATTGCTCGGCATGTCCATGGACATCATATCGTGACCGACAGATACGGGTCGCGATGCTGCGCCACCCGGTCCGTGCTGAATGGAGAATGAATCCCAGTTGGGCATCGTCGAACATTCGTCACCGACGCAGCAAGATGTGTTCTGGTAGAGGGGAGCGGGACGGCGTCGAGGTTCGGATGTAGGAGGTGTCATCCAGGCGGAGTTGACTGGTGCAACAGGCTCCGTGGCAGAGATGGGACTGCCACTCATGAGGGCGACAGGACTAGGCTGAGCAGAGCCGGCTGATGAAAGTCTCTCACTCCCGTTGGAATACTGAAGAAGCTGCGGTTGGATTTGCAATCGCCTGCTGGGTATCGCATGAGTTAGCGGTTCTATTGACAGTTGGCATCGGCTGGGGTGCGACGTACAGATTTGCCTTTGAGTCCATATCTTGCAGAGAAGCAATATGAAACGGGTTGGTTACACGCCGCGAGGTTGAAGTAAAAATCAGCGTTGATTAGAACTTTGGCGAAGATAAGAGTGTAGGTCTAGATGGATAGCGTCGACCTATGTTTGCTGGCGGCGGGGAGTACTGATGGTGTCGTGTAGACGACTCGGGCATGGAGTGTAAGAAGATTGAACCGACAGGCCAGCTTTTCTCGTCAAAAGACCAAGGTGGAGGAGTGAACGATTGATGGATGATGTGTAAGTGGAAGAGAAACGATGGAAAGAGCGGCTGGGTACTGGTGCTGTCTCTGTACTTGGTTTGGTATCGGCGATAGGTATCTGTGGAAGGAACGAAAGGACAGCCAGCTTCCTAATAGCAATGTAGGCAGAGGCAGGAACCCGATGGATCCGTGGTGAGGCAGGAGCAAATGAGTGTTAGGCCACCGAGAGAGGCTGGACAAAGATCAGAGTAAGAGCGTCGTGGGAATCGGCGAGCGATGAAAGAGTTTTATCAACGACAAGAAACGTATGGGTGCGGGTTTCTCATAAAGGTGTCGGAGACAATGCTGACGAGGACGATGACGGGGCACAGGAGTCATGTATTGTAGCCGCAGAGTCAGGCACCGGGCAGGGCAGACGGGACGAGCATCGAAGAACGGACAAGACAGCCGCCATCGGTGGCCGCTCTTCACGGGGCATGGTACCTGGGAGGACCGCCATGGCCCTGGGAGTCCAGGAACCCCGTCACCGGGCTAGCAAGGACAGGCTCGGAACGCCGGTACCAACTCAGCCGGCCTCGCGAGTCCCATTTGCTTGCATGCTACTGTCAGTCTTGGGATAGACGCGCGAGACGAGACGAGAGGAAGAGGGGAGGAGAGCGCGAAGAGGGCGGGGCGGGGCGGGGCGGTGGGCGTGTCCAAAAGTTGCAGAGCCCAGGCTGCCCGGAGCTTCGCGGCGAGGTTGCGCGCCCCGGTGTGCGCGTACCCGAGTCTCCAGCCGCCAGCAGGTACCTGCGAGGCAACTTACAGGCGTGCGGTACTCTGTCCAGTGGGCTGTCAGTCGCTATCCACCGGCCAAAGGGGCGGGATGGGGAAGGCTGTGATGCGAGGCCCATACCACCACTACACAGAGGGGGGCACAAGGCACCGTGTCCAAAGAGGCAAGGTCGGATCTTGGCCAGGCTCGGCCTTGGTGAGGCTCGGCGAGCGGCAGGGAAGTATGGGGCTTCGCGAGACGTGACATGGTTCCGGGTTTCACGTCGCAATGTGTGTGAGGTTTATCTGGCCAGTGGGCGGATGGATGGATGGGTTGGATGAGTGGGGACGCGTAGACTGACGAAAGATGGAAGGACGTTGTGTAAAGTTGCCAATGAGGCCCGAGAAAGGCAACTAGGGACGGACGGGAGAGCCAGAGACAGGAAGCGGCAAGATGAAGAGGATACAACGGCAAAGGTTTTGGAAATGCACCAAGACGGTAGCAATGGAAGCAAGCAAAGAGTGCGTATGCTGCGTCGAGTTTCAGCCTCTTGAGGGGAGTCGCTACATGCGCCAAGTACCCTCGTCTGTCGGCGGCATACGGCTCTCGCTCGCTCGCTGTCTCTCTCTACCTGGGGACTCGTGTGCAGCAACAGCCGTGCAATCGCCGTTGAACTCACTTCCAGACGCCTGTTCGCTTCATGGAACAAAGAACTTACGTAAGGATCTGGGTACTTGACTCTTTGGTCGGGGAGTCACTGATTCGCGAGGTATTTTAGGTTACTCGGGTACCTAAGGTACCCAAGGCCTCAGCGCGCGATGCATCACAATTGATGTACCGTATGGAGCTTACACGCGACAGTTGTCTGGAGACCCGCTAGCTGACTCCCGGAGGACCAGCGCCCGACAGGCAGCACCATTCGATTTTACGTCGTGGCCCTGCTTGCGTCCTGACGCAGCGACCCCTGGAGGGTGTGGCTGCGGAGAAGCTGCGTGGGCAGAGGTAAGCGGGCATCCGCCAAGATGCTCTTGTTCTTACTCGTCTCGCTACCCTTTTACAGTCCAGACGAGGCGCGCAAGCGAGGCACCCAGTCACTTCCATCGGCGTTGACAATCAAGGACGCCGACACGTGCAGCGGCCGCGCCGCGAAGAGGCCATCAATTACCGATGCTGAAATTCCTGGTGCGATGATGACCGGTAGGCGAGAGGCGCCGACGTGGTAGGACCTGTCAGAAGTGCTTCGGCAGCAGCGAACAGTGCTCCTTGCTTAGCCGCGATGGCTCTAGTAAACGGTGTCGATTGCCTGATCTAGAGGGCCAGGTATCTGCAGTAAGCCGGGCTGTATACACGCAGACGCGGGAAAGCCCCAGGCACGAAACTAACGGATTGGAGTCCGGCCCCCGGTGTTCCTGACGTAATGCAGGAGCTAATGGCCCATGGTACGTGCTGGCGGCCCAATTGCCGCAGAAGACCTCCATCAAGACGACGTCGCAGTAGAGCAGCTTTAGCAGCTTGTAGTAAGAAACGCGGCGTTCTCTCGGGAGCCACTACAGGAACTGACTGGCTCACACTCCAAAAGACGCCTTGCCCTAACTTTTTGGCAGCGCTCGCTCCTCGCTGTCGGCGCAAACATGCAGGATTGAGTGAAAACAGCGCAACGTGGCTCGACCGACGGAGTGACGCAATGA
Source organism: Hirsutella minnesotensis 3608 (assembly GCA_000956045.1). Taxonomy (NCBI): domain Eukaryota; kingdom Fungi; phylum Ascomycota; class Sordariomycetes; order Hypocreales; family Ophiocordycipitaceae; genus Hirsutella; species Hirsutella minnesotensis. The sequence continues at coordinate 188,704 of KQ030540.1, read as the reverse complement.
TTGCAAAAGAGAGATTCCCATGACTAGCAGACAGCCATCGCGATGAAGCGTGCCGTGAGCGAAGCAAGGAAGTTCTCTTGCCCCGGCCGCAGCAGAAACATCAGTTTGATGATCCGAACCCAAATGGAGTTCGATAGCGGTGTAACAATTGTTCATGGTCAATAAAGTCGTCGACGGGAGAGCCAAGCGTCAAACAAACGAGGCCATGTAGAACCCCGGCCATTACGCCAGACAAAAAGACAACGAGAACACTAGGGCCCGAGTCGAAACATTCTCGCGACGCTCTGGAAGATTGCCCGTTCAGTGATTACTCCGTAGGTAGCCTTTCTGCGCTGCGGCCGTGAACCGGCCCGAGACCGCTCGCGTCGGCGCCGTTTCAGACACCAATAGGCCATTGGCTGCGACTTCACCCAAATCCCCACTCTTTCTCAACGGCCGACTGTGAGTTTGCAGCACGCGCCTCCCGGCCTCTGGTGTAACGTTGACCGTTGAGCGCCTTTTCTGTGGATATCTTGCCAACTGCCGACTTCGACCAAATGCGCAGACAGATAAGCGAGAAGCCCAGTGGTCTCTTTTACGGCAGGAGGCTCACGGCGTAAATATCAAAGACAGTGTTTGGTACTTCGGTGGACATAAGGTATGCTGGACAAAAGCTCTTTTCCCGGCCGATTCCGATATTCCGATCCAGAGTTCTACCAAGTACCTGGATACCCTTGCGGTCTCTTTTAAGCCCTTGCAGCCTGTGGCCTGCACGCTTCAAGTCGCACCTGCAGCGCATCGTGCATGCCGAATAACGGCGGTGGGTACCTGGACGCGTACTGTACGTACCCCGCCTTGCTGTGGGCCGGCTCTCGGGTCCTGCCCTGCCTGCCAAGCGAGAGCCCATCTAAGCGGCCTCCTTCCTAATCGTCTTTTCGAGAAAGTATCGGATACAAGATAGAACGTGTTCTTGAAATGAAAATTATAGTAGCCACTACAATTGTACTGTGTTATCCGCAGCTTCGACTTGCCATCACCTGGCAAGAGCGCCTCCCTATCTAAGAGTGAGAAGCGAAACCCAATTTTGCCCCCAATCATTCAGGCCCGCCAAGCATTTACCATGCCCAACTGGGTGTGATTTCTGAGACTTAGGGCGGCAATTGCACTCAAGCACCTTGAAGAGCAAAGGGCATCCGACAAGCAGTTTCCGGGTGAGACGGTTCAGCCACCTATGGCAAGACTTCCTCAATAACGGACACACGCCTCAATAACGCCGAGCCAACGAATAGTTCTCGTCATTTACAACCAGCAGCATTCCTTTCTGAGGATCTGATGCAGGGATAATGCCTAAGTACTGTACAGTACGAGCTCCGTTCAACGACCAGGCGTGAGCTTAACGAGAGCCCATGGTACTCTTGCATCGCGAAACTACAGTACAAACATGCCTTGTTCACTGACGCGATATCGACGAGAACTCGGCGGATAGAGCTAACGCCGACAAGGCTATTAAGTGGTGCGGAGAAGCAGACCCGGCCCCGTCCAAGCTTTTTGCCCCAACATCGGTGGCACTTTATGATGGCGCCAAGCCTCAAGAGAGGACTTATCCCGACGCTTTATTTCCCAATAAAGCAGCCGATGGCTTTCGCCTTTACTTGAAACACGAATACAACTAATTTTGTACAGCCCTCAAAGGTGTCGCTTCAATGGTGTCTGCTCATGCACTCGATTTTCTTGCGGTTATCTGACAACGTTGATCGATTCGTACATGCATGCTAACTATGCCCTAAAAACGAAAGGGAAATCGAAGCCCGAATTCAAAGACAACAGAAGCCATCTACTCCCCAAGAGGGGGCTAATCTCGTTGGCACCATGCTCGAGAGTGGATGTCCACACTTCGGCTTGCACCGTCTGCACGGCACATATCCTACGGGGGGCATCTTGGGTTCCGAATGGCAGATTTCTGAGCGAATTGGGTTTGTGATATCGTGTATTCGCGATGACGGGCCATGGAAAGTTCTTAGTCGCGCAAGGACGCATGCGTTACTATTCGAATTTGACCCCGGTACAATACGGCGCACCACCTGGAGCCACTTGCGCTGCCCGTACTGGCCAAGATGTGTTATCGACGGTCTATACGTGGCATGGCCCCAAGATCGCAGGACCTCGATCTCCGTTGAGAGCATATGGTCGCACTAGACTCTTGGAGTGACGCCGTGGGACAGACCACATACGTGTGCGACATCCCCACAGCTTAACAGCGTTCGAGGCAAGTTTCACAGAACAGGGAGAGTGCAGGAAACTGTATTCCATGCATAATGTCTCCGCTCCAGACAGTTGTTTCTGAGATCACAAGGCTGAAAGTCAATGGGTTAGCTGCCTAGGTGATGACATTCCTTTGAGCACAGAAGCCCTTGTGGAGGTCAGGCATCCCCGTGTCAATGCCAGCAACAACAACCGGGGATCAATCTAGTCAACCAGCGAGAGTTTGTGATGGCGCGTTCGGCAGTGACGAGAGGTTTACACAGCCGCAGCACCCGAACAGCTAAGGGAAAGCCAAACCTGAAGTCGGTTCGTTGTCGCAGCGTCCAGCCTTATGCCTTATCAAGGCTGTGCTGGAGCCTCGCCCCTAATACATTGCCATTATCGCCACGCCACTGTCTCGGTTGAGACGAGACGAGACGAATGTGCTTCGGCACTTGCAAAATCATGCCGCATCATGAGGGGACGCTAGAGGGCATTCCCCTTTGCAGCCTGAAGCCTGTCCATTGTCGATCGCCACCGTCTACAGCATCGAACGGCTAGAACATGGCTATGCAGGGAGTACGAGGTAGATCATTGGCTTCGCCCCATGAACCGGACAAGGTCGGCCTGCCCGGAAGGTTGGAAAGGAAAAGACAGCGCTGACATCGCCAACAATCTTAGTCGTGCAGACATGGCCTGAGTCAAGTCGGTTCTCTAAACTTCTTAAGACTGCGACAACGACTGGGTTTGGGCCAGGGGAACCCTGCGCCCCTAGTTCCATTCTCTGCCGCATCTCTTCTATTCCTGCGCAGCAACGTTCACGGCTCCCATGTGCATTCCACCCCATCATACACACACAAGTACATGCTGTATGGATGGACTGCATTTGGGCACGCATTTGTCCATGGGACCTGGATCAGAAAAGAGGGGTCTTTGGGGGAGCCAACAATGGAATCCCGACGACGACCCGGCCAGATACGGTACTTTTGGGCTGAAGACCGGGATCCAAGGCTTGTCGACAGGAACAAGTTCCTACCGGGGTTGTCATGTTCCTTGCTTGGCGGGATACCGAATCATGTCGTGTTGGCCAAGTCTCCACACAGACCTCTTGTCTCCAAGAATGGGGAGCATGAGGCCTGCTTGTCGACAGGGACCCAAGCTGCTCTGGCAAACGATGTCCGACAAGGACCGATCGGAGCGGCGAATGACATCTTGATCCACGACAGCCGGCCGGGCGTCAAGCTCAGCCGAAGCTTTTGCAATCCCCCGCACGACGAGCCGATGTGAGGGGCGCGTTGTTTTCGGATGATCTTCCTTTCTCGAGCGCCAGGGGCTTCTCGTTGTGCGACTTCCGAGTACGAGGCGTACTGTCAAGGCGAGATGACTGATGCCATGACGGCTATCGAGTTCACTCCACGCGGCCAAACGCACGCCTTCCGCCGCATCTCCCGATGGAGTGATCAAAACCCTTAAACCGCCACTGTATTGTTCCTGCACGGCAGCGTGCGCGCCGCTCTGGAGAACTTGGTGTACATCAGGCTGCGGAGGGGATGTAAGGTGGGCCTGGAGTATTCTCCGTGGGCTCAAGCTCTGTGGGCGGCATGATCTGCTGAGCTCGTGAGCCTATCATTCGAAAGCGGCCTCGTGGGGACCCTCAAAGCCATGAAGCATTACTGTTTAACTGCTTTGACATCTATTCCCGCAACTTACAACAACCCAAAATGACACGTACAATCGTGGCTGGCAGCAAAGAGGGCACAGGTCGGGCTGGACCAGCTGGCGAAATGGGCATCTACGAGAAGAGAGGCGACGTGCGGTCCCACTGCTCCACCCGCAGGCATCTAAATGAAGGACGAGGAGGGCAACAGCGGCGCGCCAACATTGACCAGGGCCGATGCCAAGCAGCCCGAGAAGAGCAGAAAAGGTGCGGGTCGAACCACCTGAAGAGTACAGAAGGTGGATACGGCGGAGCGAGTCGGCGAATTGCAAAGTCGAGACTCGAGATGGTGAAGGGATCATTTCTCTCGTTGGCTGGTGATGGCCGTCATGACCCTGCCAGGGCCGCGACAACAAGCAAATGCTCCACATGGGGGTGTCGCGGTGCCTCCGTCGACGGTCCAGCAATCGGACCATCAACAAGTCGCGGTCCCCATTGGGGTTGCGACGAGATTGTGATTGGCTCATGGCGTCCGGCAGCCACCAGCCACCGTCAAGGAGCGGGGGGCCCTAGAATCATTCCTGCGTCTTCTCGCCTGTTATTCGGCCGGAACTCGTCCCCTACCTTGGCTCCCCCCCCGCCTAACCCTCTCGAGCATCCTCTAGCGCCGTGATGGGATGAGCAGGAATGGCACTGGCTGCTGCATTGGAGAGGAACAAACCGCGGCGGTTTCCCAGTCGTCACCTACTGACGTCTAAGCTCTTACCTATCCAGCGACAGTTTCGTGTGCCCAATTCTGGCTTCTGGAGAGCAAAGGAAACTCTCGAGGGTCATAGGTACAGGAGGTGCGTTAATCAAACACCGGCAATCGGTCATGTCTCAGATCTGCCACATCTTGGACGAACCCTACCAAACGGCCATAAAGTACTCCAGAGGTGAGCCGGCGTACGGCATTCTGTCGTCTTCCGTGCTTCAAAGGTCACGGGGAGAGCGTTCCTGGAATAGAGCAAAGTTCTCATCCTGGTGATGCGACGTTGTGGAATCACGGTATCAATCACGCAACACCAAGTGCTGGGATCGCAAGGGACGAAAATAGCTTCTGTCCTCTCGACCCGGGGCACTCCCCCCTCCCCTGTCGCCAAGCAGGGGAGAGAAACGACCGTTGCCGGGGCGCTTGGCCCTCGACCCTTGCCCAACAGAATATCGAATCGTCCGTTCAATTCCCCAGCGCGCTTTTATCCGACGGGTCCCTCGATAACGAGTGTCCTCGACGGAAAGGGCGCAGCAGCATGGTGCCACACTCCGCCACCCCATCTTGAACCAGACGAGACGACGAGCTGTTGCGGTATCACTTGTGCTGTCGTCCAGATGGAGAGGGCTGCGTACCGTCCCGTCTTCTCATGCAGCCCTTCATTCTTGCGAAGCGCAGCCCAGCCTGCCCCCGCGCGCGATCCCGCAATTTCCATCCGAAGGGCCGCCGGCCCGGTGGTCTTGATGCTGACGTCGACGAGCGCACCGTAGAGAGTCTAGCCTGAGCCACGACGGGTGACATTGCGGGAGTTCCCAAGCAAAGGCCCTCAAGTTCGTGCGAACGTAGCTTGCTTCAACAGGCTCGGAAACAGTTTGTGCCGACATTGGACCTGCAGGGACCCGGGTTATCTGAAGATGAGCGAACAGCGCGAGCGGGAGGGAGATGCGAGGGGCAGATCATGATCCCCTCGATTGCAGATTGTTCATGCATGGCAATCGATTTTGGATGGTCAGACGTCGCAATCACAGCCGAGTTCAATCGCTGCCGGGCCATGGATCGTCTACTGGCCTCTCGTGGGCACGGTAACTCCAAGTATGCCGATGCTTGACATTCTCGTTCTCTAGCGACGTACTAGGCTAGAAAGTCACTGGCCGTCTTTTACGGGTCATAGCCTTCTCCGTTGATTGCTCACTGACTCAGAAGGTGACGAGACCGGATCGAACGCAGAAGACGTCCGTTCTCGGGCTTAGGACGAGTTGCCGCCGAGGTGCCGCGTCGGCAGCCTCTAAAGCACATCGCGTACCGACAGCGGATGATTGAGGTCTGATTCACGATCATGAGTTCAAGGGACCATGGTTTAGCATCTATATTCATAAGCATAGCAGCTGCCCGTGCGTAAGGCTATCCTCTCTTCGGATGTCACAACCCCGAAGCTTCTAACCATTGCGATTACGTATAGAAACGGAATGGGTCTATGACGTCCAGCTGCAAAGTCCTATGTTCGTTACTCATTCGTCCCATCTCAGCGACGGTGGCTCTCGGGGAGTTCCCTGCGCGACTCCCTGGGTAAACCCGTCATAGCGAGTCAGTAAGCACAGTGATGACTCTCTCTACCTGCCAAAAGAAGGTTCCTCTGGATTCAAATGGAAGGCTGACGCGTTGACTCAAATCTACTCAGAGCCCTTGACTCGGCCAGGTAGCTACCTTGGCATCTCTAAATCGTGGGCATTCCGAGTCGACTCGTACAGGCAAGAGAGACCCACGATGCGACACCGAGCGCCCTAGTTTTTGTTGATTCGCTTCCAAACCTCGCCCTCGGCCGCCGCCAGGCTTTCACCAGCTGCCTGCGCCCATTTTCTCGCCGTGTCCCAGACGCCGCCTTGCTCCTCTCCGCTCGAGGACCAGTTATTGGGGTCCTGCGAGCCCGACAGGTTGTGTGAGGGAGTCGGATACTGGCCGTACCCAGATGCACCCGCGTCCTGCTGGTACCCTGCGGGGGCCGCATATCCTGCGTTTGGATTGTTTCCAGGCAATGGTGCAGGGTATTGCCCTCCGGGAGGCGGCGGTAATGAGGTGGTGGTCGACGAGCGACCCTGAATGGGTTGCGTCGGAGTAGGCGCCTGATAGGACAATTGAGGTGGCATGCTGGGAGGTGCCGTCATGGTCATTGGCGGCGGTTGACTCTGCCCAGCGGCTGGTGTCTCGCCAGCTTTCGGTGGGGGAGGAAGACTCGCGCCCTTGCCGGGAGGCATGGGAACCGCACCCGGTTGCGGCGCAGGCGGCGTGAGAGATTCGACTCTAGACGGGGCCGGGTTCGGCTGACTTGGGAAGTTGAGGCCAGGCTGCGGCATGCTGGTCTGGACAGGCAGCGATATCCCGGCCCCGGGCTGAGCAGTCCAGGCAGACTGCGGTGCGCCCGGGGCCGACGTGGTAGTGGAGGCGACATCGGCCTGTTTCTCAGCGTTTCCCTGCGCCTGTTGCTTGTCCTGTGTCTGTGGAGTCACGCCCGATGCCTCGGAGGCGTTGATGGGACTGGCGGTGTAGACGGGGATTGCGGGCATCGCGAATGAATGACACGCGAGTGCGTGGGCGTGCGGGTGTCCGAGTAAGTCTGTGTGGTTCGCTCGAGAAGGCACGAGGTAAGTGGATGGGCAGAGGCGACGTCGTGAATCCTGTCAGGGTATCGTTACATGCTGGCCATTGGCAGGACGTGGAATGGATTGGTTGCGCCGATGAGTGAGTGGGAGCTGGGAGGAGAGGGAGAGGGAGAGAGCCAGTGTGAGCAAGACAAGCGATGACGTAACCCCGGCCACGTTGCGTCCAGGCGAGGCCACCTGGTAAACTCGCGACTTTTCTTGCCTACCCTAAGGCGGATTTCTCAACCTCAGCCCATGTTTTCGAGGTTTGTACGATCAATGGCCGCGAGTGCAATAGTATATATGAACAGAGGCCAGTGCAGCTCCCCTTGTATCGAGCGATATCCATTCGTAATGACCGACGAGCAGAACTGACTGGTAAAAAGGCATGTAAGTCGCACTGGGTGTCCAGTATGTGCCGTATCCTGGCCTGGGAGTCATGGGAGCTCTCCATGTTTCTCGGGTTACATGAGCCAGCCGACAAAACGAGAGCAAGATGATCGTTTTGGCATTGAAGTCTTCAACCCAAAAGGGTGATTAATTCGTAAAGAGCAATAAATCGCGTGGTTGGAGGAGCGGTTGCGTTTGCGGCGGCTTCTGATTGGTGCGACGCCACGCCTGCAAATTGTGCGGATTAAAGTGACGGCGGTGACCCGAGAGCATGCACTCGGAACATGTCGAGCAGCTCGACCTTGGCACTTTTGACACCATCGCAAATCGCAGATAGTCGGCGAGACCGTCGCGCATCTTCGCCAAAACGCATTCCGAGATCCTGGCTCGCCAGCCGGCTTCTTTGCCAACACCGACACCAAGGACAGCACCATGGTCGGCAAGGTGTCGGAGAGGGTCCTCCTCCGAGAAGGTTCGTTGCCCGGCGTTTTGCGCCTCGGTGGAAGAAAGGGAGCTTGCGCTGACAATGATTGCTGCCAGGGCTGGAGAGGACCGACAATGGCATGAAGCTGACGAGCTGGCCCGAGGTGACGCCCATCAACCAGAAAAACTACTACACGTGAGTGCTTTTGGACATGACCGCCCGTTCGTCCCTTTTCGACGGCTTAGACTGACCACGTCGTCCTGGCTAGCGATTACATGAAGCGCGATGACCAGGTCCTCGCCCTTCGACTTCAAAGCGATGCGACGCGCGACCGACTCGTCCAGAGCGCCCGAGACCGCGACCGACTGCTCTCCAAGCCCGCAAATGGGGAACTGCCTCTCCCCGTCGCAGATATCCCAGAGGAAGAAGGTGCAGTGACACCGTCGGGAGCCGTGGACCCTTCTCGGATCATTGTAATTCATCCCGGCAGCCAAAATCTCCGCATCGGCTTCGCGAGTGACGCCCTGCCCAAGACGATACCCATGACGCTCGGCACGAGGTTTCCCCAGACGGAGTCTGAGATGTACGAGGCTCTGCCGCGTCGACAATTTGAGGCCAAGACGACAGAACAGCAGTACGGGGAAGAGTGGTCAAAAAAATACACAAAATTGTGCAGCGAGCTCAAGACGGAGATGCGGGCCAACAAGCGGAAGGTGCTTCCCAACTCCAAAGAGCTCGTGCAGACGTTCAATCGCCGGACAGAACCTGAAATCATCGAGAAGCACAACGACCCACTCGAAATTGAATGGACAGACACCAAGAAGCTCGAGGACCCCGAGTCCATTGCCTCTTGTTTCATTGGTAGCGACGCGCTGCGGGTGCCGGACGACTCGAATCCAAAATTCAAGCTTTGGTGGCCGATGCGCCACGGCTGGCTCAATGAAGACGATTACACGAGCCAGGAACATCTCCACGACGACTTTGAGACCCTACTGGATCGCGCCTTGCGACAAGAACTCGGCCTCAAGACGAACAGCGAATGGCAGCAATACAGCTGCGTCTTTGTGATTCCAGACCTTTATGACAAGCGATACGTCGAACAGGTCCTGCGATCTTGCATGACGTGGTTCGAATTCAGCAGGTTGTGTTTTGTCCAGGAGAGCATGGCGGCAACCTTTGGAGCAGGATACACCCAGGCTTGCGTCGTCGACGTCGGCGCGCAAAAGACATCCGTCACATGCGTTGAAGACGGCCTCTGCATCGAAGACTCGAGAATCAATCTCAAGTACGGCGGCTTCGACATCACCGAGACGTTCATCAAGATGATGCTCTTTGATAACTTTCCGTACCAGGAAATCAACCTGCAGCGCCGATACGACTTCTTGTTGGCCGAAGAGCTCAAGATGAAGCACTGCACAATGTCGCAAGCTGACATTTCGGTCCAACTCTACAACTTTCACGTCCGCGCGCCTAACCAGCCCACCAAGAAATACACATTCAAGACCTACGACGAGGTCATTCTCGCGCCCATGGGCGTCTTTGACCCGTCAATCTTTGACAACAGCGTCAAACTGAGGGGGCGGCGGAAACTCATCGAGCGTTCGTACAACGCCTACGACGTGGACATTCCTGATGACCCGAGCTCCGCGGCACAGCTGGCGATACTGGCCCTTGTCAAGCCATCTCTCACGGCTAGCACCAACGGCGCTCACTTGCAATCGCAGGTCGAGGTCTCAACCCCGAGCAAGGAGAGATCGCAGCCCTTCAACTTTCTCTCCAAGAACGAGGCTGCCATGAACGGCACGCCCGCCGTCTCCCACGCTGGATCGCCGGCGCCCGAGGGAACTAGTACGCCCATACCACCGCCGTTCGTCTTTGGACTCAGCAAAGACTCGGGCGGCTACGACAGCCCAGCACCCGGTGGTTCGCGCGCCGCAGGTACACCCGTCCCCGGGCAGGTATCGCAGTCGTCCCAACCTCCTGCTGGAATGTTTGTCGACAGCCCTGATCGGGGTGCCGCGCTAGCAGCGGCGGAGAGGGACTCGGTGCTGCCGATAGCGCCCTTGGACATTGCCATCCTCACGAGCATTCAAAACGCCGCTAAGGGCGACGACAAAAAGCTGCGTGATCTCTTGGGCAGCATCATGGTGATTGGCGGCGGCGCCAAGGTGCCCCAGTTCACCGTGGTGCTCGAGGAGAAGCTCAAGGCGCGGCGGCCCGACTTGACGGAGCGGATCCTGGTCAGCAGGAGCGCGAGGGACATGGACGAGCAGGTGGTGTCGTGGAAGGGCGCCAGCGTGTTTGCCAAGCTCTCGACCAACGATTCGTGGATCACCCCTTTTGAATTTGAGCGGCTAGGGCCGAGGGCGCTTCACCACAAGGTGCTCTGGGCATGGTAGGAGGACAAGTCGCTTGCTACATATTTTACTCACGTGTCGGCGAAACGAGGCCCGGGGATCATTCGGATTGGCGGTGGGTTGGTTACTTGGGCAATTGGAGTTTGGACTGAGCTTGGTGTTCTATGCAAGCCGGACAAGATGATTTCTGTCTTGATATATCAGGAGGATTGGCGCATTTTGGGAGCCTGAGGGGCACGCGCATGTCTGAAAAAGAGCTTGTTAGACGGCCACACAATCTGAAGTTTATTATCCTGCATATCCGAGGATGACGCCAGGTCGAACCGTCAGAAGTGAGGATGCTCCGGGGGAAATCCAAGCCATGGCTGGATCGCCCGGCTTAGGTAATCATACCGCAATCCTCGCGCAACCTCGAGCTCTTAGCTCCCAAAGCGCGCCTCGCACGCCCGAGCTCCCCTAGTTGCAGAATCAAGCCAATAAACAACGCACCTCGTCGCGCGGGACGTCACCAAGGGAAACTCGCCATGTGACTTGGTCTTCCGTCCCAAGGAAGGAAATACAACGACGAATCCTCGCCCGCCTCCTGTCTGGTTCGAGAGGCACAAGGGCGATATATTCCTTGCGCGCGCGGCGCGCCGACCAAAACGACACGACAACAGCAGCAGCAGCAGCAGAAACCATGACGTTCGTGTCGCGACATCTGCCGTTTTCGGCGGCGACAACGACGACGCAGGCCGCGACGTACCTGCTGGGCGTCTCGCTCTTCTCCATCTCCTTCCTCGTCTTCCTCAACAGCTCCGTCTCGTTCGTCATCACGGACCTGATTGGGCAGAAGGAGGGCGTGGGCGACGTCGTCGGCACCCTGGGCTTCGCCGACGAGCTCGTCGCCCTCGTCGCGTGCCCGGCGTGGGGGCTCGTCTCGGACCGCCTGGGCGTCCGCTGGGTGGCGACGATTGGCTACGCCGTCATTGGCGTCGCCCTCGCCGTTTTTGTCCAGGCCCGCAACGTCTACCCGCAGCTGCTGCTGGCGCGCATCTTCTTCGCCGTCGGCGCCTCGGCCGCGTGAGTCTTTGCTCTTTGCTTCCTGCGCTCCTCGGCACTGTCCTTCCGGGGCTGGTGTGGCGGATTGACCGGGCTGACGTGTTTCGCGCTGCTAGGGCCACCATGGTGACGGCCATACTCCCCTCGTTGACGGACGACACGGCCGATCGCATCTCGGCTCCGGACGCTGCCCGGTTCAAGCCCAACCCGCGCCTCAGCGCCGCCTTTTCCGTCGAGTCCGAAATCACGATTACGCCGGAACGGTACACCCGGAGCTTGTCCAACGACCGCACGCGAGGGTCCAGCCCGGACGCGGCCGCGAGGTCCGGGAAACCTTCGGCCCTGGCCGGCTACGTGGGATCCTTCACTGGATGTGGCGCGCTCGTTGCCTTGGCTCTCTTCTTGCCCTTACCCGCCAAGTTTGGAGAGAAGGACGGCGTGACGCCGGGACAGGCCGTCTCGTATAGCTTCTATGTTGTCGGTGCTGTGTCGCTGGTCGTCGCCGTGGGTGTCTTCATTGGGCTGCGAGATCTTAGCGGCGAGGAAGGCAAGGGCTGGAAAGCTCTCTTCCGCGTTCGCAACCGCGACGATCCGTTTTTGGATTTCGAAGCGGATGATGACGATGAGTCGCAAAGAACGGTTAGTGACGCTTGCCCATCTCATCTCAACCGCTGCTGACGATACCAAGGTGGTGGTCCCCTACCTGCGTCTCCTCAAAGACTCGGTTCTGCTAGGATTCACAGACTCCAAAATCGCCCTCGGCTACATTGGTGGCTTCGTCGCGAGGGCCTCGACAGTCGCCATCTCCCTCTTCATCCCTCTCTTTGTCAACACCTACTTCATCAGCAACGGCTTCTGCCGAGGATCGCCCAACGATCCGTCCCCCGAGCTAAAGAAGGAATGCCGGGCCGCCTACGTCCTTTCGTCCATCTTATCCGGCGTCGCGCAGCTGCTTGGGCTCTTGTGCGCGCCTGCCTTTGGATATCTCTCGGGACGCCCTCGGCGCGTCAACTACCCCGTGCTCGTGGCGGCCACCTTTGGCATCGTCGGGTACATCATCTTCCCGCAGCTGTCGAGCCCCGAGATCAAGAACCAGGATGGGCGTGGCGGGACTCCGGCGATACTGCTCGTCGTCGCCCTCATCGGCATCAGCCAGATTGGAGCCATTGTCTGCAGCCTGGGGTCCCTCGGCCAGGGCGTCTTGACGGTCGAGCTGCCGCGCTCTGCACGCCGCGAGCCGTCGATTGAGCCGGACGAGGACGAGTCGGCAGAGGACGACCCGCTCGTCGAGCCGTCGAGCGAGGGCGACTCGGTGTCCAGAGTGCGCCTCAAGGGCTCCATCGCGGGAGTCTACTCTCTGTGCGGCGGAGCGGCGATTCTCATCCTCACAAAGGTCGGCGGCGTGCTCTTCGACAAGCTGTCGCACGGGGTGCCCTTTTACATGATGGCCATCTTCAACGCCATCTGGCTCTTTGCCAGCCTGCTCATGGATGCCTCCCGTGCCTTTACGCGGGTCCGATGAGATGTCCGCGCCCAACATAGCTTACGAGTCATGAATACACGTCATTCCTATCCTGCCGCGAGGACCGCAGAGTTCGACGAGTACGATGTTCCATGGTGTGCGGTGATTCTGTTCCGGCCTGTGATTTGCCCCCGTGTCTCACATGCGCACCGGACAAGACAAACATGAGCAATCTCGCAACCTCGCCAGCACTTGGCAGAATCAACCGACACGAGCGGTCATGTGGGATGCATCGTCCGCATGGGACTTTGACGACGCAACTGGGAGATGGTTCTCCGGAAGAAACGCTTCCCATCGCTCAAGTGATGCGGCAGACTCACGGGCTCGACCGACGGCCTCGGCATCACGAGAGCAAAAAGCACACACAGCCATACTTCGTAGCCCTCATCCCTCGTCTTGCGCCATCCGGGAGGAATTGCTTGTGCTCGAGGCAAACTCTGTAAGCAGCTGCGGCCGCGGAAACCTCGATGTTTGTGATTCCGCTACTTCGTACGCATGTGCGCTTTTGAAGCTAGAGTAGCGTAAGTATTGTATAGTGGCTTAGTCAAGAATATCTAGCTAAACAGAGGTGGCAACTTTTCAAATGGTATCGCGAGGTGCCGGGTGTTGCTTGATTACGGATCGGGTGAATGGCCGTTCAGGCTTGTAGGAAGACCGACGTTCCGATGCAACCGCTCGGGGGCCTGTGGCTGTTGATTAATCCTGAAAAAACTTGGTGAATGAAGTATTGTTGATTACTGCTCAGAAGAACGCTCCGCGCGGTTGTAGGTAGTCATGACAATCCCTGGAGTAGCAGACTCTCCTGTAGCAAGCAACTGAAGACGGCAAGACAGGCAAGGATCCGAGGAAGATGCCTTAAACTAGACAGCTGAAAGTGACCGCGGCACGAGACCACTAGCCATGTGCTGAATCTCTGAACCTCGTCCATGAAATGCCCTGAGAAGAACCCGGACGGATTAGAGTTGACCAGTAATTATTCCGCCAACATCGACTAACGTGTGTGTGTCTAGAGCCCGCATAAGGCCTCATCGGCAAGGAGCCGTCACTCAAGCCAATCGAACGAGTCTGACAGGCGGCTTCCGGCGGGGTCCAAAGACGGTGAATGCAACCCTTCTTCGCGCCTTACGGCTGCTTGCCGCTATCTTGCGTGCTACAGCTTGAGTGGCCAAATTAGTCAATGCTCTGGTTGTCCGGTGCAACGCTTTCAACAAGTCTTGGCAACACACTGCTTCATATTCCTGCTGCCGTTGCCTAAACGTCGCAACGTAAATGGCGAAAGCAGGCCGACTCGCCATCGATCGCTGAATGTCCCGGCCGAGGCACATAGTGGGAAGGAACCCCGAGCTGGAGACTACGACTCTTTGCTTGATGAACACACTTAATCGAATCGGCTTCCAGCACAAACTCAGAGGCATTACCTCTCGGCACTGTCATTGGGCTTCTGGGCTCTTGTCGATCCACCTTGTATGCATTCGGAACCTCTGATCTAATTTGTTTCAACGAGAACCGTATGCTGTGGAGCAGGACAGCGATTAAGAAGCGGTCCGATGACATTGATGCGGGCCGGCCGCCGCTGCCTTGCAAAAGTCTCCGAGATACCACCAGAGCCACTTGTCAGGCACCGGCGCATAGGGGACGGAAGCCGACCGGGCATCACGGACTCAGTTGTAGCGTCAGGGCGGTGTTAATGTAAGGGCGCTTCATAGGCTTCTCCCACGCAGTCTAGATTTGGCCCATTCTAGCCTGCAACCCAAGCGGGATAGCCAGTAATAACGGCTCTGGCGAGTCGCGAGCGTAGGCCAATAGTGCCTTGATTGAGAATTACTGTGCTTTGCGTGATGTCAGACGGCGTCGGCCTCGTTGTACGGGACGTATTGCTTTTGGGAGGGTGGGAAGCAATACGAGGTCGGCCGCTTCAAGGAACATGCAGCTAGCTGTGCAGTATGCTCGCCACCATTCCCGACTCGAATGCACCCTTTATACTTGTGGCGCTCCTTTGGTCCTAGAGCTGTGTGTGTGTGTCTGCGTGTGTGTCGGTGAAAGCCTCGGGCACGGCTCATATGCAAGAGCTCGAAGCAAGCCGGTAAGGCGAGGGACGTGCGGTTCATCTAGTCCCAGGGCCTTTTCAGCGTGTTCGTTGCGACATATTGTCGAGAGGCTATCGATTGCGCGGCGCGAAGCATGTCTCGACGTGATGCGGATTCAAAGGAGTCGGCCTTTGACTGCCCCTTTCATTGGGTCTATTCACAGTCCGCGGCAGAAGCATGGCAACAATCATCGTGATTCGGTCGTTCTCCGACGGAAAGAATGCGTCGGCATGACATGAGGTGGTGTCGATAGGCGACGGAACAATGGCGATGCAACTCTGCTGCAGCATCCTGTTGGGAGCAGTCCAGTTCCGCAATGGTGGCCGAAGCGGAGGCTGTAAGTCAATGTTGATCGGGAGCCACAACCTCTGCCAGCTGTGCGGCATGCCTTGAGCATCAAGTACCAGCAACCCCTCTCTCGTACAACCATTGACTTGTGATGGACCGATTGCGGTTTCCTTGGCTACGCCTCATCCCCACATCCAGCCACTGCGTCACGACAGCAGAGACAGAGGAAGTGATGCTTTGGTTGTAGTGAGTCAAGCATGCATGTGTACGAAGTACGCGATACGCATGGCGTAGAGAGACGCATGTAACGTGAGAGCGCGGACAGCGGATCCGCGATATAGCAGCCCGACACTTTCGCAAAGGCCTGGCACAAAGCCATGTCTAAGCACCTCGTATCTCGTACGCAAGTGAGCCGGCGGTCGATTACTTTGGAAAGCCTAAAAAACGAGGCATTCAGCATCGTCCCAAACTCTTGGTCAAACGAGCATCAAGGTCGCATGCAGCCATAGCGACACCGGCAACGTAATTAGTGAGCTAGTGAGATTGGCGCGCAGTAGAGTAGAGGATGGAGGAAGCAAGGATATGGTTCACTTGGCTCGGGAGCCGTGAGTGAAACAAAAAAGTAAACAAGTGAGCCTTGCCTCCAGAACCCGCGAGCCGGAGACGGATCGACAGCCACCTTGGCGGGGATTATGCAGGCTTATACCTCCGCACAGACAAGGTACGACGCAGCTGCGTCTGTCATGGTCAGCTTTCTCCGCCACGGCTTGCCTCGCACCTCGATGCTGTGAGGAGATGGTGAATGTAAGCTAAGATACCCGGAGGCGTGAACGCGCATCGGGCCTAACCTGGCACACCCGGCCACGGCCCGCGCATGTTTCTGAAGCACACGCGGCAAATTTTCTTTGTTCCGTAACCATTGTTTCGAACCTCAAGCGGATACAAAAGTCGAGGAAAAGAAAGACCCGTTAGCAGCCGGCATAATCGTGGTCGAATCGAGGGCTCGGGTAGTCGGGGTAAACGAGTCGTGTGTCGACCATGTTCCAAGTCGAATCAGATGCGTTCAGGGCAGCCAGGTCGAGAATATAGCCGGCTCGTGTTGGCATTTCCCTGTTACATTGACCGTGATATACCGTCATTGTCCTGCGGCTGAGCAGCAAGGTCTGCCGGGTCATGGGCGGGATGCCGGGTTCAACCAGACGGATCCTGGGAAGAGGAAAAGAGGACCACTGTCCAGACTAGCAGAGAGTCTTGAGCCGGCCGCCGGGCCTCCATGCTCCTGCGTCCATACAGTACTCGGCGGTTAGGTGACACAGGTTGTGTGCTTCGAGTGCATGCGTCCCTGTACTTGGTATGAGTGAGTATGAACGACCTGTGCATGCGCAGACGCCCATCAACCAGAGACGCCCGGACGGCCCATGGATACGGGACTGCGTGCATGTACGCTAGTGAGGGGACGTTGGAGGTCGCCTACGCAAAAGGGCAGCCGGATCGAACGAGCTCCGATGCTGGGACTTGAGGCCAAGAGAGAATCGGTTCATGAGGTGGACAAGAGCCAAGACGGGGAGAATCCTTACCGGCGTGCACGTGATTCAACGACATGTGGTCTACAGGTGTTCTTTCCTACCTAGGTAGCTAGGCAATCACGGCGTTGCGGGAAAGAGCACTTTCCTTGCGATTGCAGATCCTCGTTGCTGTGCTTGCAAGTTGCGAGTCAGGAGCGACTGATGCTTGCCTACCCCTCCTCTCGAGCTCTCCTCCGAGTGCGAGTGCGTACAGTAGCGCGTACAGTACCTCTGGGTCTCCTTGTCCGTCTCTCGGCAGATCAGCTGCAACCTCGCTTTCCAGCAACTCCATGATCGAGACATTGCAACATGTACACTTTGAGTATCCTTTCTCTCATGCACGCACGTTCTTGCACTAACTTGGAGCCAGGCTGGGCGAGACCAACAGCGGCACGACCCCCCTTGCAACGGGCGAGGCTTGCTTTTCTCTCCGCTCCGTCCGCGGGCCGCCGTTCTACCTGCTTCGTACCTTACGGGCCGTGTGTGATGGCCATTCATGGAGCTGGCCAGCCCCTTTGCAAGCCACCGCCATGCTTGGACGGTCTGCTGTAAAGCTCCCAAGCTCTGCGAGGCCGATCAAGTGCCCGAGTCCGCCTTGTCTCGTGTATCTGTCTCTCTGCAAACACATATCGCTGCCTCTGCCGTGTTACCTTGGCTGAGGTCCTCCATGAGCTTTTATTGTGGCGACCATGAGCTCCGCACCCCGTCTAGGTTACTCGCTCTCGTTCTGTGCGTGTCTATTCTATGCGGGCGAGTTGGATCCGAATCGGCCCCAAAACACGTGGCTGATGGATTGACGTTGAGGTGGCGCGTTAGTCCTTCTCCATGTCTTATCGCCAAAACGACTTGTCCAAAAGACACCCCTCTCTTGCACGGCACGACTGCTTCTACTGTATCATTCAGGGGTCGTTGCTCGGGACAAGCCACAGCCATGCTTGAGCTAACGGATGAGCATGAGCAGAACTCGCACTTAGGGCGCCCAAAACAGAAACAAGAAGAACCGGAAAAAGCACAAACAGAGCAGCAACGGAGGGCCCAAGGCCATCGAGGGACCTGGGATCGACGGCCCCTCACCACCATCATTGTCCGCATCGCCGCCAGCCTCGTCCACCCGCTTGGGTATCATGCCGCCTGGTTACCGTCTCAACAGCTGCCCATGCATAACGGTTCGTTTACGGTCTAGAGCCCCTCTCAGCCATGCCTCTTGGGCTTTCAATATCGAGCATTGGATCATCAGACCAAATCGCCGTCACGAGACGGTCAACGGCGAGTCCTCTGCTCAATATTCTTATTCTAGGAAGCTGTGAATCTCCGCGTCTTTTGCCGCCGTCCTGTTCAAAAGCCATTGAGGCGGCCGTAAGCTGGCTCAGCTACCTGGAAAAACCCTTCCGGAGAGCCACTTGCCTTGCTTTCCTTGCCATCACCCCTGCCTCGTGTCCTGTCACAAAGCACATGCTGCTCATGCACGCCAAGTATGTATGGCTGGAAACGCGGACACGGACGGTTGGATCGGCCGGGGGCTGCCGTGTCTGGGACGCACGCATCCTGTATCTCCTCCTTGTCCCGCAGTTCAGAAGTAGCACGCATCTATAAGTCCAAGCCCAAGCCTCATCCCATTGTTCCGTTGTAGCTGTCTCTGGCTCTCTGTACCTCACGAGCTCGCTCTTCATCCTCCTTCCCCCCGCTTGCCCGCTTGCCAGACATCCTGGTCTCTCGGAGGCGTCTTCCGTGTCAGCCAAGAGGTTACTTGAACCGAGACTACTTATTACCCTCGCTCTGCCCATATTTTCACGCAGTCTCCCGTTCCATCAACTCTCGCTTTCACACGTGCCTAAGAGCAGACGGTCTCTCGTTCCGTTCGCCATGGCATTCCGCTTCGCGCTGCTGGCTTTGGCCACCTCGGTCTTGGGAAACCAGATCAAGCCTAGACATGATTACGGTCAACCAGAGCCCTATCCAGAGAAGCCCGAGCCTGAGAAGCCTTACCCCGAGCATCCCTATCCCGACGTGACCAAGACCACAGGATATACGACTTATACCACCACAACTGTCTGTCCCGTGACGTCTACCGTGACCTCCAAGGGAACGTAAGTCTTGGCCCGCTCTGATGGCCCTCAAGTCTTCCAAGGTGGATGCAGAGCTGACCCGAGTCTCAGGACATACTGGAAAACTGATCTTACCACCTCCACGCTCACCGTTACTGAGTGCCGTGGCTGCGGTGGAGTCGTCACTGTTCCAGGCCCAACTGTAACAGCAAGCACTACCCAGCTCGTTGAGGTAACCTACACCTCGCTGTGCCCAGTCACCGAGACCATCACCGGACCAGGCACAACGTACGTGCAGACGAGGACCGTCACCAGTGAAATTGTTACCCAGGTTCCCACCACCGTTTACAAGAGTGTTCCCGGCCCCGAACAGACGCAGACGGCTACGGATGTCGTCTACACGACCTTGACGAGCCTTTGCCCCGTCACACAGGTCACCACCATCGGTGGAAAGGAGCGCACCATCACATACACGACCACCAGTCTCATCAAGACGACGGTTCCAACAACAGTGCAGGCGACTGTCACGCAGCCCGATCACACCGCTACGGCTACTGATGTTGAGTATACGACCATCACCAGCCTCTGCCCGGTTACCCAGACCAAGACTATTGGTGGCAAGGAGTACACGACCATCTTTACCACAACCAGCTACATCAAGACCACTGTGCCCAAGACGATTGAGGAGACTGTCAAGAAGCCCGACACCACGGCGACCGCCACCGATGTCGTTTATTCCACCATCACCAGTCTCTGCCCCGTCACCAAGGTGACCACCATCGGGGGTGAGGAGCGAACCATCACCTACACCACCACCAGCCTGATCAAGACTGCCATCCAGACCACGGTTCAGCAAACCGTCCAGCAGCCTGACACCACTGCCACGGCCACAGATGTCGAGTACTCGACCATCACCAAGGTGTATCCCGTGACTCAGGTTACGACGATTGCCGGCCAAGCCCATACCGTTACCTACAAGACAACCAAGCTCATTGAGACCAAGGTGCCCGTCACTGTCCAGCAGACTGTCAAGCAACCCGATACGACAGCCACGGCCACCGACGTCGAGTATTCGACCGTCACCAACGTCTATGCCGTCACCAAGGTTGCCACTGTCGGTGGCGAGAAGCAAACTGTTAAGTACACAACGACAAAGGTCGTCAAGGTCCATCAGGCCAACACTGTCTACAATACCGTCACCAACCCTGGTGCCACCGAGACCCAGGTCAATGTCGTTACCGTCTCCCAGAACAAAGGATACCCTGTCACCAAGACAGCTGTCGTCTCTGGCCCAGGTACGACGCAAATCATCCAATCCACCAGCACAATAGCTTACGGAAGCCCCTCGATAGTTGTAGTATCGTCGACCGCTTCACCCGCGCCCAGCTCTTCGACCTCTGCCCAGCCCGCAGTTCCAACTGCTGCAGCTCAGACAAACAACGCCCCCGCCATGGCCCTTGTTGCCGGTCTCGTCGGTCTCATTGCCATTCTTTAAACAGAACCCGGCAGTCTTTCCTTCATTCTTTCTCGGGATCCTGAGAGAGCCTCATTTTCTGCTTCATAGCCATCTTCTTTACGAAGTTATGCCTGAATGATTCACGCCAATGTGATCACAGACGATAGTCCCTTCATTCTTACACGTTTTGGGCGGGAGGCTTGGTGGGCGGACCGGAGTCGTGGTGGCTACACGGTCCAAAGCCAGCAGCGAGGATGGACTGAGTTTGAGTAAGCCGCGGGTTTCGGAACGGAGCGCGGCCGGTGGAGCTGAGAGGGCGCAGGTTGTCACGTCGCGGGATGGATGGTCGTAGTGAAGCAGTTGGAAAAGGGGCGGTTCGCCTCGTTGGGAACGCCCATGTTCAGAGCCGCGATATGCACATTCTTGTATATAATTGTTAGTATTGCCGCGTGGGGATGGCCTACGACAGATGGTAGATGAGAGGTCGAGAGTGATAATCCTGAAGTAATGTGAGGGTGCAACTCTCAAGGAGCAACATTGTGTTCCATGTTTCGATTCTTGCTTGTCATCATTGCGACAGGAGAATCTGTGCAGGAATCAAATCAAGTTGGCCTGAATGTGAGATGAGTTTCGTCGTCTTCGTCGAACGGCAATGAAGCGAGCTGGATTCGGCTCTTCGACGAGCTCCATGGCCGCGCCTCCGGCGAACGTGAGGCCCGGAAAGTAGCGGTCGATGCCGAGCAAAAAGGCCGAATTGACGTCGATCCAGACAATCATGCGGCGCAGGAGCCCGCCGAGGCCGAGGGAGTCGACGCCCCCGCGGAGGCGAAGCATCATGCGGAGGCCCTCCATGTGGGTGCGATAGGTGGCGAGGTCGCCGTGCATGGCCTCGAAGCTGGCCATCTTGGCGACGGCGCCGACGACCTCGTCCGAGAGGCGGCGGCGCGGGTCCCGGAGGGCGGCGTTGATGGCGCCGATGGCGGCCTGCCGGAGGTGCAAGATGTGCGCGCGGCCGGGATAAGCGGGCGGGCTGTCGTCCGGGTCGCTTCCGTCGAGGTCGTGCGTGGAGGAGGCCGACGGAGGCGATGACGAGTGCGAGCCGCTGCTGCTGGTGGTGGTGTTGCTGTTGGGGCAGCCGGTGGCAATGGTAGTAATGTAGTTGGCGGCAGAGAGCAGGAGGACGACGGCAAAGGTGGCTGGGTCGCAGAGGACGAGGGGATACCATCGCGAGCGCAGGAGGCCGGCCCTGCCGGGCTCGTCAAGCTCGGGGATGTCAACGGCCATGTGTACGATGTCTGCCCGATGGGTCGGCGGTTAGTGGATGGCTGATGAGCTGGAAGCGCCGTGTCGCCATGGTGAGCGCTCGGGAGCAGCGCGACATCAATGGCATACGGGAGGATATGAATGCGCTTAGAGAGGGGACAAGAGTAGGACGTACAGTGGTCCGTCAGGGCCGGAACGTATGGCTTCCATGGCCCCGGGTGAGCATGGAACGGATCGACTCGACCGCCGCCGAGCTGGTAGTCCATGTGTAAGGGTCCCGAAAGCGAGAGGAGAGCGTTGAGGCGGTTACGAGATGATGCGGTTGGAACCACTCGAGCCTCGTCTATCTCCTCAGAGTCGTCCGAGGTTATTGGAGCTGCGCGGCCAAGCAGCCTTCTAGACGTGCCGGCCCCCTGTCGCTTCCTCCTCACGGCCCGCTTGAGCACCTCTCCCGAGCTACAAGGGGCCAGAGTCTTGGACGATGGAGGGGACGAAGATGACGTCGACGACGACGATTTCCGCGGCGGCGGCGGCACACGGCGCCAGCCTCGCTTGGACAGGTGGGAACGCAGGCGCTTGGTGGCATGGCCGTTGAGCTGGTCGGGACGGTTGCCGACGACGAACTGGAAGGATTCCGTTTCTCCCCTGATGACGGCTCGAGGCATGATGCATATACCGCTTCTGGCTGGTACGGATCGTAGTGTCCCCCCCTCTTTTGGGATGTCGGCTTCTGCGGAGATTGGCGATGTGAGAGGCGGGTGTATGCAAAGTAGATATGGGAACGTGAGCTACCGTCTCTTCTGGGAGCTGGACGACAAAGAGGCAAGAAACCGGGAATGAGCGAGAGCGCAATCTTGACGAAATGGTGTGCCGCAGGATGCGAGCAGAGAAAGTCCTGGATGCGGGAGCTGACTGCTGTGGTCGTCACTGTCGCTTGGAAGCCGTCATGTGCGCTGCAGTTCAGTTCGAGTTGTCATATTCTACACGCCACGTTACTACTGTACGTCTGCATGGGGGGAAAGGGGGACGCATGTCATCACCCGCATCACACCATTCGACTCTTCTCATCTGGAGGTGAGGTGTTCGGGATATCCAGACCAGAAGGCCCAAACTGGGGTCAGATCGCAGACGGGGTAGTCATTGGGGGAAGCATGGCGCAGACGCAGGCGTGTGGAAGTGCCAGTGAAGAGGAATTACCTTGAAACTCGTTGCAACGATGCCGGGCAAGACAACTCGGGGCTTTCACACCTGGCTGTTGAGAAAGCCGAGCGTAGGGGTTCTTCGGAGTTAGGTTGAGACCTTGCAAGCTGCTAAGTGCGAGAGAGTGAATGGCCAGCTGAAGGTTGAAACGGGCCCTTTCCCGAATAGGTGTCTGCATTCTGCTAGGCGGCCTGCTCTCCGGGAAGGGTTGGCCGAGAGTCGATCGACGGTCGAAGCGGTCATGGTTCGGTGGACGTGCTCTTTAGCGACGGGATGGGCCCGTGGACTTTACGTTGAATGGTTCGAATCCGTTGATCGACGCCCCTAGTAGTTGACTTTACTCGTGATGTTTATGTCCAGCCGGCATTCTGGAAAGTCCCATGAACGGGGTATCTGATGCCATGGACACAGCAAGGTCAACAGCTCTGCAGCTCAAGTTGAATCCGATTGTGCTGATATCCTGTTCCCTCTGACAGTCAGCAGGCAAGCTCCATTCTTGCACGGGACTGTTGAACTCTGCCTTGGAGTCTGCCGAAAGCTTGTCTCCTACCGTGCATCACAATCCAAATCACCACCTACTATGCCACATCTGGTCAGTGCATTTTAAGCATATCTGCAACGCTTAGATAGTTCCATACAGTATAGCTCGGCCCCTTCGAGGTTCGAACAGTGAAACTAGGTCATTGCGAACCAGACTGCACTCACGGCTGAACGACTTATAGTATCGCCAGGTCCGATTGTCGATGCGCACCTAGCGTCGAAGGAATCATCTGGCTCGAGCGATCCTACGCATACTTGATCGTCGCCAACTCCTGTGGCGTTTCGAACTTGCCCAAAGAGGAGAATGCATATTTTGGCTTCGCCGGCAGAGCGTAGGTAACGCGGCTGTGGGACCACAACACGCCACAAGCGCATGGACATTTGCTTCGAAGCTGATTCCGGATTCTAGCGGCCCCGAACGTGTATAGGCCTAGATTTACTCAAGGGTCTCGAGCGCGACGGGCAAGAGGCTTGATGTATAAAAGACTGACGACCTTCGCCAACTTGATGGACGTTATCAACAACATCATACTCAGATCACTCCTAGATTGTCATCAGTCACATTGTAAAACACCGCTATACTCAACTCTCACCCAAAGAAACCACCCAACATGTCTCTCAGCGGAAAAGTCGCCCTCGTCACTGGCGGAGCCAAGAACCTCGGCGCCGAGATCGGGAAGCAGCTCGCGTCCGTGGGCGCCAACCTGGCGCTGCACTACAACTCGGACAAGTCCAAGAAGGACGCGGCCGAGTTGGAAAAGACGCTCCAGCAGCAGTTTCCTCAATGCCAGGTCCGTTTCTACCAGGCCGACCTGACGACCGAGGCGGCCGTGGACAAGCTCTTTGCGTCCGTCATCAAGGACTTTGGCAAGGTGGACATTGTCGTCAACACGATTGGCAAGGTGCTCAAGAAGCCCATGGCCGACATCAGCGAGGCCGAGTACGACGACATGTTTGCGTAAGTTTATCCGACTCGAGCTCTCGGCTTGTCTCAGAAAAGGCTGACAACCATGGCTGTAAAGCGTCAACTCCAAGTCGGCCTTCCTCATCCTCAAGGCCGGCAGCAAGCACGTCACCGACGGCGGCAAGCTCATCACCATTGTCACGGCGCTGCTCGCCGCCTTCACCGGCTTCTACACGTCGTACGCCGGCTCCAAGGCGCCCGTCGAGCACTTTACGCGCGGCGCGTCAAAGGAGCTGCAGGGGCGCATGGTCAGCGTCAACGCCATTGCACCCGGCCCCATGGACACGCGTAAGTTTCTCCGTCATGGCAATGCCGGCATGGGCTGAGCTGATGAAATTGTGTCGACAGCCTTCTTTTATCCGCAAGAATCGGACGACGCCGTGGCCTTCCACAAGAGCCAAGCCCTGGGCGGCAGGCTCACCGAGGTTAAGGACATTGCGCCGATTGTCAAGTTTTTGTGCACCGAGGGAGCTTGGATCACGGGCCAGACGCTCTTCGCCAACGGAGGCTACACGACGCGATAAAGGCTCCAGCCTGTTGGATGTCTGCCTCGGCGTCAAGGATCAATCAAACGCGTGTTGTAGGAATGGTAATTAATGCTCTTGAGTCTTGACCGAGGAGCTCCATAGACTCGAAGAAAGTCACCATTTGCTCACCCATGAGTCTGCGTGGTTTGTGAAACATGAACATGCTGCGCAAGTGTGTCGTACAGCTCTCCTTGCGAAAACGGCTCTCAGCTGGTCGAAGTTTAAGCAGTTGCTGCAAACTGTGATCCGTTTACGATGGCAAATGAGCAAGAGACCATACGGACGGTTCGAGGTTGACCACTCCGTATGTACTTGTACCACGGCGCCGAGTGCCCGCCAGTCCCCTAATTCCCCTCTGGGTTAGCGCCACACTAGCGCCGTTCTCCACACTGCCGTCAGAACATTGAAGCCCCCAAAGGTCATTGCGACTCTCGCAGCTTCCGGACCTTTTTCTCCAACCTCAACCCGATCCTCACCACCATCGCCCTCTCCGCCATTGCTCAGTCCCCAAGCTTCGGGCCTCGGTCTACACACCTTTGATCATGGCGCCCGTCGATAGAATGAACCACGATGAGCTTGAGCGTATGTCTCCCGCCCGCGCAACCATTGACACCCTTCGTCCCCGAACTGACCTCGCGTCCCAACGCATCCATGCAGAGCAGCTCAAGGACATCATCCAGGACCTCTACCAAATCATGGTCCAAGTCACCACCTACGACACCGCCGGTCGACCTAGCCGCGACGTGCTCGCCAACGAAGTGTACGTCCCCCGTCGTCGCCCCTCCCCCGGGCGGCCTTGACCCCTTCCGCGGCGAACACGCATTGCTGCCCACACACACACACATCTTGGCCGGCCTCGCTGACGCCTAAACCCCGACGTTCCGCAGAAAAACGCTCTCGCGATCCCTCCAGGCGCTGCACGCGACAGCCGCCTCGCCGCACAACACCCTGCCGTCGGTCCCGCCCGAGCTGCTCGAGTACGTGGAGAACGGGCGCAACCCGGACATTTACACGCGCGAGTTCGTCGAGCTCGTCCGCCGCGGCAACCAGCTCATGCGCGGCAAGATGAACGCCTTTGCCTCCTTCCGCGACGTCCTGGCCCGGGAGACGGCCTCGGCCATGCCCGAGCTGCGCGACGACGTCGCGAGGGTCCTCGACGCCACGGGCGGGAGGCCCCTGGGATCCGCCGAGAGGAACGACTCGGCCGCCGCCGCCTCGTCCGTCGCGCTGGATCAGGGCGCGTCGTCCCGGATGGCCTCGTCGGGTGGCGGTTGAAGCGGCCGGTTCTTGCGTGCAAGACTTCACAACTGATGCACTCCGATTCGCAGCGACAAGTCGACAATCGCTACGACGCTCCCTTGCATAGTTACTCGATCGTACTGCACAGATATCCTCGGCAGTATGCGCTTGTCGCCAGCAATACGGCATATTTGCAGCGATGATGAGAACCGCAGTGTCACGGACGATTCTTGTCGTTCACGCTCTACGCTTCACCGACAGATTCGGAAACTCACATTGCCAGCAACCGTACACAACATCTATGTACACATTCGAGATTGAGGCAGACTCCTCCCCCTCGTCATAACTCCGACCCTTCTCTTTGCGACTCTATTGAGAACATGGCGACCTGGCAATCCACTCGCCCTTCTCACAAGCCTCATCATCATCAATCTCAGCCCACCGAAGTCGGCTTCCTGTACGAGAGAATTATAGAAGACATGATTCGGCTCTTGCAGCCTGAGCTCCGTGCGCTTCATCTCCTGGTGTCTAGACCCGAAATCAAAAACGCCGTCAATGAAATGCTGCATGCTTGCCCGTCTTCCATGATCCGAGCATGTCTATCCAGTTTCGTAGGCTGCTGCGCCTCTTCGGCGCCTCCCAACGTACATGTTCTTAAGCACGTACACCAAGGCCGTAAGAATCACTCCCATTGCCACCAGCCGTGGTGGTAGCAGCACGGCAGCACCCAGCAAGATCATGCCGTGGCGCCGCGCTCGGTCCAGCAGTTCTTGGTGCCGCTCGCGGCGCTCTTCATCACGCCTTCGGTGCCTCTTGGCCGACCGCTTGTCCTCCTCCGAGCTAGACTGCCAAGCGTCAGTGCCGGGATACTCCCAATCCTCCCACTGATCGCGGTACGGACGTTGGTCGTCATCGCTGCCGTCGGCTGGTCATTGGAAGGGGAATCCGCCGCCTCGTTGGCGGCCGCCGCCGTTGCTAAAGTTGAATGTTGCTCCGCCGGGGAAGCCGCCCCCGCCTGGAAAACCGCCAGCTCCTCCTGGGAAGCCGCCAGCGCTCCGGAAGCCACTGCCCCCGAAGCCTCCTTGCTGGCCCATCATGCTGAAGAGGATCTCGGGATCGATGCCGCCCATGCCGCCTCCCATGCCGCCACCAAACATGTCGGAGGGATCCATCAAGTCGTCGCCGTTGTCATACGCGGCCTTTTTCCTGCGAGATTGTCAGCGTAATGTATCATCAACTACAGCGCTGGGACTCGAATCTTACTGTGGGTCGCTCAAGGTCTCGTAGGCTTCCTGCATGTCCTTGAACTTAGCTTCGGCTTCCTCGTCACCGGGGTTCTTGTCAGGGTGAAGCTTGACAGCCAGTTTGCGGTAGGCTTTCTTGATCTCGTCAGGGGTGGCGTCCTTTTCCACGCCCATGATCTTGTAGTAGTCCTTCCTTTGGCTCTTCTTGAACTCAAGCTCGGCCTTGCGGATTTCCTTCGGAATGGTGCGATCCTCTGGATCGAGTTCCTGGATGGACTTCCACTCGCGAACAGCATCTTCCCATTTGCCCGACTGACCCAGGGCGTTGGCCTTGGTCTTTCGAGCCTTGGTGTAGCTCGGGTCTAGCCCGACTGCGCGCTCTGCATCGGCAATCGCATCGTCGTACTGCTTCAGCTTGATCTTGCACTGCGCCCTATTCTGAAGGAGCTTGGCATTCATGCTCCGGTTTGCAGGGTCAATGTCCAGAGCCTGCGTGTACTTTTCGATGGCCGGCTGCAACCTTCCAGCCTTGAATTCGACATTCCCTTCCTCCTTCATGCGCTCGAGCTTTTGGACAACCCGTAGCCATTTGACGGCGTCGCGGAAATCAGGGTCGCAACTAAGGGCCATGCGGAAAGATTGGATCGCCTTGTCGTTCTCCCCTTGACCGTAAAGAACTCGTCCTCGCAATACCAGTGCCTCGGGATCCTGACTGTTATTTCGCAGCAGGGACATGGCAATATTCTGGGCTTCACCGAGTGAATTTTCCCTGCCCATTGCAATGTATGCCTCGCCACGCATGAGCTGCCACTTGCGAGGCTTGCTGACGCCGTGCCCAAGTCCTCGCTCGGCCTGATCGAGAGCGTGAAGAGCCATGGACACTGCGGTGCCCTTTCCAAGCGTATCCATGGCCGAGTTGATGTGGTGAAGCATCTCCTTGGTCGGTGCCGTATCCTTTGCGGACGGAGGTGGGTTGATGCGTCCGAAAGTAGTCATGGCCTCCTCGGGCCTACCCAAGCCAGTGTAGATGCGGGCAAGTCGGAGCAGGATCTTGGGGTTCTGGGGATCTAGATCGGCGGCACGGGAACAATCCTCGAGGGCCGCCTCGAACTGGCCATTAGACATGTAGGCGGCGGCACGGTTGCCCAGATAAGTGGAAGAGTCGGGAAACAGGTCGACGGCTGCATGAACGACAATTAGTGACTGGAACATGAAACTCGGAGACTGAGCCCACCTTTGGAGTACTGCTCAATGGCCTTGGTGTAGTTCTTGTCCTTGAAGAGCCTATTTCCGGCTGCCTTGTAAGACTCTGCGTCATCCTGAGGCGTCGGCACAGGGCTGGACGGGTTAGACTTGTGAGGAGGGGGCGCGGGAGCCTCTTGATGGGCGGAGCCGTTGGGAATAGGGACCGAAAAATTGGCTTGAGCCGAAGGATTCGGAGGCGGCGACGAGGTGCCGTTGACGGGCTCCCGATCAATGTCCATCGAGTTGTTGCCGCTCATGGCGGATTGAGATAAAGCCGAGAGCCTCTTGCGCTCCTCTGGTGGCAAATTCAGCGGATGGGTGTCTGCGTCGAACTTTTTGCGTCGCGAGGAGGACGACGGGGGTTCCGTCGAATGGCGCGAGAGTCTCGAGGGACGTGGCGACGAGGGAGGCTTCGAATCCCTCGAATCGCAATTGGAGACGGGCCGAGAAGACTTTTTGGGCGAGCGGGTGGAAGATTTTGCGGGGGATGGCGGCTCAGAGTGAGAGTGGCGCAAGTTGTCGCGATCGTCAACACTGGAGCTGGCGGCGTGCTTTTTGGACGACGACGGCGACGACGACGAAGTTGACGAAGCGGCAGGTTTCTTGCTCCCGCCAAAGAACTTCATTTGGGGCACCGGGCTGGCTGCGGGACGAATTCAGTAGGGCTGTCCCGAAACAAGGTTATGCCGGATACTGAACTCAGAAAGGGAAGGGTGGAGGGGGGGCAAGCTAATAAACGGGCATTAATAGTAAGGTATTAAGGGCCCAAGGGGGGAAGGTCCTTGACGCCGAGGCGGGCCACTCTTGCTCCCCAAAGCACCAAAGAAAAAAAAAGATTCAGGGCCTCGCCAAAATGACAGCTCAGCCGAGCGAGCAACACACAGCAGAATCAATCGGACAGGCGATGCCAAGAGAGCGAGCGAGCGAGAGCAAGGACGATGGAGATGGAGGGGAAAAGGGGTGAGAGGGGTAGGAAAGCTGCTGTACTTCGCAGGGGCGAACGGGCAGGTCAGGTAGGTAGGATGAAATGGGGAAGAGGCAGGCTACGAGCGGATGGGGAGAGAAGCCGAGAGAAGATGGACGACTCCCCAGCCCACGACTTTAACATGGTGCCCAGCAAACCCGGCGCAGTCAGACCCGGGCAATGAAATGTGACTGACCTGGTCGCTGGCTGGCTGGGCGCCTGTTCACTGTCCAGAACGGGGAGGGGAAGGACATGCGTCACTTCATTGAGCTGGGGTGCCTGACGAGATGAAATCTCCGTGATGCACGAGGCGAGATGGACAAACGTCTTTTGACGTCTTGGACCAGACCGTGGACCTTGGATCAAAAGTTACGACATGCCGTTGTTCCTGGAGCACACGCCCAGCCTCCAAACTTGCCTTAGGCCCCTTCGAGCACCAAGTTTTGAAGTGCCTTTCTCGCCAACGAAGCCGTCTGGCTTGGCGAGGCTTGCAAGCAACACGACGCCTCTCCTCCCCAGGGGGGTTCGTTGGCAGGCGCCTGTTAGCTGCGTTTGCTTCTTGTCGGGTACTGCTTTTTCCCCCCTTCCCTCTTGTTCTCGCTCAGAGAGGGGCGGCTCTATCCGCGCTCGCGAGCAAGGAAGCATGGCACCAGTCAAATCACGACCTGGCCCAACCTCCTCCTCTTCCTTCCGCCTTCGCGTCCACGCGGAAGAAGGGGCTCGCGGCCTCACCAATCACTGATTGGGGGCTGCAGCGTGACGCTGTCGTGCCGAGCAACGCCTTCTTTTTATTCGAATCGCTGCCCAGGCCCAGTATCGCCGTCCGCGGCGTGGTGTGCTTGGACCCGGACAGGGTACGGACCTAGGCCCCCCCCACCCCCCTTCTGGGGTTACCGCTCCACTCCGCCCATAAAGTGATGATGCAATAAACGGGGCGATGCAGCTATCAGCAACCATTTCTAGAAGGTTCAGTGGGGCCGGCACCTCGGAACGGGGACCCGGCATCGGCGGCGCGCCAACGGGAACCGGCAATTAGGCCGACGGAGAAGGGCTCGGCCGTCGACGGCGCAACGTGACAGGCTGCACAAGTACGATGGGGCAGACGACGCTTCATGACGAACGATTTCGCAATTGCGACGGGGTCGGCGCCTTGGGGAGTCTCGATAAATGACGAATCCAACCCTAGTTGGTTTTCACGTGCAGCTTCCACATTCCCCTCATCGCTTTGCGAAGCCGATTTATCCAAAGGTGGTGGGGCATTCACGGGTGACGGAGGCGATTTGGCCGCAGACGGCTCCGGCTCCTAATCGGTGTCCATATTTATGTTGTCCCATTTCGAGTAATAGATAGGAGCCATGAGGTTGCGTGTCACACACACGTTCACATCCATCATTTGGCACCCGTTGGTGGGAGTGCCATCCTCACATTGCTCCAGTAATTTACTACACTAGACTTCGCTTTGTCGTTTTTTATTGAGGCGATGTACGGAGTATGGACCAGACAGACGCGGGACACAATAGGCTGACGCAACGGGACAAGGCCTTCGATCCGGATTCCCAGCGCTCCCTGTATTGGTGCCTGCCGCTCTGCAACCCCGCCCACCGTTCCTCAAGGCATTGGCGGGCACCTGGGGGGGCGGTCTCCTGTCGTTCCTCGTTCCTCATTCCTCAATTCCTCAGGTGGAGGGTGTGACGAAGGACGCGGAAGGAAGATCCTCTCGTCACATCGTTCCTCGTTCCTCAAGGCACAATTCCTCAAGGCATAATAATTTACATCCGTTTAATCCAGGCCTTGATAAGCGCTAGATCTTGCCTACTGAGCCCTTATGAAGTCATATATGCGAAAAAATGAAGTCATATAAGCGAAAAGTGCCAACACAAATTCGTCATTTTATTAACGAAACGAGAAAGCGCAATGCCTTCCTAACATCACTGGCATGCGTATGAGTAGTAGCACGGCTGTAGTTGAACCTCTAGAGGAGTGCTTATTCCTCTACTGGGATTGATTTTCGGTTGCTTATTACAGTATTATATTTTGCGAGATTATCGCCGCGTTATAATATAGACGTAATTGTTACGGACTAGGGGCTACGCCCTAGTCTATGTATACGTGTGAGAGAAAGGAAGCTTATATAGTGTTAGATACATAAGTTACAGGGGACTTGCGTATTGCGTACTCTTTTGCCTCCGTGGTCGAAGGGTTAGAGCCGGGAACATCAAACATCACCCGGGCGGACCTGTGCTGACACTCACTGTAGTCCTTTGGGCTGGCCCATTATAGTAAATACAAAGAAGTGATTGTCTCGCAAGTTGAGACACTAAGCAGCGACACAAGGAGACTACTGACGTCGGAACAGAGAGGGGTTGTGGCACACTGCGTGCGTAAGATTGGGGAAACCTAATAAAACCCAAGTATTTAAAGGACCTTTGCCCTCGAATAGACATCAATATATAATATTCTAAGTAGTACGAACTTCAATATTAAAGTTAGCACAATACATTAGCAAACCTAACTACATTCTATAATGAAGACTACGATTATCTTTTTTACTATCCTTGTCAGCCTCGGGCTAGCAAGCCCGATAACAGCCGAATCGGATTCATCTATGTCAAAGCAAGATGGGGCACATAACTGTGATCCAAGTAATTATAAGGCGTGTAATCATTAGGCGGCGCAAACGGTAAGTAGCTATCGGCCGATAAGAGCTGCGAGACTTGACGGGTGGCAGCGTGCTTATTAAACTAGTAACCGCTATGCGTTGTGGGACGCTGGAGCGCACTCGAGTCTACGTTTCCCGACAGGTGGATAGTGCAAAGCTGGCGCCGTTGTATGGAGTTCTCTATTAGAGTTTAAGCTCGGCCGGCTGCTAGTAAGGGTAAGGGCCAACGCAGCGTTCAGATAGGCTATAGCTATGTCCCACACATAGCACGACCACGGCAGTTAGGCAAAGCAATCTAAATGGCATTAGTGTCAAGGACTAGCTTCACTGCTCCTGCATATAAATGCGTCTCTTATGGCAGGGCCTTCCACTCTCGTACTAGCGAGACATAAGCCACTAGATCTCCTATAATCCCTTTAGAGGGAGATCCTATTATATAGTTTACAAGCATTGTTAAGACTCAATTAACCGTTAGGCTAGGTTTCAAAAGTGCGCGTTCTAGTTAACAACCAGGTTGTTAATTAACGCATGTATATCTCCGTCGCTACTGTCACGGGGCAGGCCGATGGCTCAAGCAACGTGGTCGTGCTACTAACCCCCTGCTGCAGAGGCGGGGCCAGATGCAGCAGTTACATACTGTAGTCCTTGCGGCGCGTCCGTCATGCCGGCCACAGCCGCCGGATGTGCGCCGCGCTATGCAACTTGCCCTCGGCCGAGGTTAAGCGCTGCTCAAGACTGAACTGATATCTACCGGCCATCATGTCCTGTGATTGGCAATGTCGGCAGCCAGATGGGGAGATGAAACACATGCATCCCGATGAAAATTCGACCAGTCACTTACAACAGACTCCCCGCGATAAGCTAGGGAAACCAGACAAGTGTTTACAACGGTTCACATCTTCAAATATACCATGGCATTCGAAAAACTCGTTCCAATTCAATAGCACCTATCTTATGCGCCTCTGCTCAATCGTCCAACAGAAATGTCAAGTAATGCTTCAATTCGACTCGTACGCCTCGTTTCTCATGCCTGCCAACAATAGGAAAAGGGGGCGGAACCAAGCAAGCGGTCGATGGTCGGCGATCCAGCACCGGTAATTAAGACCAACAACATGTCCTCGGCTCATGCTATTAGATGATTTGTCACTCTTCTTGCCCCTCTTGAGATTCTCCGTCGGCGCCGCCATTGGATCCCATGATGGAGCTGACGAATTCTTGATATCTGAATACCTCACCTTTCTTTGCTCCCAGCTGGGCATTCATATTGCGGTTAAAGGCTCGACGACCAGTGAACCCATTTACCACCTTGTTGACATCAGCTTCACTGAGCACGATCTCTCCATTTTCCGGCGGGGTATTGAGCAGAGCGTGCCTCAGTTCTGCCCAATCCACCTGCCCGCTGTCGTCGTCGTCGAACGCGGAAAATGCCGACAACAGCTCGGCGCTAGGCGATAACGTGGCAAGTACTTCTGCCAGCGAGTTCAAAAAGGCAGCTAAAGCAATTGTCTGAGGACGCGAAGGAGGAAAGAATCGAGCGACGTCGGCGGGCCGGTTCGGCAATCCTTCAAGACCTTGTCAGCGATCCCCTCGGCAAATACGGGACCGACCGACACCTACCGAGCTGACTGAGCATGTCCGCGACATCCTCCTTGTTTACAACGCCATCGCAGTCTCGGTCGAGTATCTGGAATCCGTCGCGCAATGATCTGACTTGCGAAGGCTGTAGTTGCGAAAGCGCACTGCCGTTACCCAAGTTTGACGCCGCCCCCCTCGGGGAGAGGGCCGGTAGTGGAGGTGGCGACGACATTTGCTCGGCGTTTGCTTGTCTTGATGCGAACGTCGCGTTTGCGCTCATGGGCGTCTTTGGTCTCGCAAGCCGAGCCGTCCCGCCCAAGAGCCCGTTCTTGGTTGGCGATGAATCGGGTGACGTGACCCTCAAGGACGAAGGCGTGACGGGGGATCCGGAGCGTCGAAAGGGCGAGCTGCGTGGTGATGAGCCGTAGCCCAACGGAGATGGTTTGTAGGCCGTCGACGCAGCCTTGTAATGATGTCTGTTAGTTTCTTCATGCAACATGGCAGTCGGAAACGCGAGTTGGTTGCCAACCATGATTATGCGGGCCCAGCTATGGACAGGGGGCTCAGCTGCCGGTTGGCCAAGAAACCGAGTGGATAGCAGAGGAGAGCTTCGGGATCGCAAACGGAAAGGGCGAAAGCGTCGCGATTTGAGGTTGATGGAAGTTGGCGATTGCTGGGTCGGGGCCTTGTGCCTCGTCGAGTGTTGAGCTTCGTTGCGTTGGACTCTGGCCTAAAGGGAAGCAGGTGCATGTGCGTGACGCCGCAATCTCAAAGTAAACAATTGGCCATCCCTGACAACGGCAGCCTTGCATGGTCGCACGAGGAACTGTGGCTGTAGTTTTAGGTGGAGGCGCAAGAGTGTGGCTTGCAATCGGCTTAGATAATCGCCAGCCCGCCTTGGCTTCCTCTACGCTGCTGTCCTACCGGACTAAGCCCTTTTGAAACCATGCACGCTGGAGAGCAGACTGCCGAATACTTTTACCTCGGTATCACTGTTCAGCTGATGAGGAAGAATGGCACAAACTTCGAAGAATGTGAAAGGAGCTCGCCCTCCAGATCGAGACAAGAAGGCGTTTGCGCTGAAGCCCCATCTTAGACCAGGACTTGGACAATTCGTGAGAATGATGTGTTACTCGGTTCACTGACTCTGCCAGAGATATAATTTCAGCTCGAGCCTAGGTTGCGAACGTCTTGCTGGAACAGGGTCTGCTTCTGCACAATGCACAGATGAGCAGATCAAAGGCACGGTCCAACATCGCCTTGCTCGATGCGGCCACGACTTGGCGCGCCTTCGAGTAACCAGGGAATCGGGCTCGAGTCTTGAGTCGCTGCGCGTCCGAGTCGCCGCAGAGGGTCTTTTGGCCAACGGAATGGTGCAAACGGGAGCGCAAAGACATACGAGATGCCGAAGCCACAGCCGCGGGCAGCCACTGAGGTAATCGTATTTCTACGAGGTGACACTTTGACCGCCACGTTGAATCGGCGCAAAGGCTTGATTGGTGGGTGCCTGAAGCTGTCAACGACAATACGCAAGCGGTTGCGAAACCCGCTGCTCGGCGACTGCATCAATGCCGAGGCCAGCAATTTCGTTCATTTTCTATAGCAACATCCTGCCCTGCTTCGATGGACTTCAATCTGACATGCCGGTCTCTTGAACCAGAGCACATGTTTCGGCGTTTTGTGGATTGCCCGACCAAGTGTTCCAAGGGAGACGAGGCTGCGGATCATCGGGGTTGCAATCTGCAATGCTCCCTCCTCCTCTCGCAGCGACTAATGCAACGGCCGAAGCAGCTGCATATTTAGGCGAGTCTGGCTGCCTAGGTCGTCGACTGCCTCATACTGTAGGCCGGGCATTGGGACCAGAGCTCGGCAGAGACACGAGAATGGCGCTTGTTCAAACTACTCACCCCTGGACAGCACTTCCGCCAATAGTCTTTCAACCATCAAACCTGTCGCTCTACCTCGATCTGCACCCAGTCGTCCAGGGCGGAGCACGAGAGCAAAAGTCTTTGCATCCAAATCGCCAAGGGCGGAAGCCGCCGTCTCTTCGTTCCCCCGCATGACACCCATTCCAATCCCGGGCAGGGCCTCGGCCGCTGCAGAGCGGGCTTTACCGTGTTTCTCTTCTCCGGCCTAGGCCATGTGTATTAAACTACTCATTATGCGTTTTCCCCTCGTCAGTAACGTTCAACCTCAGCCATGCATCTACGACGGCTCTTGATCGTAGCTCTTCTGCGAGCGCGGCCAGTGGTCGTTCTCGCGGCCCGAGATGTGCTCGACTTCATCGACCCGCTTATAGGAACAATTCAGGGTGGTAAGGCCGTTTATCTATGTCATCAATTGATCTTCTGGCTAAGCGCTGTCGGTAGGCCATGTCTTCCCAGGTGCGTCCCTGCCATACAGCATGGCAAAGGCTGTTGCGGATGTCGACGACGAGATGCAAGGCGGGTTCGCCTCCAACGATGCTAGCAGTAAGTCCACTTGATCCCAAGAAATGTACAACGCGCTGAACAACTGTCTCTAGTCACTGGCTTCTCTCACATGCACGATAGCGGCACCGGCGGTGTAAGTGACGTCTACAGCCTCGGCCACGGTGAGTATGCTGCTCAAATGGCTCACGATGAGAACCTAGGGTGCTTCATTGGGCAACTTTCCTCTATTCCCGCAGATCGGGTGTCCCGGTGATGACATCCGCAAGTGTCCCTTCCCAAAAGCGCAACGAGCCATCAAAAGGATGCAGGGTAGCGTCTTGGCGCGTCCCGGATACTTTGCCGTATCACTCGCCAACTTGATACGCGCCGAGATGACCGTTGCCAATCACACGGCATTGTACAGATTCACGTTTCCCACTCCGGGTGCAGAGACGGGACAGAGCTTTGCGGACAAGAATCCCTTGGCGCCTACTCCACCACCTTATAGTCCCATGATCCTTGCCGATCTGACGGACCTCTCCAACTCCCTGAGCCAAGGAAGTATATCAGTCGACCCGGCCAGCGGTCGAATCATGGGAAACGGGACCTTTTCGCCGTCGTTTGGCGTGGGCACGTACACTCTGCACTTTTGCGCCGATTTCGCGGGCGCCAGAATCCGGGACACTGGCATCTTCAACTACGACGGACCGACCAACCGGAGCCATAATTTGCAAACCCACTTTGGTGGCGAGCCTTCCGGAGCCTGGGTATGGTTCGAACGTCCGCGGTCGAATCAGATACTTGCGCGGGTGGGTGTCTCCTTCATGAGCGCATATCAAGCCTGCCGTAATGCCGAAACCGAGATTCAAGACTTTGATCTGGAGGGTACTAGGGCGGTCGCGGAGAACGCCTGGCGGCAGAAGCTGAGTGTCGTCTCCGTGGATCCAACTGGAGTTTCTGTGCCATTGCAAAGGGCATTCTGGAGCGGCTTTTACCGATCTTTGATCTCGCCTCAAGATTATACTGGTAAGACTGAGTTGACTTCATCCATCTTGAACGTGCACCCGAGCATCATGGCTGACTGAGATGAAGGGGAGAACCCGCTGTGGCAAAGTAACGAGCCTTACTTTGACTCGTATTACTGCATCTGGGACAGCCACAGGACTACTCATCCATTCTTGACGCTTGTTGATCCCCACGCCCAGGCCCTCATGGTTCGCAGCTTAATCGATGTTTATCGTCATCTGGGAAAGCTTCCAGATTGTCGCATGTCCTTGTGCAAAGGATTGACTCAAGGTGGCAGCAATGCGGACAATTTGCTTGCCGATTCCTTCTTGAAGGGCTTGAGAGACGGCATCGACTGGGAAACCGGATACGAAGCCGTCGTCTCTGATGCGGAGGGTAAGTCATCGTTTTCTTTCCCCGAACTCGCCTCAACTGCTCACACTGATGTAGTACAACCATATGACTGGACTGTCGAAGGTCGCGGCGGACTTCGCAGCTGGAAGTCTCTGGGGTACATACCCGTGGACGACGACGATTATGAGGGCAAAGGTCTCAACACGCGATCCGTTTCCCGCACGATTGAGTACGCTTACAATGACTTTTGCATCGCCGAGATGGCCCGGGACATGGGAAGACGCCAAGATGCGGAAAAGTACTTGAAAAGATCTACAAACTGGATCAATGTCTTTGACAGCACCTCGCGATCGGTGCTGAACCTCCCAGGCAGTCCGGACAGTCCCAGCGAGGCGGGCCTTGTCGATAGCGGATTCCAGGGCTTCGTACAGCCTCGGTATACAAACGGCACCTTTGGCTTCCAGGACCCGGCTCTCTGCAGTCCATTGCTCGACTTTACAGCATGCTATCTCAACCCCAGCGGACATGAGACTTATGAGGGAGGCGCATGGCTGTACACTTTCTACGTCCCGCACGATCAAGCAACTCTCATCAAGACACTGGGCGGACCCGATACATATGTGCGCCGGCTTCAGTACTTCCACGACACGCCTGGACTCTTTTACCTGGGAGATGAACAGTCGTACCTGCTCGTGTTTCTCTTTCACTACGCGGGACGGCCGGGACTGTCCTCTCAGTACACGCACAGGTACATACCAAGCGCCTTCAATGACACTCTCAACGGGATTCCTGGCAACGATGATTCGGGCGCCATGGGCAGCTTCCAGGCAATGGCAATGATGGGGTTCTTCCCCGTCGGAGGTCAAGATGTGTATCTCATTATTCCGCCATTCTACCGCGAGATTAGCATTACGAACCCGCTGAGTGGTAGGATCGCTACGATTCGAAACCACGGGTTTGACAGTGCTTATAGGAACATTTACATCCAGAGCGCCAAGTTGAACGGGCGGCCCTACACAAGATCATGGCTTACGCATGCCTTTTTCGTCGAAGGCGGGCTTCTGGAGTTGTTCCTGGGCCCAGAAGAGAGCCCTTATTGGGGCAAGAACAAGGCCGACTTGCCGCCCAGTTTGTCGACAGGCTTCTAGCGGTCAATCGTACATGTATTTGGTGGTTACATAGTCGTAAGAGACGGGCAACGGACAAGGGATAACACCTGTAAATACCGAACAAGGCATCAGAGCTCGACTCCGGCCATCGTCGTGAATAGTTCGCGTCTCGATTTAGGCCCCGTCTGGTGTCCACCGTGACAGAACCTTAATCCACATTCATTCCTGAGGCGTTGAGTGTTTGCAGAAGACCCGAAACCTTGTTCAAAGCCGACGTTCGGTACAGGGAGGTCGAGGTCAGGGTACTTGGAGTGGCCGCCAAGACCAACCGGACCGATAGATCTGATAGATGAGATGGATCCGGGCAACGCGAAGGCCGTGTTGGCTTGCCCTGGTTGCATCGGGGGTCATGCGGCGCAGCTGTGCCCAGCGTCGTTTTTGTTCCGTACGCACATGGTACATGAGCCGTTGCGACACGATTGGCCGAGACGGGAATTGGCCGTGGAAAAAAGGCGATTGGGCCATCGAGCGGCGCACGCGCGAATTGCACGGCGAAGGATGCTCCTGCTTGAATTGACCAGCGCCTGCCCATTTGCTACTTATATCATCTTCAAATTGTCGAGGGAAGGCAGGACTGGCAGGCTCCTGCGCTTTAATGACCCGGGGCGTGCTGCAAGGGGCCACAGTGACCAATCAAGATTGCGCAGCATTGACCCAGATCTCCCCCATGTACCTCTGCGCGCTGTCTGAGACTGCGGAGTACCTGCCCACCGTGCCGCCTCGACTTAAATGGTTCCCCCCATTTGCATTTAAGATGGCATCCGAGGCGGCGGGGCCCTCCTTCCGCCCCTGACGGAGAACGGAGGAGCGACAAGAAGTGGGCAATACATGTCAGCGCCCGTTAGCCTACAAGCAGCGCGATACCCATGTTTCATGGCTGCCCCTCGCGCTCTTCCCCAGCATTAGTCGCCTCGCTGCCGTACACGGTACAGGAGAGCGAGACGAGAGAAGGGAAAAAAAGAAGAGACACAACACCCGGCCGAACAGACGAGTTGCGTCCGAGACGAGACGAAAAAGGCCAGGCCAACGACGGCCCGAAGCTCGATTGCGCAACCAAGACCCCCGCTCCGGCCAGCACCGCCGACAACGGCATCGACGCCGACTGCTCGCCACGATCCTGACCTTTCGCTGATCCCGCCGAGATCTGACGAGGAACCGATAGCCGAGACATCAGACCGATCCTGTCCGGGCGACCGACCGGCAGGCCTGTCGGGCTTGCGGCCCGCCCTTGTCTCGCAGCGGCCTGCCTATGACGATGGCCACAGCCCTACCCTACCATTCCCGACACAACGGAACCGGCAGCCGCTCGAATGCTTCGTCGTCGAATCGCCCGACCTCGACCTCCTCCATCCTCTCCTCGCGCTCCCCCTCGGAGACGTCGTATGCCTCACGGCCGTCGAGGTCGCCTCAGCCGACTATGGCCGAACCAGATCGCAGCTCCGACCAGAGCGCAAAGTCCAAGACGCCCTCCCTCGGGCCCCCTTCCCAGCATTCGTCGCTCTCGGCGTCGCGACGCCCCAATGCCGATGCCCGTTCCTCGAGGCGGCTCCGCTCCCAGTATCCGCGCGGCTCCGCCGAGAAGCACGTCGAATACATCCTAGTCGCGTCCTTTGACATTGACCGGGGCCCCGTCATGGAGCACCAATACCCCGTCGCCATCACCGGCGACGAGAATATGCTGGCGGAGCTGATGCTGCCTGACCAGGCGCACGCTCGCAACCAAGACTGGACCATCTTCTTCCTGCACAAGGATTCCGACGAGGATGATACAGAAGCGGCGCGCAAGGCTAGGGAGCGAAGGAGAAGGAGGCGCAAGCGAAGAGAAGACCAGGCCTCCGGCATTACCTCAGATGAACAAGACGAGCAAGAGCACGATGAAACTGGCAGTGAACTGGATGAAGATTACGATGACGAATCGACCGATAGCGAGCCAGAGGAGAGTGAGGGGCCTCCATTGATCCACGTGCTCAACCTCGTCAACACCAAGCACGATAAGTCCGTAAAGCGCGGTGCTATTGTCAAAGCCATGGCAATATGCACCAGGCACCCATTCCTCCATATCTACAAGGTGCGTTCTGTTCGCAACGTCCAATTCGCCGAATCCTAACCTCTGGCGTCCTGTCAGCCCCTTCTTCTTTTAGCCCTGGAAGAGTACTTCAAGTCGCCCGTTCTCGAAACCCTTGCCATGTTGTATGATTCGGTCAATAATATGGATCTGTCCCTTATGCCAAAGCTGAGCATACTCGAGAGGCACCTGCTGTTGTCCAGCGAAAACAGGGACCTCTTTGTCGAAAAGTTTGAACAAATGATCCAAAAGCGTCTTGGCCAAGAAAAAGGCGAAGCTCTCGCAGACAAGCCAGGCGAGGGCAGCCCGACCAAGATGGCTGGCATCTCAAGGGCCGGCACCAAAGCACACATTGAGGGCGGCAATCAATCCAGCTACTCCGTTCCAAGAGATACTCATGAGTTCGAAACCAAAGTCATGTACAAAGGTATACCTATTCCCATCAAAGTTCCAACAGCCGTCTCGCCAGAAACCGTGGGCGACTTCTCCCTCATCAAGCTCATCCAGAACTTCTCTGAACCTCATGTCAAGTCGCCGCAGCCGTTTGCCTTACACCCTCACCTGACTACCAATGGATCTACAACGCACCCAATGATTGTTCTTGTAAACGGCCTCCTGACAGAGAAGCGCGTCATTTTTCTCGGCCACAACATGCCTTCTGGTGAGGTGGCCGAGGCCGTACTCGCTGCTTGCGCACTCGCGTCTGGAGGCATCCTGCGAGGTTTCACTCGTCATGCATTTCCATACACTGATCTGACCAAGGTGGACGATCTGCTCAATGTCCCCGGTTTCATTGCTGGCGTGACGAATCCGACCTTTGAGCATCATCCAGAGTGGTGGGACGTCCTCTGTGATCTGCCGACGGGCCGCGTCAAGATTAGCAGCAAGATTGCTCAGCCACTTCCAACCGAGGGCCTACTTGCTTTTCAGCAGCAGAACCCTTCTCTCGCGAGCATCGCCAGTGGTACAGTCAACAACAATCAGGATCTCACAGGTGATGCGGCATTCATGACGGATATCCTCCGAAGCGTCGCCGCCAGACATGGCGAGCGTGTAATCCGGGCGAAATGGCGTGACTGGGTGGTCAAGTTTACTCGAATCGCTGCTCAGTTCGAAGAAAGCGTCTACGGTGCCAGTGCTCTTTACATAGGAGGCGAAGATCAAGACTTGACGCTCCCCGGAGCCAGCGGACACGGCTACGTCTGGGCTGATGATGCGGCCAAGAATAAGGAGCTTGCCGGCAACGTCACCAGGATAGAGGGATGGCGCAATTCCCGCAGCTATTTTAGCCACGTCAAGGTAAGCGCCTCGTATAAGAACCGCGGACTGGCTCGATATCTGACCGATATGTAGGATATTGCCCGAGTGTACTCGGTTCGGCCGCTCAAGGGCCTCGATCTGGCGCATATGCATGACCGCCTTCGGCTTCAACGTCTGACTCCCACGCAAAGCCGGGATATATACTTGACATTTTCTAGACAAGTCCATTCTTATGAAGAGATTTGCCTGCTTCTCAACGTGGCCCCAGAGTCTCACGCGGGGCTCTTTTATCTAGCCTTGGGGCTCTTTCACAAGGACCGCGAAGTGCGGGTCAAGACGGCCGAGTTGCTGCAGCGCATAGCGGAGCACGAAGCCGGCCAACACTGGTGGAACGGGCTGAGCCGCTTCGAGAAGCTTGCGTACGAGCGTTTGAGGCGCGAAGTCGACGCCGAGATGCGGGCCAAACTCGGCAGAGATACCCTTAATGCAGGGTTGGATAGGAGAATAAGCTAAGCGTCCCGAGCGAAGCTTTCGAATGCCGGGCGCGATGCCGTGGCATGCTTGTAACGAATATTCGGCGCTGTTTCTCTTGACTTGGGTTGTTCCTGCACAGCCGGGTGCCTTCATTAACGACATGTGAGCTGGCGTTCTTGTTTGGTGGTTATAACGGGTAATTTACGGACGGCAACGACTTATGCAGACGCCTCTTGTTTCTCTAGCAGATACTCAGTGGGTTCAGAATAGGGGACGACTGGAGCATGGTGGATGGAGTTGGCGAAGGATAAGGTAGCTGCCGGTGATAGTCAATCTTCTTTAAGCCAGAGCGAATGCAGCATTGCAGCAGTTGAGTTTTGTGTACGTGTGTTTTATTAGATTACAAGAGGCCCAGGGCCTTGGCTGCGTGTTTGATGTGATCTTCACCGAATGTTGAGATGAAGAAGTATGAGTGATCGTACCCCTGAAGGGCGATGAGCTTCCATTTCGTTTGACGCATGATGAGCCAGAGTTGGACACTTACATCGTGGTAGCGCACTTTGACGCCGTCGATGCCAGCATCCTTGACGGCCTTTTCAAAGTTCTCGGGCAGCAACTGCCCCTGCTTGTAGAAGTTGTCCCCCGTACCCTAAGACGCCGTCAGCCACTCCGTTGCGCAGCATACACGGAATAGAGTTGGGGTCATTTAGTCAAGGAGATATGGGTCGAGCCCTCGTGCAAGAGATCAACGGCAGCGTACCACGTCAATGAGGCAGTTGAGGACGGGCTCCTTCCAGCCCCTGACGA
Source organism: Hirsutella minnesotensis 3608 (assembly GCA_000956045.1). Lineage (NCBI taxonomy): Eukaryota > Fungi > Ascomycota > Sordariomycetes > Hypocreales > Ophiocordycipitaceae > Hirsutella > Hirsutella minnesotensis. Next base: position 145,300 of record KQ030540.1, on the reverse strand, counting down.
GCTCCGTGGCGTCGTGCTTCTTCCACTCGTCGCGGTCGTCGCCCAGGTATCCGGAAAAGGCCTTTTCGCCCCACGGGCAGCGCGACGGGTTGGCGATGGGCGCCCAGGCCGAGACGCTCTTGTACATGCCCGGGTTGGCGAGGAACAGCGTGAGGGCGCCGTGCCCGCCCATCGAGTGCCCGGCGACGGAGACGCGGGCGCCGTCGAGCTCGCGGAAGGCGGCGAACAGCAGCGCCGGCAGCTCGCGCGTCAGGTACGAGCGCATGCGGTAGTGCGCGCGCCACGGGTCGCGCTCGGCGTCGAGGTAGAAGGAGGCGCCGCTGCCAAAGTCCCAGTCGTCGTGCTCGCCCGGCAGCGCGGCGCCGGCGGCGGTGCGCGGGCTCGTGTCCGGGAAGACGAGGGCCAGGCCGAGCGGCGCCGCGTGCGCGTGCAGGAAGCCCTTCTCCGTCACGTTGTCCGGCGTGCACGTCAGGCCCGACAGGTACAGCAGGACGGGCGCCGGGGACGCCGCTGAGGCCGAGGCCGGCAGGAAGAGGTTGAGGCTCATCGGCGTCGACGTCGTCGCCGACTGGTGGGTGAGCTTGAGGATGCGCCCGCCAAAGGCCGCGATGGTGGCGTTTGTGGTGAAGGCCATGGTGGGCGGTGGTGTTTCTTGGGGATATGGGGGTTCGAGACGGTGAAGTGAGTTGTCGTTTGTGATGTGATTGAATTACAATTGGATTCTGATACCTCGGACTGTGCCTTGTCGAGCTTTGGAGTTGCGTCAAGTTATCGAGGCGGGGGAGAAACCGAGAAAAGACCGTCAAGCATGATGACATGCCGAGTGAGGAGGGGCTGCAGTGACATCAACGGCGACTTGCGGCTCGCGAGAACTCGGAACCTCTACGTGCACACCGACACGAATGGATGGTATTCACGACGCGATTTAGACGAAAGAGATTCAAGATTACTTGTATTCATTCATTAGGTTTATACAGTTGGGTTCGTACCAAGGTTTCGTGCAAGCCAGCCCCTTGGGCGGTCGCAAAGGACCCCCACAGCGCCCTCGCCATCCTGCAGGATCGATTCGACGCATCGCCAAGTGGGAGTAGAGATGGCTGGTTGGGAAAGGTATTGTCGTCAAGTCTATGTACGGGTAATCGGCGTATGCGCGCAGCCGAATATCTGCAGATTATGTCGTGCTACATCCATGTTGTGCATCTCCTCGTCCAAGTTGTCCTCTCGAGATGCTTCACGTCCTCCTCGTCGGCATACAGTCAAAGCTCTTGATGAGCGTGTTCCACTGAATCTCGGCCAGGTTGTACTTGTGTTCGTAGGTAAAGTCGACGGCGCCAAAGGTGCAGCCCGTGGGACTCCTGCACATGCCGCCGCAGTCGGTGAGGCGCGGGAAGCAGGCAAAGGGCTCGCCGTCCGTCTCAAAGGTGCTCGTGTTGCCGTAAAAGGGCGCGCGGAGCTGGTGGCACTTGTTCATCTCGTACACCTTGTAGCTGCATTTGCCCGTTGCGTTGGGGCCGGTGCAGAGGCGGACCTGCAGTCGACGGGTTAGTTTTTGTACGGAGCATGGGAAATGATTTGATGGCTCTTCGAGGACTCACTCCGCCGAGTTCGCGCTTCGCGAGGGGCGAGGCTGACGCCATCGACAGCAAGGCCGTGACGACGGCGAGCATCATGGCTAGGAACTTCATAGCGAACGTTGGCTCAGTCGCGAACCCACGGAAACGTGTCTGCACAGAAGGGTTCTGCTAGTTGATGCAAGTACTTGTAGCTCCGCAAAAGAGAATGCGCTCGAGCAAATTGGCAAAGTGAGAGGATAGACACAAAAAATAGGGTGGCTGCAAAACGGATCTTTGCTAGGGGCGAGCTCTGGTTAATATACGCCGATACGGGCAGCAATCATCATGGCCCCGCGTCGACGAATGACGGTCTGGAGCACAATGTCGGCTTAGGGTGGGCACACCAAGTGACAACCAAGAGCGAGGGCATCTGAAGAGAGAGAAAAAAAATGGGCTGAGCCGCTGTTCTCTTCCGGCCATCCGGCCATCTGCATCATGGCCGTCGGTGTCTGTGCTGTGAACAGGCAGACATCTTGCACAATGCGTGGGTACTTGCAGCAACCATCTCCAGGCCGCGGATGCACCCTCGTTTCTACGGTGAGAAAATGTCCACGCGTGGTATCTCTCGAAACCGCAAGCTCGTGGCCTTTTCGGGCTTGGCGCGGAATCGCCTGTCACTGGTGTGGGTAAGAGCTCCGGCGGAAACCTACGTCATGGCTTCCGCATCCGCAGTCCTTCCAGGGCTCCTTCCAGGGCTCCTTCTCGAAAGATGAATTATTACGTGTCTTTAATTCAACTGGCGGAAAGAGCTACTCATTATGCAGAGGACAATGAATCTTCTGCGAGTTCATGGACAGTCGACTCTCTCGAGGCACTTGTTATTCTCTGCCACACCTCGCTTTCAAGGGGGGCCGGATCTGCTGCGCGTCTCTCCACGCCGCATCGCCTCTCTGGCCCACGAGGGAGGGGAACCGCCTCCCCCGCCAACAGTGGAGAGACCATCGGCCCTGTGGCGGGACCCCGGCCGATCAATCAATGCAGCGACAAAGAAACTGCATCTGGGCCAACGCTTCGTGTTCATGTCGCAGCAGCACACCACTTGACCACTGCCAAAGCTCTGGCGCATCGTATGAAGTACCCGTTCCAACCGTTCTCGCTCGTATTCCCTTAGCCGGAACTGAATGACAACCATGAGCCGGCTCATCGAGATACGCCAATGGCGGACGGTGATTCATATGCAAGGCTGCCTCTGCTCGTTACCGTCCAATCTTGGAGCTTCGCCATCATAGTTTCCGCTCTCCACGCCTGGCCAAGTTCCTTCTTCACTCTCCCTCTCCGACGCCGGACATGTCAAGGACCAAGCATTAGTGGCCCACTTGCTACGGGATGATGTCACGTCACTGCTCATCCTCATCCATCACACGCAACCGTCCTTAAGGAAAATGCCTACCCATTTGCTTTATTCGCGCAAGTCACAGACCTGACAGAGCAGACGAGTTACACTTACAAGAACACTAGGAGCCTGGCGGAGTATGCCAGCCGCATCACTGGCGTTATGCACCCTTTCGTATTGACATGCACGTCTCTCGTTGCTATCTCGGCTAAATCACGTCGGCCGGCGCCAATTTTCTAGCGTCGCGCGCCGAAGCCAAGGTCCAGAAGGTCCAGAACGCGCCTCAACAGCCGACCAAAGTCCCTGCGCTTGAGGCGCGCCCGGTCCAACCTAGCATGCAAATCTGAATAGCAAGACACTCAAGAGGAGTGACATTGCATCGTGCGTGCACGCTTGCAGACCTCTCAGACACGCAGCGGTTCCTGAAAGACTTGCCACCCGGAAAGACGAGTCCCTATTATCCGCTTCACACCATAGCAAGTCCGAGCCGTTTGATTTTCCCCTCGGTGCTCTTTCGACCATAGGTGTCTGAATTGTTGTACTGTTGCCGGGTAACGTTTGCGTTCCCGAGCGAACCATGGTCCGTGCTGATCACCATCTATGGCTGACAGCCTGTCTTGACTTTCCCATACTTGGACGCGCATCCTCGACTCAGACTGTCCAGAGCGCTTTGGACGCGAGGCACCAGGTCACGAGCTGGAACCAATGCCTCGTAGCCGTGACACCGCATGTCGTACTGGTTGTAAAACGATTTACTTCGACCCTGTATGAGCCGAAGTCGAATTCCATAAACTCCGCGCTCATGCATGACAGGTCCCGACTGTCGAGAAATCAATCCTACGCAAAGGAGTAGCTGCCAAGACAACAAATACGGGACAGAGACTCTTGCCCGAGGAAGTAGGGCTCGGATCTGCGTCTTGAACTGCATCGCGCCCCTATCATTGGTCTTGCCTCATTGCAGCAGCTCCTCGCACGTCCAGTCCTCGTAGCTGACACCGCTTGTTAGCTCCTCCGTAGGAACATTTGTGAAGGAAAAGCACGCACTAGCCGTCCGGCATATAACGCCTCACAATCAAGGGAATCTTCTTTTCCCGCAGCTCCTTGATGGCGATTTGCAACGGGTCGGTCTCGCCCTCGAGGTCGACCAGCACGGGCGCATTCATGCTGAGCCGAGTTAGCGCATCACTCGGCTTGAGGTAGAGCAGGCTGTGTGCGAACCTGATTTGCAGAGCGCGCGTGCCCAGGATGCGCGCCCGCTCGTATTTGGTCATGTACGGCGTGGTCGACCGCTGGTCCTCGGGTATCTTCTTGTCCTTGGTCGACTTGTCCTTGAGCGCGTTTGCGGCAGCAGACGGGTCTCCAGAGATGACGACGTTGTCCTGGTCATCGCCGTTGGCGGCGCGCTCCGGGTCTTCCTCGTCGCCGACCTCGGGATCGTAGAATTCGGTCACGTCCTCCTCATCAAGCATGGGCTCGTCGCTGCGCGGGATCCAGGTTAGTTGTCAGAACACGGCGACTGCGTGCAGCGGCAGAGACATACCCGCCAGCGCCGACGTCATCATCGCCGAAATCAGACATTATTGCGGTATTTGCGTATGGTGGCTGCGGATCGTGTTCGTCGTGGCTTTGGTTGTCTGGATGTCGCGCGGGTCTGTTGAGAGGTTCAGAGAAAAAAAAGTTGCGCGAGAGCTCCAAGGGTTTATCCGTAGCTTCGCCGAGGAGGCTTTGGGAGCAGCCAAGGTGGGGTCCGTCACACACCGACCTCACCGAGCGGGTCGTCCCCGACCCCATTAAAAAATTCTGGTCACCGCCTTGGTATCTTTATTATCGACATCCATTCTGCCGCTGGACCTGCACAATGCCTTGGAGATTCGGCGCTGCATTGCTGCACAGGCCGGCAAAGTAATGGCCAAACGCATAGCCGCCGGGGAGGTGCAGGAAGCCTTGCTGCCAAAAAGACCTCGCATCGAACGTGACGAGGATCCATGTAAGGACCATTAACTATTCGAACTAGGGATGCAATTGCTCACAAAGGTTTACAGACATTGTCGGCAATGATGATGCCGAATCCACAGTCTCGTCGAGCTCAGTGGTCGATGCCGAGAGTCCCGTCACCGCGGCCACCACCCCTCGAACCAAGTTCCCTTCGGATCTCAAGACTCTTGCCTGCACATGGCCCGGCTGCCCCAAGACGTTCAACCGTCCTGCGCGTCTTCGGGACCACCTCAATTCCCACACCAACTCGCGACCGTTCAAGTGTCCATTCGACGGCTGTGACAAGGACTACATCGAGGACAAGCACTTGAAGCAGCATGTCAAGGCCGTACACACCCACGAGCGCAAGTACGTCTGCCAGAGAGACGGCTGCGGCAAGAGCTTTGTCACGGGGACAAGGCTCAAGCGCCACCAGCTGGTCCACGAGGGCGCCGACCGGTTCCGCTGCCAGGACTGCGGGCAGAGCTTCCGCAAAAAAGAGACGCTGCACAAGCACGTTAGAAAAGAGCACCTCGCCATGCCGGCGCACGAGTGCCCGGATCCGTCGTGCTCCGAGGCCTTTGACTCGAAGCCGAGGCTGAAGCGGCACTTTGACAAGATGCACGGCGACATCAAGTTCTGGTGCGCCGTGTGCGGCCTGACACCCGGGCCCGACGGGGGTGAGCGCCGGGTCGGATTCACGACGGAACTCCTCCTGCAGGCCCATCTGAAGCAAGACCACCAGAACTGCATATTTTGCGACTACCGAGCCGCGTCGCGCTGGGAGCTCGAACATCACATCGAGCTGCACCATTCTGGCAAGTCGGTGGACGAACGCAAGACGCACGAGTGCACATACAATGGCTGCGGCAAGAAGTTCACGACCAACTCCAACCTCAATGTACATGTACGCAACGCCCACGAGGGCTTCCGCTTCGTGTGCGGCCAAGTCGAGCTGTCAGGCCCCGATCTCGACGGGTGGGACAATGCGCACGGCTGCGGCGACAAGTTCAGCGCAAAGGCCCGGCTCGAGGACCACGTGCGCTTCATCCATCTTGGCCAGGCGCGTCCCAAGCTCTCGAAGCCCCAAGACGACAGGAGAGACTTCATCGACGACCTCTCGGGCGCCGCGCGCCTGGCCAAGAACACGATCCCCTGTCCAAACTGCGACTTCATGTTTGGACGCTACCACGACCTCGACGTCCACCTGAGGCGGGATCACGGCCCCGACGCGCTGGACCCGGCGCTGCTCCTCGCGCCCGCCCCCGAGCCCCCCGGGCAGCAGCAGCAGCAGCCCGGCGTCGGCCACAACGCCGCGCCGTCGCCGGTGTGGGACGCCGACCTGGCGCACGATGACATCTTTGCCGCGCGCATGGATTATGGCCCGCCGCGCGACGACTGGCTCGACGACGAGGCCAACATTATGCTCCTCGCGCGTGATCCGGAGCAGTACGCCGACAGCATCGACCCCACGCTGGGACAGCTCGACGCGCTCCAGGATGCAGATACCTTTTCATGACGAATTCTTCTTTCCCAACGATATACCCCCTCCCCCTCTCAAAAAGTAATGCGTCACATAAGGCGCATGGGACGCACGTGGCATGACGACCCTGGCCACGTTTACGCGCACAACGGTTCGACATAACAAAAGGCACTTGTACGCTCGCAAGGTCAATGGCCTTTATCGACAAACTTTCTCACATGGACACATTTTCCCTCTTCGCTTTGCTAAAAGCAACTATGTACGTACCGCAACGCCGGCGTACTGGACGATTAAACAATGACAATTCATGACATCACTTTTCGTCGCGTCTTGCTGTGAAGCAGTCTGCCCAAAACCCCGAATGAATGTGCATGTAATAAAAGAGGCGATTTTTTTCATGAGCCCAAGCCTTTTCGTCTCAAAAGCCGCTGCTTGCTGTACTGCATCTACCTGAAACCCCGAGCATGAAAAAAAAAAAGACGCCGCGACACCTCTATCCATTCGTGAGCACCCGTGAGACCGAAGGACCAAAAAAGAGCGGGATACATAAAGTCGTGATAGCGCAATTCGTCCCTCTTGGAAAAAGACCAGGGGACATACCACCATGTGCGGCAGTGGCGCGGACTGGGGCCGATGCTGAAAAGAGAAAAGCCGCCCGGCGCGTCGTCGTCGTCGTCGTCATCGTCATCAGTGAGAGTGGGAAAACACGGCGTTGCTGAGCCCGAGGAGGGCCATGCCGATGAAGCCAAAGAATATGCACAGGTTGCGGTTGTGGTTGAGGCTGAGGCCCTCGACGAAGAGCTGGAGGGCGACGCTGACCATGATGCCGGCGGTGACGGCGAAGAGGCACGAGTAGGCGACGGCGTTGGGCGTCAGGTTGGTGCGGCTGGCGAGCTTGAACCACAGGACGGCGATGGCCGCGCCAATGGGCTGCGAGAGGCCGCCGAGCACCGACGACCAGAGCATGGCGCGCCAGCGGGAGCCGAGGGCCATGTAGAGCGGCAGGGCGAGGGCGAAGCCCTCAGTGATGTTGTGCACGAAGAGGGCCATGAAGACGTTGAAGCCGAGCGCCGGGTTGGCGTGGTTGGTGGCGTACGTGATGAAGCCCTCGGGGAACTTGTGCAGCGCGATGGCGATGGACGTCTGCAGGCCGATGGAGAGGAAGGCGTTGGTGGGCACGTGGTGGTGATGCTGGGCTTCGACGTCCGCCTCGTCGTCGCTGCCGTGCGCGGCGTGCTCGTCGAGGCGCCCGGCCTGCTCGTCGTTGTGATCGAGGGGCTCGCGCGACGCGGCGCGGCTCGTGCGGAACATGGGGCTGTGAGGCTCCTGTCCATCGTTGTGGTTGGCGTGATCGTGGGCGCCGTTGAAGATGGAGCCAGAGGGAGGTTGAAAGGGGCCCGTGGTGGTGCGAAGTATGGTCGAATGCCGGGAGCTATTGGCCGCTCTTATGGACAAATGCTTGAAGCACTCTTGGCCGCACGGGTCTGTGTAGCCATAGCAGCGCCCCTCCTCGTCACAGTCGCACTTGGTGTCCTTGACGAATGACATGACACGCTTTTGCACGTCGTACATGGACGGCCGCCGGCCGGAAGCCACCCCGTCTGTCGTTATCGCCCGATCGCGGCTACCGACAATGGGGCTGGAAGGCCGCTCCGTCATCTCGTCACCTCTGGCCGACGCATGGCGTTTCAAGAGGCCCGGCGGCATATCCCGACTGTGGTCCAACAAAGGCGTGGACTCGGTCAGCAGTGTCGTTCCGTTTTCGGCAGCCGGGACCGAGCCGCCCTTGATGGAGCGATGCGAGGAGCGAGGCCGCGACGTTCGGCGGCGCGCACGGCTGGCGCGCGAGTGTTGTCGAGATTGTCGCGCCGAGTGGCCGTCGTGAGGACCTTGATGGTCGTGCGAATGGTCGCAGTCAACGACATGCGAGGGCATAAATTGGTGAAGGACGCGCGAGATGGCCTGGATGCCAAAGAATCCTCCGATAAAGCATCCCATCATGACGAACCCGGCCGATTGCTCGTTCCAGCCTTCGTGTGTGAGGTACTCTTTGGATTCGGGGAGCATGCTATAGAGTGACGAAAAGAGCTACAACGGGTCAGAAACAAAGACTTGTCGCTTCAAGGATGGAATCGGCTCACCATGACGCCGAAGCTGAGACTCAGAGAGCATGCGAGAAAGGCATTGCTCTCGTATATGCGAAAATTGCGCTTGCCGGGGAGGAGGCGCACGAGTAGGTCGACGTAGATGACGGAAGCGCCAAAGACGCAGGCTGTGGGACATGATCTCGGATCAGCAATTGCAAAAACTAGAAAGGCATAGACGATGGATACGCACCGATTCCGCTGACGATGCACATGATCCACCCGCGGGTGTCATTGTCAAGTTCTGTCACGGCCATCGCCATGGCGGGCGGTGGGGGACAGCGTCCCGAGTCTCAGCCGAGGCGATTGCGCAGAGGAGCGCAAGTTGCAGTCATACAAGAGCGTAGTATGCGATTGCGAACCGGCGGATAGACGGGAGACGAAGATGGAGAATGGACGTCGACGAGGGCGTGATACCGAGTCTAGACGGACAGGACGAATTCCGCGGAGATGCGGGATAATGAAGGATACTCGGTTGATGATGCAAAGATTCACAAGACGGACAAGCAGAGGGCGAATGGCGGTTCTGGGATTGTTCAGTGACCTCGAAAGCAGAGTTGGTTGGTGGTGAATGGGCCGCACGTCTGGTCCTTGGCAGCAGCTGTGAGAAAGGCGGATGAGGCGGTTGGCTGTCGATTGGGGGGTGTGGACGGGTGGGCCGCTAGCCCAGAAGCCGAATGTGGGGTTCCCGGGTCTCGATGCTTGGGACGAACAGGGGCCGCACAGCAAAGCAAGTTGTTAGGGATGCCTTATTTATCCATGGTTCTCTTTAAATAGTCTGCGGCCATGTAGTGCGGCCTCTTTGTCCGAGTCGTTTCTTTTTTCTTTCCTCATGTTGCTGCGAAACCCGACCATCAGGGTGCTCATGCCGCTCTAATGCCCATTGTGGCTGCTTGACGAGGCCAAACAGACTTGGCCCATTTTGCGTTTCATCCAAATCCATCATTCTTATATACACTTGTCTATGTATGTTCCATTGAATGGCTTAAACCACTTGCGTAATGTGTTTTCTACGGCCTGAAGATGACCTTTGGATGAAGATGACCTTTGGAACCAGCCTGCCATTGTCATCATTGCCATCACTGCTAGAATGAACCCGCGGACAAGAAGACGTGGCTGCACAGTCACAAGATGACGACATTGACGTGAGTTTCTCGCACGTCAAGAGAATTAGGGCAAGGAGCTCTATGGCGAACCTTGATGGTTCCTCATGCCCGAAACAAGCGCAAGCATCGACGTGAGTGGCGACCAAGGCAGCCCTCGGCTGAGCAATCACCCACGAGGCCGCGACAACAGGACACACGGCCTAGTACGATGTGCTGGAAACGCAGCTAGACGTCCCCAAATGCTTGGTCATGATCAAGGTTGTCGCCGATTGGCTTCTCGCGACAAGGTTCTTTGTTGCACAAGGCGCGGCGGGAGGGGGAAGATGGACCATCAGGGTTCTCGTCGGGCATTTTCTAGTGCGAAGGAGTTGCTGACTGTACTCGAGAGACGGGACGACGGTCTCCAAGGGAGAATGCCCTGCTCGTCCAATAGCAACAAGGACTTTGTAGCTGACAGGCAAGCCATGGCGAGATGGACGGGCGCTCGGACTCTAGCCCTGGGCACAGCATGGACACTGGACAGGGCTGATGATGCAACATGACCGTCGACATGCCATTCAACATGTCCTCTTGTTGGCAGTGAAATCTGGGTAGGGTGAGGCACGCCCTGCCGACATCTGCAGCATGCCCGTCAAGTAAAATCGCATCTGAATCGAGGCGTGGGGCCCGAGATCTGACACGGTCCTGATTGAGATGTGAATCTTCGTCGCCAAAAACATGCTGACGAATGCATCCGATGCCAGGGTCCTCGTCCTCGTCCTCCCCGGATGCCCTCGGCCAAGACGCAGGCATGGATCGCAGCTTATCGCCGAGCCCAATGTCCGGTTTGTCGCAGCCGATGAGTCTGACGTGTCGACGCCAGGGGCGCACCGGCAGAGTCTGTTCCTGGTCGCTTCTGCGCGAGGGCGGAGCGTTGAATCTGCCACTTGATGTGCCGGCCGTGCAGAGACTTTCTGGTCTGCAGAGAGGGGCCTTTTGCCTCTAGTCTTACACTGTGCCCAGTCCAACCACACGGTCTAAAAAGGTAGTCTGCACTTCCCAGTACGAGCACACGACGCCAACAGACTGGACATTGTTCTTGAGATGTACAGATGTGCGTCTGGTGATTTTCACACCCAAATTTAATTTATAGGCACTGTGCATCGAGTCAGAGATGACAAGTCACTCGCTCAAGTCGGAGGGCGCCGGCACGTATCTCTTCTGTACTACCAAGAGAGAAGGAGCAACGGAAATGGTGCCGATGGCCAGAACCAAAGGCGACGTGCATGAAAAAGAGGCGTGAGAACCTTGATGGCCCATCCGCTCCGGGGAACTTTAGTCGTCCTGTATCCCGCCCTTATCCGCCGAGTATGCTAGGCCGTATTAGGAAGGTCTAGCGCGAATCACGGAATACCTAAATACCTCGAGTTTTCTTAGTAAACTATCATTAGTAATCGTGCTAGGACTACATAAAGACCGCCGCAGGCACTAACGTAAGGCACGAAAAGTGAAGCTATCGCGAGATGTAATATTATCTATTAATTACATAGGTTAATTCTCTGACTCCTATACGTTCTCGTATAGGTGTAGGTGTCCGGCGCCCCTCCGGCGCCTGTCAAAGCGCCTTATAGGGCCCGTGGCTACTGTACCTAATTGTCGCCTCGATTGCTGGCTCTTCGCCGTGGCCGCCCTGTACCTGGGTATTGATGGAAGAACGCGTGTAGTGCCGGCCGCAGCTGCTTCTTCTGCCGGCCGCGGCGGCTCGGGTGAGCGTTATAAGGGGCAAGGAACGCCTATAGTGGGAATAGGCGGCAAAGCTATAGGGCACTATGGATCTATTTAGGGGCAAAGGCCCTGTAAATACAGGGCATTACTCGACGCGATTGGCCCCTTGCCCTACCTATGTGGCTAGGTACAGAGCGGATAAAAAGGGTATATAGGACGATTAAAGTGGCCCATCCGGTCCTGCGCCCGCCCTCTCGACGCCGGCCACGCCGGACCAAGGTACCTCGCCCGGCAAAAGTGTCCTGGCTGCCGAGCTTGAATCCAACTCCCGCCTCCGATCTCGGCAGGCGGGGTGTGGGCGCCACGAGGAGGGGCACCGTCGGCAGCCACGTCGCAGTACCCCTCGCATTGTTTTCTCTTACCATCTTCTCCAACAGTCGTCGTCCTACCTATTTGTAGCTTGAGGCGTACAAACACCTTGCTGGTTCATACTCGTGAGGAACAGTCCCTGTTTTCGCCGACTCGCCGAGCACCAGTATCCTGCACCATGGCGGAGCACAACATTGTCGTCTTTGGGGGTGATCATTGCGGTCCGGAGGTGAGATCGGCGCAGCTTGACCAGAGTCTAGCGAAGCAATTGCTGACGAGGAATTGGCGCGCAGGTCGTCGCCGAGGGTGTCAAGGTATGGCCGTCCGAGATGCGAAAACCAATGCGATGGGAGATTCGGGATGGCTAACCATTTGCTTGGCAGATTCTCAAGACGCTTGAGCAGCACCGGCCGAGCGCGGGCAAGTTCAATCTCCAGGAGCACCTCTTGGGTGGTGTAAGTCTTTGCCCGACAACGATCATCCATCCATCATGCCTCTGCGGGAGACTTTTCGCGAATCAGTCTGACGATCGACCCGGCGTGCAGTGCTCCATCGATGCCACGGGCAGCCCCCTCACCGATGAAGCCCTGGCCGCCGCCAAGTCGGCCTCGGCCGTGCTGCTTGGCGCCATTGGCGGCCCCAAATGGGGAACCGGCGCCGTCCGTCCGGAGCAGGGCATCCTCAAGCTGCGCAAGGAAATGGGCACCTACGGCAACCTGCGGCCGTGCTTCTTCGCCTCCGACTCCCTCGTCGACTCGTCGCCGCTCAAGGCCGAGATCTGCCGCGGGACCGACTTTGTCATTGTCCGCGAGCTCACGGGCGGCATCTACTTTGGCGAGCGCAAGGAGGACGACGGCTCGGGGACGGCCTGGGACACGGAGCCCTACTCGCGCCAGGAGGTCGAGCGCGTCGCCCGGCTCGCCGGCTTCCTGGCCCGCGGGCGCGGCGACAAGAAGGTCTGGTCGCTCGACAAGGCCAACGTGCTGGCGACGAGCCGGCTGTGGCGCAAGGTCATTACGGAGACGTTTGAGAAGGAGTTTCCCGACCTGACGGTCGAGCACCAGCTTATTGACAGCGCCGCCATGATCATGGTCCGGAAACCCACCTCGCTTAACGGTGTCGTCGTCACGAGCAACTTGTTTGGCGACATCATCAGCGACGAGGCAAGTGTGATTCCCGGTAGCATCGGCCTCTTGCCCAGCGCAAGCCTGAGCGGCATCCCCGATGGCAAGGGCCAATGCAACGGCATCTATGAACCCATTCACGGTGAGTCGAGTCCCCGTTCCAAGATACCCGGGCTCTGTTGCGGTCCATTGCGTAAAGTGGAAGCGGGAGGAAAGTTATCGACAATGACCACTAACAACCGTGTGAACTTAGGTTCGGCACCGGATATTTCTGGCCAGGGCATCGTCAACCCCATTGGCACGATCCTCTCAGTCGCCATGATGCTCCGCTACTCGCTGAACCTCCCCGCAGAGGCCTGCGCCATCGAGGCCGCCGTCAAGCAGGCCCTCGACAACGGGCTGCGCACAAAGGACATGGGCGGCAACGCGAGCACAAAGGAGGTGGGCGACGAAGTGGCTAAGCAGCTCGTGGCCATCCTCAAGCCCCAGTGAGGCGCTCCTTGCGAGTGATGCGCTTTCAAAACGATGGAGTATTGGGTTCCGAGGTCATGTTAACCGACTGACAAGATTGGAATTGGGGAAAACGTGGAGAACGCTTCCAACGTAAAATCCGGCAAAAAGTGAATGGAAATCCGGCGGCGGCTACGTCAAACAGAACGTACTAGTAAAAAGGGAGGACCGGGCGAGAGAAGCCCTTGCGGCACAGATGGCTGCGGTTTGCTCATGGTTGACGGTCTAGCTTCCAGATAGTGCATCGACAAGCATACAATACGCATCTCGGACGAGTGATGGGGGCAGGGATGTGTGCCCAGGGTGAGCGTACAGAGGTCTTGACCTCGATTTCGTATGACGCTCGCTTGACCCACGGTGCTGGCACTCCAGTCGACGTCGAAGCCGGACGTTTTATGGCTGACGGCCGGCTACAGCGTTGATCAAGAACTGTATTTCCGGCTGGCCGAGCACTTGAAGGCAAGAGATCCAACACAGCAAGGCACGCCGCCACAGCAAGCGCGCTCCCTACAGACCATGAGCCGTGACGAGGAATTGGTTCCATCGCTTCTCCGCAACCTCAAGCCAGCCTTTTCTCGGGACGCAATCCTAGCAAACTCGCTCGGCGCCGGGTCCAACTGATATCGTGCAACTCGGCATCGACAAGCCATCCTGACAATTCTTCAAGGACGGCCTCCTTAGCGACAGGGGAGCAAACATGGCTTCCGGGTGCAAATGAGCATCAACAAACAGGATCTCATCTAACATGGAAAAGCGGGTGGAGATGGAAGCGGGGAGAGGAGACAGCCTCTCGCCTGGCCGTAGAGGTTCTCGCGAGTCCCTGATTGGCCCGTTTGTTGCGCGTCCGGGGATCTTTTGGATATCCATGATCCATCACAAACCACCCTTACGGACCGTCAAATATCAAGGCCTTGCCAACTGCTGCGAAGCTCCGAAACGAGTCTTCCCTGCAGGTGGAGCTGCTGCCGCCGCCGTGCCAGCTGCCAGGGGGCTACTGTATCTCGCATGGAAACATGGAGTGTTGGCCCTTGCGCGTGGGCTATAAAAGCCAGCCCGATGCCCCCCTGATGCACGTTTCTCCCCGTAGGATTGTTGTTTGTTCCATTTCGCCATTTCCCCTCTCTCAAATCCTCGCCTAGGTTGTCAGCTTGTCCGCTCTTCAAGATGCTCTTCAAGTCAATGATTCCGCTCGGCCTGCTGGGCATGGCCGTCGCCGCGCCCCAGGAACCGACCTCGTCGCCGGCCACGACCACGTCCAAGACCTTGCCGCCCTCTCCCACCGCCTCTGGCGTCTGCGTGCCTCATGAAGACCACTGTATGCCGCTTCCCTCTGGCGATCCGGGTTTGTGATGTGCTGAAACCAGGACAGGGCACTGCCATCCGACGTCGACCGGCTCTGCAGGCGCCGCCGCCACTTCTGCTGGTGACCACGACGATCATGACCACGATCGCGACCATGGCGACCACGACGACCATGACCATGGCGATCATGACCACGACGAGCACGACCACGGCCACGGCCACGACGACCAACATCCCAAGGCCAGCGGCCAGGCCTGTGTCCCTCACAAAGACCACTGGCACTGCCCCGAGGGTGTCCCGGAGCCGACCACGCCCCCCGCAGGCGCATCCGCAACCGCCAAGACTTCGACGTCTGCCGGCTCCGCGGCCGCGACCTCTTCGCCCAAGGCCACTTCTGGCGCCGACGCCCGGGCCGCTCCCATCGGCCTGGCCTTCACCGCGGCATCTCTCGTCGGCGCTCTTTTCGTCGGAACCTTTCTCCTTTAGGATGGCTAGCCACCGAGCGATGTAAAACCAGCAGAGGTGGGAAAAGGCGGCAGCCAAGAGTCCCCATGATGGGCGGCAGCTGTCTGCGGGTCTCTGGGCGAGAGCTCATTTTCAGTGTATCAAGTTAGCAAGCCAGGTCAAGTCTTGCCTCTCGAGTCATTTGAGGCTCAACAACAGGGAATTCAAAGTTTTTCAGTTGGCAAGTCAACACGCCCCAAGCACGTGAGCTGAATGGACACCTTGATGTCCGCCCTTCATTGCAGGGTGTCATGGATGTACATGAAATGCCGCGGTGGGAAAAGCGCCCCGGTCTCATCGGGGCGTCTCAGCCTGATATAGCCGCCTGCGAGGCTGACCTACAAGGTACAGCTGAGCCAGGGCCCCGAGGCTCGCGTATCTTGTGGTTGACGTGAGAGCATGTGCCTCTCTGAGATGGACGCTCGTGACCTGCGATACGGCTTCGTGGCCCTGGCAGGGTCTCATGAAGGCCTATTTCCGTATTGTGACGCGTAAATTAGACCTAAGTGCTTGAGCATCGTGAAGTAGAGCATTGCCGGTAGTATCTTGCAAACCGAAGCTGGATTGATGAAGGGGCTTTGTACCTACTTCATATGTTGAATTGAAAGAAAATACGAAACTCATGGCCAAGAAACCGTCTTGGAATCAAGATACCTCTTTTCACTGCGTGTCAGAAGGCGAGGGGCAGGTACCGTCGTTCAGGTGCCAAAAAGTGACCCCGCCTCCACGGTCAGGCAAGTCCCCTGACCCACTTCACCACGGCAAAAGCGCCGGCCCGTCCCAGCAGCACCCAATGCCAAATGGTCACGGTTCGTTCCTCTGCCGGATCGCAGACGACGGTCCCACTTAGAAAACCTCCAGCCCTTTGAGACAGCCGCTCGACAAGCTCGTCAGGAGCTCCATTGGCGATAAAGTTCCTGCGACATCACTTTCACGCCGCGCCCTCGTGCCTCGCGCAGCTCCTCGCGGCCTTAAGAATCCATCGGAGCCGGTGCGCAAGGGGCCGCTTCCAGCACGCACATGGGCCCGCTGCTCGAGACGCCCCTCCTTTCCCTCGTGAGATAGCCACGGAGCGGACGATTCTCCTGCCGGGACGACCAACGCACGTCACTCGCGCCCCGTAGAGTTGACTGGCAGCGTACGTCTTCGCCTGACCTGCAGGCCACTCGCATCCTCGTCGCGTGTCTCCGACTCAGCACAGTCGGGCGCAAATCTGCCAAAGCAGCGCCACCCGTTCGCTCACTCAAGCCTCCTATAAATGCCACGCCCTGGTCCCGACGCCGCCGCCGCCGCCGCCGCCAAGATGTCCAAGTCCACGCTCGCCATGTTTGCCGCCCTCGGAGCCGGAGGCGGCGCGGCACTCACCGCGGCCGTCTACTCGCTGCGCTCTTCGGAGACCAAGAAACCGGAGCCCCAGATCGCGTCGACGACAACCATGACGACGACAACCACGGGCAAGGGCACCGCCGCCCTCGCCGTGCCTCCCTCTCAAGTATTCCCCTCGACACCCGTGGCGGCCGGTGGTGGTCCAGTAGACCCGGCGGGCCTGTTCGAGTACGGCTTCCCCGGCCCCGTGGCCGACGTCGCGTCGCGCGCGGCCCTCGTGTCGAGCTACGACCGGCGGACGCGCAACCCGCAGTGGGTGGCCGAGCACATCACGCCCGCGTCGCTGGCCATGCGCGAGGGCGACCGCAAGCACAGCGCCTTCCTCGAGGACGACGCCGTCCCCGCAAAGTTCCGCGCCCGCCTCGCCGACTACTACCGCAGCGGCTACGACCGCGGCCACCAGGTGCCCGCGGCCGACGCAAAGTGGTCCCAGCGGGCCATGGACGACACCTTTTACCTGTCCAACATGTGCCCGCAGGTCGGCGAGGGCTTCAACCGCGACTACTGGGCCCACTTTGAGGACTTTTGCCGCCGCCTCACCGTCCAGTACCCGTCGGTCCGCATCGTCACGGGGCCCCTCTACCTCCCGCGCAAGGACCCGGCCGACAACAAGTGGTACGTCAGGTACGAGATGATTGGCAGCCCGCCCTCGGTCGCCGTGCCCACGCACTTCTACAAGGTCATCTTCGCCGAGGACGGCCGCGCCGGCGGCAACGTCGCCATCGGCGCCTTTGTCCTCCCCAACGCGCCCATCTCAAACGACAAGCCCATCACCGACTTCGAGGTCCCCGTCGAGGCCGTCGAGCGCGCCAGCGGCCTCGAGTTCGCCACCAAGCTGCCCCCTCAGCGCCGCAGGAGGCTGTGCGCCGACACCACCTGCGCCCTCGTCATCAAGGACTACGCCGACAGGCAAAAGGCCTTTGCCAAGGGCGACAAGCGCGCCATCTCGCCGCCCAAGTCATAGCGGGTGCTTCCTTTTGGCACAGCAGAATGAAAGAGGGCTTCTGGCGGGCCGAGACGACTGGTAATCCATGATCCGCGTTATTTGTTTCTGGTCAAACTGAATCCGTAGGCTGTTTTTGAACACGGCTTCGGTCCGCGAGCGCGAGAACGTACGCTTTATACACGTCCGATAGATGCCTTACACGTCTGCAGGATACAGGGTCACGTGGTTTCAATGTACATCATCTTTCTGTAGATTCATATTATTCAAGCACATTAGGTCCCTGGGGCTGGTAGTGAAAAGGAGTCGGGCAGACAGGTGTGGATTGAGGCAGAAACTCCTTCTAGCCGCAACAAGAGACAGCCTTTCAATGTCGTGCCCGTAGCGCCCTTTTTGCCACGTAAGACGGGTATCAATTCTTTGAGCCTGCAACGCGTTGCTCTTAATCACTACCTTGCCCGTGTGTACTTGCCCTGCCGCTGCTCCTGTCGTAAGCTCTCCTCCTGACTCGGCAGAGGCGCCCGCCTCCGTCCTCCTTCGCCCTTTTCGCTCTCTAGCTGATGTAACGGTGGCGGCTGGAGGGGCATTGGAAAGGCGCCAGGCGGCGGAATGCCGCCAGGGGGTGGGAGAAGACCCGGGGGCAGTGCGCCGGGTGGCGGGAGTGGGACGCCGGCCTTCTTCATGAGTTCGAGCAGCTGAGCTGGGTCTGGAGGCTTGCTCGGGTCCAGACCGGGGAGCGGAGGTGGAGGCGCGCCAGCCAGACCCGGTAGCGGAAACGGGGGCGGCAACGGAGGAGCGGAGGGATTTGCACCGATATTGGGGATGGGTGGCGGCGGGGGAGCGGCGCCCAGCCCGGGGAGCAGACCACTGCCCAGGGGCAAACCCGGGATCCCGGGAAAACCGGGCATCGGTTGTTTCGGAGCGTCTTGGTCGACCAGAGCGTCCATCTCGTCCTCCATTTCCTGCTGCTCCTCCTCTTGGCGCTGCCGACGGTTGCCACGACGATCCCACGTCCCTTGCGCCTCGGCCGCCGCTTCGCCAATGTGATAGCGATCTTGAAACACGTCGGTTTCTCCGGGGCGGGCGCGGGTCCAGAACCGCGTGATGCGATCGTTGGATCCGGTGGCGAGGATGTGACCAAGCGGATGCCAGTCCAGAGACCAGACGGCGTAGTCGTGTGCAAATGGCAACTTATGAGAGGGCCAGACAGATTGGGCAGGAGCCGTGGATGGCTCCGGACTATCGTATGGCGCGACGGTCAAGGCCTGTCCGGGTGGAGGATTGGGCGTATCGAGGAGATAGTGAAAGAGGGAGCCGTCCATACCTCCGGTTGTAAGCAGGTTGGGATGAATGGGATGGAAGTTGAGGGTGGAAATGTCCTTCTCGTGGCCTTTGAGGAGGCATATGTCGCGCATCATTCTCAAATCGAAAACGCGAGCGGTCTGGTCGCGAGCCGATGTTGCCAAGCACATGCCGCGGACCTTTTCGAACGTGACTTTGGTGATTGTGCTCTTGTGTCCGTGGAGGGTCGTCAGGCAGCGGCTAGTACGAGGATCCCACAGCTTGACGAGATGGTCCTTTGACCCAGACACGAGGAGACCCTTGAAGGGATGCCAGTCGACCGTCTTGGCATCCCAGCCGTGTCCTTCCAGCTTGAACTCCATTTGTCCCATGGCAAAGTCGAAAATCTTGAGGGTGGAATCATCCGAGGCGCTCACAAACTTGGAATCGTTGGGGCTGAATGCAAGATCTCTGATGGGATCCGAGTGTGCATTGATGCTCTGTACATTGTTGAAATTGGGCTGCCAGTACTTGATCAACCCGTCATGGTCACCCGAGATGAGCCAATCGTCGCTATGCGAATACTCGAGGGCACGAATGGCCGAGTCGTGTGCCTGCATAATGGTCTCAAAGTTGAAGCCAGTGCCGTTCCAGAGGGTGAACTCGCCACTAGTCGAGGCCGTCAGAAGCCGCCGCCCTTCTGGTGTCCATCGTACAACGTTGATGGGATGCTTGATCTTGTTGAGAGAGGAGTGAAGGTGTTTCGAGGGAATCGTGTCTGCTGCGGAGGTTGGCCGTCCGGTTGGCGGAATCATCTAAGGCACGTCAGTTCAAGGCTTACAGATCGACTCGACGCAGGACTTACATCAACGATGTAGCTTGCGCTTGGTCTCTCAATCTCGCCTGTATAGCCGCCTTTGTAATTGGCAGTCCGGTTCCGCTGCCAATGCGTCACGGTGGCGCTATAGTCGGTGACGGGCCCTGGAAGAAAATTGTAAGCGCTTCATCCTGCAGATGATTCGTGCGAGACTAAGTCTCAATCGCGATATTTGATGCATGCTCAAGCAGGTCGCAGTCCATTGTATACGAGGTCTGAAGTTACAAAGCCATGATGCGACGTCTGGCATATGTTCGTATTGTATGCACGGCTCAGATTTTGGGCGGACGAAAGCTCATCAACGAAATGAGAACAAATGAGGTCAGGCAGTATTTGGGCGTCGACTCATTTTCTCAATGACTTGCTCGTCATACTGGCAGCATCGTGAAATCCATCGAAAGATCGTAAATATGCTTCACAATGGCCATCTGGGGTGATATCCCATGGCGAGCCACGACAGGCTGGACATGGTGCTTGGCGAACGTCTCAGGGGAGGATGGAAACAAGAGGTTTGGCGGTAAACTTACTTCGGCCGCGTATCTTGAGATAGGCCCCATCATGGCCTCCCCGGTCGCCATGATCGCCGCGTGGCTCGTAAGCCATGGCTGCGACGGTTTTTGGATCAATTTCTTGACATGCACACGTCGCAATATGGATAGTTTTGGGCTTGCTGAAGATTCCGGTGTAGCCTGTGCGATGATTCAAGAGCCCGCAAGTCGTATAAAGGAGCTGACTTGAGACTTTCACTATCGACCCTGTGATTTGTATATGCGGTCAACGGGAACGAGTCTTGAGGTTTTGTTGCGATGGCAGCTCATGATCCTCTCCAAGGGCGAGCTTCGAAGCTGCGAGCGATGGATGAGCTAAGACAATGGATCCAATGGATCACGTGAGTAAGTTGAGTACTGGTTAGTCAGCTTCTGATGGCGCATCCCAGGCTTCACATGCGAGCCGGAATTGAGCACGGGCCAAAACTCCGATGTGCAGGAAGCAGGTACGTACGACAGGACACAGACACTGCGTGTTGAACCAAGGACTGAGCAAGCCTGGAATGAAACCCATCTTTGCCCTTGACTTTTACCCTTGATTTCGAGTGACGAGGGACGAGGTACGTAGTAGCAGACTAACGCGTGCGCGTGTCAAGAATGCGACACATTGCGTTCCTGAACGCCCTTGCCAAGTTGAGCGGCATCATGAACTGAGCTCGGTTCCTTGATTTCTGATTCTTCACATGGCTGGACTGTTGCGCTCTGGCGGATGCCATTCTGCCAATGATCTGCATCAATTGCTCGCGCCGCCTCGATTAAGCGCACACGTGGTATTCCTGAATTGGGCGAGAATTATACCGCGCCTCGAGACGGACATCTAAACGGAGGCGCTATAGACGAGACAAATTGAATCAGTGAGCGACGCATGGCCAAAGCCTATCCGTGGACCCTGATGCCACTGCCCCTGTGAATTCAATTCATCCCATTGGTGCGCGACATGCCTCCTTCCCAGGTCAAGAGCCAGAGTCGCTTCCTGCCCCGCCTGGGGCTCCGCCCAGCGGTCCGTGTTCCTCGGCCTAATGGTCGCTACGGGGCAGCTTGGCCAGTCGTCCCTGCCGCGATACAGCGCTCCCTTTGCAGGCTTCGGACTTTGCTCTGCGTTGCATTCTTGCTGGATACCAACTTAGCACATCATCAATGGCTCACTGCTTCTCCTCGTTTTCCCATCCTCCTCGACTCTCCTGTGATCCTGTGAATAACTCCTGAACCTCCTCTTCTCGCTCGAAGCGCAATGATCTCGAGCTTGGCCGTCTGACTGAATCCCGTCCCGCCAACTCCATCTTGACCTCATCGACGCCGCCACGCCAGCTGGCTGTTTGGCTGGCTGCAGAGGCGCCGCGCCGCTTGCATTGGCGTTGCATGATCAATCGCTGAGCTGCCTTGACAAGTGCCCTCGAAAACTGATTGCAGGGCGACCGGGACGGTTCTCCACTCATTCGCGCTTCCTCGTCGCCCTTGCCCTTTTCACACCAACTCGTCTTGCCAATATCAACAATCTCAGACGCATCGATTGCCTCGCAGGCCTTGAAAGGTAGGCCTCGCCAGTGTACAATGGCCGCTGCAACAACGACGAGCATCGAGGCCACGACGGGCACGGCGACACAACGCCATGCCGCCCAGGATCTGACCGGGGTCGAGCCACAGAACGGCGCCACGGTAGACAGGGTCAAGACGTCGCCGGAGAAGAAGTATCGCCATGTTGCCGCAGTTCACTCGAAGATAAGGCCTTCGTGCCTCAGCCATGATTCAACAGCCTCCCCTAGCTTCATTGGTTTCCGTAATCTCATGGTCATTGTCCTGGGTGAGCATTGGCTATCCCACATGATCAATCATTCGGCTAATGGGCTCTGCAGTCGTGGGTAATCTTCGATTGATGATTGAAAACATACAAAAGGTTTGATTGCCACGTCGCGCACTACGCCATCATCTAAACTTGCTAACGCCGCTTAGTACGGAGTCTTGATTTGCATCCGATGTCACGCCTATGGTCGCCAGGATGCCATCATTGGCGGGCTGCTCTATATTCTCATCCCCTGCCATCTTCTCGCTGCCTATCTCATTGAACGCGCTGCTGCAAAACAAGCGCTCGGGTCGCGAAAGCGCATCAAGGATGGAGCCACTGGGCCTTCTGAGGAAGATCGAAAACGCTTTCATGCGACCTGGATCACCATCGCGTGGTTCCACGCTGCGAATATTACCCTAGCTTTGGTGGTGACTTCAGCTGTCGTCTACTTCAGGATTCATCATCCATTCATTGGCACCCTCACGGAGCTACACGCCGTCGTTGTCGGCCTCAAGACGGCGTCATACGCTTTCACTAACCGCGACCTGCGTCACGCTTATCTGCACCCCGTCAAGGGGGAGCTTGTTCCAGAATTCTACTCAAAATGTCCTTATCCCCAGAACATTACCTTTGGCAACCTAGTTTACTTTTGGTGGGCGCCAACCCTGGTATACCAGCCTGTGTATCCCCGAACCGACAAGATCCGATGGCTCTTTGTCGCCAAGCGACTCGGCGAGGTCTTTTGCCTGAGCGCTTTCATCTGGTTCGCGAGCTTCCAATACGCTGCACCCGTCTTGCGCAACTCTCTCGACAAGATTGCGTCTCTTGACCTGGCGTCAATCCTCGAACGTCTGCTCAAGCTGTCGACCATTTCCATTGTCATTTGGCTTGCAGGCTTCTTCGCCCTCTTCCAATCTTTCCTCAATGCTTTGGCCGAGATTCTGAGGTTTGGCGATCGTGCTTTCTATGACGAATGGTGGAACAGCGAAAGCTTGGGAGCATATTGGCGGCTTTGGAACAAGCCCGTCTACACCTACTTCAAGCGCCATGTCTATATTCCTCTGCTTGGCCGCGGTTGGACTCCTTTTGCGGCTAGCATTGTCGTGTTCTTTGTCTCCGCTGTGCTACACGAGGTTCTCGTGGGAATTCCCACCCACAACATTATCGGTATGTTTTCGTGATTTTCCTTTCGAATTCCTTAGGCTTACCTTTGCCACCAGGTGTCGCCTTCCTCGGCATGTTTCTGCAGCTTCCTCTGATTGCCATCACGGCACCTTTGGAGAAGATGAAGCTCGGTCATGGCGGAAAAGTGATGGGCAACGTCATCTTTTGGGTTTCTTTTACGGTCTTTGGACAGCCGCTTGCGCTTCTCATGTATTTCTATGCTTGGCAGGCCAAGTTTGGGAGCGCAAGCAGCCAGGCTGCAATGAGTGCCGAAGTGAAGTAATTGGTCGGGAGTGCGGAGAGATTCACTTTGGACATGAGCATAGCATCAAACGGATGATCCGGATGCAAATGTTGTGCCGTCGATCTGGTTTCATCGTTTCAAAGTACTTTGGATTAATGCTCGAGATACGAGTTCTAAGACTTGGGCCATCCTGCTCTTGATCCATAAAGCATGCACCGCTGGAACTATAGAAGGTGATCGAAGCAGCTTTCATCATGGTATGAAAGGCATCATTGTCGGAACCCTCATTCTGTAGTCGAGATAGTCTCTCCTGAAAAACTCGACAAGCTTGGCTTCTTCGACCTTGATCCGGCCATTAAAAAAGACCCATAGGATTGCAGCGTAAGCACAGAAGCAGAGGACGTTGCCGAGCACCAGCTGGGTGCCGAGGCTCCAATAGTAAAAGCCAAAGTAGCTGGGATGGCGCATAAGGCCGTAGATGCCCGTGGTGACGAGGGTGTGCGAGCCAGCCTTCCTGGTCTGGACCTGGTGGTTGAAGCTGGCGCCGGCCTCGAGCATGGCGGCGGAGCGGACGGCCTGGCCGACGACGACGAGGGCGAGGCCGAGGGCGAGCAGCAGGGGCCCGGAGCGGAAGGGGGCCCAGGCGCGGTCGGGGAAGAAGAGGCTGACGAGGGCGCACTCGGCAAAGGCGGCGGCGTGGGCGATGGCGTACGAGGGCCAGTTGGCGGTGAGGAGGAAGCTGTCGACGCTGGCGACGAGCGTGTTGCGCTGGGCCGTCGTCCAGAACTCGAGGAAGTGAAAGGCCGAGAGGGCGACGAGGAAGAAGGGCACGCGCCACGCGGCGATGGGCGCGCGGGCGTGTGCAGGCCGTCGACGTCGTCAAAGCTGTCCTCGTCCGCCGCCTCCTCATGCTCCTCCTCGTCGCCATGCTCCCACGGCCGGGGCGAGCGGGCTGGGGACGAGGGCGATTCGGACGTGGTTCGCCGCCGTGCGCGGGATGGCGCGGCGTCCATTTCCATCACCTTCCGACCGAGACTGGGGGGGGAGGTCGCAGGGATATATCTCCAAAGTGTCGGTTCCCCCAGACTTTTTCCCAAGGCCGCGAACAATTCGAGCTCTTTTTTTTTATCGTGGTTCAAGGCGTTGACTGAATCGAGTCATTCGTCGCAGCACATGATGAATGACGAGCATGCGGAAAGTAAAAAATTGCATGTGCGCAGGTTCTGCGGCGAGAAGCGACGGGTTTCGAGAGGCCAAAGGAGGAGGCGCAAGTCGGTCCCGGGCCGCGGGCGGTGGTGGTGGTTGCCGGAGGCGAGGGCTCAAGCGCAGGGGACGGACAATGCTGCCTGGAGAGGGATACAACGAGATGGAGGCGATGCGAATGACGAAATCGAATGGGCCGGGCCGGCGCGAGTTTGCATTGTTCCCCTGGATGGGGCAAGGTGAGAAAGGATGTCGCCGTCGCCAACAGCATTGGACTGCGCTGCTGGCTGGAGTCGGAGAACAGCTCGAGCGCGCCGCAATGGCGTCAGTCGAGTATCAGTCTTGACGGTAAGTTAGTACTTTCAATGTACTGCACGTACTGAAAGCGTGTAGGAGTACTTTGAGGTACCTGTATCTGCACTTCGCCTCGTCCGACTCCCCGGGCCACCACCGCCAACCCAACTCACGGGCCGGGCATCAAGACGGGGGCGACAGGGTAGGAGAGCATCCAAGACACAGAGATGCGGTGCAACAGTAAATCACATGTATGGCTACCGCAAGCATGCGCTGCAGACGCTTTACCAAGCATCCGTGCAGCGGCACTCTACTACAGCATTGAAAGCCCGATGCCGAGGAAGAGGATGTCTTTCACACAGGTGCATAGACTTTGGGGGATCGACTTTGGGAGACTCTTTCATATGCTTTGACTATTCAGAGTATCAGATGGTTCAAATCTTCTGCCTGATCGTTACTTTCAGAGGCATCGATGAGAAAGCTTTCCTCTTTGGCGCCCCTGGCGCACGATGCAAGGGTGCCACGACATGGCGAGTATGTCATGTGAAGCATCAAAGAGAGTTGAAAGTGGATTCCCGGTCTATCCTGAGTTGTCTTGACATCCTATCCCCCAGATAGCAGACTGCCGGTCATAGGCCGTACTTGATCCATACAAGTGGCCAGACATAGACCGGTTATTTTGCATTCACAGCAAACGAAAATAGCTTGACTAACGTCTGGCCCGCCCTGTTGGATTGAACGTAACCGAGAAGGTACATTTAGGTTTTTATTTCTTTTTTTTTTATGTTTTCTATGTGTTTTCTTGGATTTTATTGTTCGCGTGGGTTATACTCTTTTGGGACCACAAGTTTCCTCGAGCCTTCCAGGTTGAAGCTGTAGTCAATGGATGCTCAGATGATAGTTCTAGCAGAAGGTTTGACGGAAAGGACGTCAAAGTCGGAGCGGAAACTATAAAACAAATGAATTTGAAAGCCCGGAAGGATTATTTCATGTTGGACAGGTTGGCGCGCTGCCTAACGATATGGATTCCAACAGAGGTTGGCAACGAGCAGGTTTCAAGCCAGAATATTGACAGCACGATCATGCCATTCCGGAGCTCTCGTTAACTCTTGGCTGGTCCATGACTAAATCGTAAAATCGCTTCAAGGTTGATGTCTAATGCCAAGATCCATGTAGCGTTCATCGTGACTGGTACTCCAGAATTGCCATTAGGCTCTGCTGGTCGCCGCGCATATTCTCAGACTCTCAATCCGATATCTGCTTTCGTCATTCGCTCGTCATTCGCAATAGGCGAATGCGCTCAACCTTGGGACGCTCGTCAATGTGTTCTGCCGTTGGAATCTGCTTGGGCCCAGCGCAGAAAGTCGTCCAGGCCCGCCCACGGCAAGACACAAAGGTTGAATGCCTCGGCGTTTGGTTGATACAAACACCACGGCACAACAAAGAGGTTGAATGCCTCGGCGTTTGGCGAGGACAAATCCCTGCGGGCTTGCTTATTTGAACGCAGCTCCTGGCTGGAGGAGATCGAGGCTGAGTATTGCGTACGGCTCCTTTAGAAACAGATTAGTTGGAATCCGTGACCTTGCCTTCTTGATCTTCACAGTCGTGCAGATCTCGAAGTCAGGTATAGTAATTCCTTTGAGGTTGACTCCTAGGCCTCGTTGGCTAGTCTGTTCCATCGTGGCCTTTCCCGGGTGGCTCATTCTGGCTTGCCACGAAGCTTCTAGCGTCGATGTGACCGCTTTGGGGAATTGTAACCCTTGTTGATGGGTGCCGTCTTTGTTGACGCAAAGCCTTGAGGTACGCCTTGAGGCTTACAGACGATCCAAGGTTGGTTGAATTCGTATTTGGATATCAGGATGGCTCGTTTGAATCGTTGGTCATAGAGCTCTCCAGCGGCGTTGTCCCAAGGATCTTGTCAGTTAACGGCTTCCAAGACAGCACATTCGTGTGGAAATCAGGGAGATAGAGGGCGTTCGTTTATCCGTTGCCGAGTTCTCTGTGTGATGTGGCCTACAAGGCCACGGCGGCCGGCGCCGCATACCAGGGTGCATCGAATTAGAGTAATCGGCCCTCTAACACCAGTCACAAAATGTCCATATCGATCGAGTCCGTATGCCTTCCTAGAGTCCGCCTTGGATCGAAAAGGACGAGATGACGAGGACCAGGACGTTGATGAGCCCCCAGGTGAATGGGATCCATGTGTTCATCTCGTAGTATCCGGCCTTGTAAATGGCGCCAACTCTGCGCAAACGTCAGCGTCCATAGTTTCAACACGGCCAAGAATACCTACACTAATCCAACCACGGTGCCGGCGAGGACGGCCTCGAGGCCGGCCATGGCGAGGTAGACGCCCGGCACCGCCCACAGGTACTTCCACGAGGACTTCTTCCAGCCGTGCGTAAGAAAGGTAACAGCCACGGCGCCTAGGTGGAATACGGCGTACGTGATGAGCGTCCAGAGAAGCGTGAAGCGCCAGGCATCCTCGATGTAGTAGATTGTGTGCAGTCGCTGCGGCGTCGTGTCGGAAAGCCGGAAGATGCTCAGCGATGGAAAGGGCGGCGTCCGATAGCCCTCGGGAGGAACGGTCGGGTTCGACATTGTGCCGCGTCACCTTGGGCCTGCCAGGGACCGATGCGCAATCAATCCTCCGCGTTGCGCGCCTCAAAGGGTGCCATGAAGATGGCGTTCGATCTCGCGCAGAGACGAAGAACTTGAGTCATGGCGACGTTGATGCGAGCTTTAAGGCCGTCTAACTTTGAGGAGGTATCTGGGTACCTGCAAGGATGCTGGGCACATGCAGGGAGAGTGGCACTGGTCCCACCTGGTCGACTACGGATAAGTACCTTAGGTACCTTACCTTAGGTAATGCGCCGCCAAGCACCGCGGCAGGAGCTTGTCATTCCATGCGCAGCATTTTGCCGAGGCACTGGAAAGTGACGTCCAGCCAGAAATTAACTTGGAACCGACATCCATCCACATCTTGCAGCTTCAACCGACGTTGGCACAGCTCCCGATGCGAGCGCCGTCACTGCTTTATGCACAATGCCCGCTGATAGGCTCCTCAACACCGTGCTGCAGCGGTATCGAGACATCCACGATGCCGCCACGACCGACCAAATCATCGGAACGACTACTCATCTACTCTCGCGCCTCTCCAACCCTCTCAACCTCGGCGTCCTCACCTCGCAGCTGCTGACGGCCCCGGCCATATGGCACCGTCAAGAAGGCCCGCGTACTGCTCTGCGTGTCATTGGGATCTACAGCGCGGCGGCATCGAGAGTGCGCGACAGCAATTCAGACGGCGCCCGACGAAAGACACCTGGTTCAATTGAGAGCGGCGGACTGCGATGCGACGAGTGGGCTCGAGCCGTCGTCAAGGGCGCCGATGATCGGTCGCGACGATGGCAGCATCTTCTCGTTTTGACGGGCGTGCTTCTCGGCATGGAGGGCGATGGCAGGCGTTCTCTCTCCTGGAGTCTGAGGGGCAACCTAGAGCAGGCCGTCGTGACCGCCACCAATTTCGCCCTTGACCAGACGGTCCAGGATGGTCTGCCAGCATCGGCCTCAATCATGACGGCTCTCAACTTTGCGTTTCCCATACTCTCAGATGCCAACAAAGCTCGAATCAATCACAGCGTCCTCCTTCCAATTGCAGTGTGGGCGCTGACTGGGGAGGAGGGTTTCGGTGACGGCCGGTTCCTTATAGGCGTCGGGAACGACACCGTCGAGAGCTCTTCGCATGTTCTCAGGTGGCCGGCGAACTCTTCTTCATTTCATACCATCCAAGGATTGGAAAAGCAGCCCTTGATGGCCAACTTGGGTCCACTGTCCAAGCTCGCCGCCTTTGCCGTACAACATGCCCGGGATTCTGCCGCTGTCTTGCACGCCCAGGAAACCCTCCTTGTCTTTACTAGTCGCGTCTTCAACGAGTGGCACAAGATTGCCCTCAGCGGCGTTGACGCAGACTTTGAGAGCAAGCAGCTCGCTCCCGAGACGCTTCGGACGACCTGGCCCCTTCTTTGGCAAGTTTTCAGAAAGCTCATGTTCGGCTGCGTTGCCATCCTGCAAGCCATAGTCTCTCGCAGCTTGCTTGATCCAAACATGCTTGCACACAACGTCGGCCCGAGCCTTGCCGCCAAGTCGCTGCATATTCTCCGAAACCTGTGCTTCATCTCCTCTCGAAGTGGCAATAATACCTTTCAAGTCTATACCTTTTCTTACCTCACTTCTCTCGACGTGCTCTCGCGAGATGCCCTTGCGAGCGAGAGTTTTCTGCGCGACTTACGAATGGCGAATGTCGGTTCATTTCCACCGTCCTGTCTTCAACGAACGCTCGATATTTTCCACTTGAATGTTGCGGAGCACCTTCCTCTTGCGCTTTCGACGGATGCTTGCGAAGCCCTCATAATAGAGCCGGCCATCGCACACCTCTCTCATGACGGACCAATGTCCCTTTCCACGGTTGAACTGTTTGAGTCGGCGCACAGTGCCATTCTCTCGGTCCTGGCGAGTCCCCAGCACAGTCCGCTGACAATTAGATTCACGCCATTTTACATTGTCAAGCTATTTCAGTCCTTCCCTCATCACATATCACCTCGGCAATTTCGCGTCGCTTTTAAAACTATCATGGAAATCGTTTCGCCCCCTTTTCCTATCGCAGCCATGAGGCCCGACATGTCCGAAACGCTTCTCGAGATGCTTCGCTCGAACATCCCCACCGCTTCCACGATTCCGTTGGACACAAACCGCGATCCCGTCAATCCGGAGCAAACATCTGAGCAAGGGGACGTTGTACTCTCCGAACAAAGCGCTCTAGTCATGACGCTCGTCGATTCGCTTCCCTTCCTGCCTTTGTCACTCGTCGAGGAGTGGCTTGGAATCACTGCCCAGATGCTCAACGATATAGTTGATCATCGACTCAGAGCACCAGTCAAGAACCGTTTCCTCGATATACTAGTGAACGGTGAACTTGACGTGGAGAGATCCATTATTGGTGTCGCATGGTGGGGTACCAAAGGTGGCAAAGAAATGGTGTTACTCGGAAAGCAGCCCGGTGAAGCACCGTTGATGAGCGGTGCGATCGGTGATGCGGATAGCTACACAAGTCGACTATGATTGATTGTTGTCACTGGACAGAAAAAGACTTCCTGATTCACCACGCGGGCAGTTGAACTGATTCGCTGTTCTGAAGACCGAGTTACTCATATAAGGTGCAAATCGCTCACTAAGGTGACCTTTGATTTCATCTTGAATCAAATTCACCCTTACCAAGATATCTGTCGAAAGAAGCTGAAGATCATGGGCAAGGTGGGAACAACTTTAGCTACGGCTCTGCTGCTGGCAGACGCATCTGCAGGAGCTCAAGCCCGATCTCCTAATTTACCGTCACATGCAACAGATGCGCGAACGGATCGAGAGTCGGATTCGATGCAATCCAGCTTCATCTCTACGACTGCAAGCACGCTGCGATCGAGCGTTTTTTCGAAAGAGGTTGTTTCCTTGCGACCTTTGATGATCGTTCGCGGTGGCACCGAGTCGCAGACGTCAGGTTCCGGGAGCAAAGGGGCTGTTTTGCTGCCACCTCTCAAGGCAACAACTGATAAAGATGATCAAGAGACAATGACAAGCACCTCATTACGAACCAAAGCGACCTCTAGGCGAGCAAAATCTACCACTTCCCACGTCGTTACATTGAGGCGTCCAATCACGGCGAATATCGACGTCTCCGAACACTCAAGCTCAACACAGCCTGCCTCCACAGCGAAAAAGACAAAGCTGCTGTCTGCGGATGCTTCATCGAGCACCAGTGACCCGCTAGCCATCGTGGCAAGCACTGGCGACCCCATTGCGTTGACCGCCAGCAGCACCAGTGATCCCCTGGCGTTGCAGTCGCCCAGTACAGCCGATCCCTTGGCTATAGAGGCCACTGAGGCTCGGGCTTCCAGTTCTATCCCGACTGTTTCGTCTGGCTCACAGGATCCATCAGTCGTCCACTCGCGGGGGAGCAGCAGTAGTCGTGGCACAAGCACGTCATACTTTTAGGCAGTGACTTGATATGAAGCCAGCTTCTGATGAGGGCCTCACGTCACCATCGCGTGCTGTCAGAGAGGCATTTGTGATGTATCAAGGCTACCACGCTCGAATAAGGGGCAAAGTGCGGTCCTGTTGCAACGATACTCGCGTGTATGGGCGACGAGCGAGCTTGCATGGGTTGCCATGCACTACACGCCAGATTCTTGCCGAGCAACCAATTATGCGAAGGGAGAGTGAGCATGGAGTGCAGCGTCACGAGCACATTGGACGCCGAACGTTCCCGCAGATGTGCGCATGGCACGTCAAAGGATGCCTTGGCTCCTAGGAAGTCGTGAGGATTATTGAATGCAAAGAGGATATATTCATTCTCGATGAAGTCTTGCTTTTTGTCATTTGTGAGACGTTCCTACAGGTCGTGGTGCACGAATTGGTCACGATGCGTCTCGTCACCAGCGTGCTCAACGTGCCCTGAACCGTGACATGTAGGAAACTGCAAGGTCTCGGTCTGATCTCGTAGGCGTATCAATGAAGCGCCCACAACCCCCCCGCACCG
Source organism: Hirsutella minnesotensis 3608 (assembly GCA_000956045.1). NCBI lineage: Eukaryota > Fungi > Ascomycota > Sordariomycetes > Hypocreales > Ophiocordycipitaceae > Hirsutella > Hirsutella minnesotensis. Next base: position 113,822 of record KQ030540.1, on the reverse strand, counting down.
GCTACTACTGAAGTCAAATCACACATGGATGAGGCTTTTGGGCTATTGAGGGGAGCTACGGGGCCGCACCAGGGGATATTGGAGCCTGTAGTCGACAAGGTTGGGCCGACACCTTCTTTTCATCTAGGCGTATAACAAAGCTTGCCGCTAGTTGGATTATCTACCTTGCACTATCTCGAAGTAGGCAAGGTAGAATATGGAAGACTTCATGGAACAGCCCCCGCCAAAGTACGTCGTATACTTGTCCGTCTCTGGCCTAATGGGCCAAGAACAGGTTGTCGCGTTGATCTCGACAGGGACCGAGTACGCGTTTCAAGCAGATGAGGCCAAGAGGAGAGGCGCAAGGTAACTTGACGACCTCGACATGGCAGCCTCCTTGTGTAGCGCAGATGCCCTTTGCGTCATCTTGATGTGTATTCTGAGGTCATCCATCCCTTCCATGTTTGATGGAAGGCGCCCTGGTGTGGCGATGGGCTCCTGCTCGACATGTTGGGAACAAGGGAAAGAACGCTGGGGGACAGTATGAGCTGCACCGTGCAATCAGATCCCACGGCTGCCATGTCGAGCTGCCAAAGCTGTTTCCCCTCATTTCGTCTCCTTTTTCGCGCAGGTGAGCCCGGTGTCTCACGGCTGCGAATAATGACTGCGAATTGACCGTTGCTTGCCCTGAAGCAGCGACTAAACCATCTACGACGATAATCACTCTCGACGGGTGCTTGAGGCGCACTGATTATGAGCGAGCCTACCTTTGAGTCCCATTTGCGGACTCGGTAGTAATTAACGGAATGAACAAGCAGATGAATTGTACGTGCGAAGCTCGCGGAAAACGAAATGAGAGACGGCATGCTCAACGCAGCCGGTTGGTGCACCGACGCATCCCGCGCATATGCGCACGTACGCGTACGGCATACACGGCATCGTCGTGCGCGGCCAGGTCTGGGAGAGGAGGCAGTTGAAGCTGGTTCCCTCTCGTTTCGAAGCGGCGGCCAGAGGGGGCGTGTGAAGTGCGAGTGGCCCGATTCAGATGCAGAGCTGCTCGACGCTCGTTGCGCAAGACGCCATGGCTTCTGCCGCCGGATGAGTCTGTCCAGGTGCTGTTGCGCACCCCGGCTCATGTGCGAGGCGCCGCCCACAGCCTCCAGCTCGCTCGGCAATGGGCCATGGAACCCTCCATCAGGACAAGTCCAACCGTGGGCGGGCACAAGAGTGGAGGCCTCCATCTTCTTACCCCGCCAGCCCGCGTCGTTCCAGCTCCAGACCCAGACCCCTCTGCCCCTCCATCCCTCCTCAAATGACGGAGTTGACATCATCGCCCTAGGCCTCCATGGGACGTGCTTGGTCGCTCGGCCCTCCACGCCGGGGCGAGTGAATGATTGTGGTTGTGGAAGATTGGAATGCCCCCGAGAGCTTCCGCCAGTGCCGTGCTCACTGAGGCCAAACGAGGCACATCAGGGTCAAGAAGGGGCCGAAACCGGTTTTGCCGTCTCGACAGGGTCCCGACGTGCCGGCTCTGGGGTCCAGCAGCAGGACAGACAGGGTCCCGGCCCCTATGCGAATAGACCGCCGTGGTTGCGGCTGTGTCCGCGGGGAAGCTCGAGACTGTGGATTGCAGCTTTCAGCTGCCTTGACCTGCCAGGCTCCCGGCTCGATCATGGACGTCATTTCCGACGTGGTCTCGATGCCATGTAGCGTTCCTGCAGCTCGCATTCAGAGCTTCTCACAGCTGGACGGGTTTACGATATGCCCGGCTATAGATATACCATCTTCCCCTCCCACACTTAACCGCACACTCCCCTAACATTCCGATTTATCATCACTCTATTATTCACAGATACCCCTTTTCCAAGTCAAACCCTTTCTGTACTCAACATGTCTTACCGTGGTGACGACTCGGTAAGCTTACTCTCAGTCTTGATCGTCACCATCTAACACTCATTCAGAACTACGGATCTTCCGGCCGTGGCAATGACAGCTATGGCTCGTCTGGTCGTGACAACGACACCTACGGCTCTTCCGGTCGAGGCAACGACAGCTATGGCTCTTCTGGCCGCACCGGTGCTTCAGACTCATACGGCTCCAGCCGCAATGACGATTCATATGGTTCCAGCGGAAGAACCGGCGGCTTAGGGTCCGGAGGCGACTCATTCGGCTCTTCCCGTCGTGATGACGATTCGTATGGCTCCGGCGGTCGCACCGGCGCCAGTGATTCGTACGGCTCCTCCCGCCGAGATGACGACAGCTTCGGAACGTCGGGACGTGCCGACAAGGGCAACACCTATGGTTCTACCGGAGACTCTTACGGATCAGGCGGCCGCACCGGTGGCAGTGACTCGTATGGCTCATCCGGACGGGACACCGACACATATGGTTCATCTGGTCGCAACCAGGGCAGCAATACGTTCGGCTCTTCTGGCCGCGATGATTCATATGGATCATCAGGTCGTGACGATTCATACGGTACCAGCGGTCGCACCGGAGGCAACGACTCCTATGGCTCTTCCGGTCGAGGCAACGACAGCTATGGCTCTTCTGGTCGTGATAATGATACCTACGGCTCATCTGGTCGCACGGGCGGCAACCTTGGTACCAGCGGTAGCTACGGCTCAGGAGGTGACTCGTATGGGTCCGGCGGCCGCACCGGAGGCGGTGACTCGTACGGTTCCAGCAACACTGACACCTATGGCTCATCTGGCGGCTCGTATGGTTCCAGTGAGCATAAGAAGGGCGGCGACAGCACCATGGGCAAGCTCATGGAGAAGGCCGGTGATATACTCAATAGCGGCAAGCTGGAGCAGCACGGGCGCGAGAGGCGCGAGGAAAAGGGCCGTGATGACTATTAAGCAAAAGATTTAATGTCCAGACGATAGCGTTTTCCAAACAATTGATTTATTCCTCGACTCATCATTTTGTCCTGGTGGCATATGACGTACATGTGAAGCGCACCTTATTCGACCATCGGATTTTACACATCTGTATTTATTCCCATGTGCTGGTCTCGACCGTTCGACATGGGCTTATGGATAACAGTCAACCTACATTAAGCACTTGTTAAAAATCTCACAGCCTAAATCATCATAACAAGTTTCTTGATTGCGTCGTATAGCACCAAAAAATGGCTCTGTATACATATGCATTGCTCATTCATCTAATCGAACGAGTTCATAGTCTAACAGAGATCTAAATCTCTACCATCCAGTCCTATATATATGCCAGCATCTGACCTACGAGGTAGACCACTCGACCTTGACCAAGATGACGCCTTTGGTGACGGCACCCTTGGCGTCGAGCAGATGTATGAAGCGGTAGCCCTGTCCGAGCCGATCGAGTCGCACGCAGGCCCAAGCTGCCAAGTCGTCCCTGCCCAGCTCGTCGTCGCGAACCGTGAACCGTACAAACGTGAGTTGCTCAAGGACACGTTCGATATCGGGGAACGTCACCTCTTCGCCTTCGAGGTCCACATCGCAGCCGTGATGCGTACGCGTGCGAGCCTTGTATGAGCGCTCGTGACCGAGTCCGTCATTGACGTCGGATTTGTAGTTATTTGCCTCGGCGTGAACCTCCGTCTTGACGTACGGATGGAACCCCTTTGCTGACTTGTCTCCCAATGGTAAGGGGATGGACTGGGCAGCAAGGAAGGTGATGCTCAGGGACATGTCCTTTCGGTGGGCGATGTTTTCCGAGGGCTTTCTACCCGTGTAGCCTGGTTGCCATAGAATTAGCAAAAATGACAATTGAGGCAGGATTGTATAAGGCTTCAATATGGTTGGCAGGTTATGAAATCTGCCGGGGGCAGCTTACTTTGCGGCTTGAGGACGTAACCGCCCGTTCCGGCAAACATTCCCTCATTGAGCATCATACCCTCGTCCGTCTGCTGCCAGTTGAGCGCGACTACTTGAGCACCCGAGCCCCAAAAAGCGGGCGGGGAAAGATTGGATGAGCTGATTCGTAACCCTGACGGGTAGACGCGCATCAGGTAATGTTTGTTGTGTTCAAACAGGCTCTCTCCGTGCTTGTCCTGGTGTTCGAGGAACTTCTTTTCCGAGAGCGAGAAGATGTGCGTAGTCATTGTTGCCTCTTCTTGCGTCCATGCCTTGAACGAGACGGCCTGGGTGTATACCCCCAGCTTGCTGAGCTCATGAATAATCTTGGACGGCTTCCTTTGTTTGCTAACGGCGGCGCCAGCAGTGGGTGCGTCGTCTTCTGCACTGCCGGGCTCGTCTACCAGGGCGGTCGATGCCCCCGTGGCGACGTGCTTGACCTTGATGAGGATCTTGCCGCGCAGCTTCTCAGGACTCGGTAGGGAATCCGGGCTGGACTCGGGTGCCTCGACCAGTAGGCCCCTCCAGGCTTCTTGCATAATCTTGACCATCATTTCCTGTTGACACGGACTGCAGTGGACTTCAAGACTGACAATGAGGGGAAGATCTGTTACTGCGAAGGCGCTATCGCGAATAGCATGGCAGACGTTCCTGAAGGAGACCTCCTTTGTCAGGGTGTGGCCATGGAGCACCCGGGGCTCAGCCGTGCAGACGTCCGAGTCCTCCAGAAAGTCTTCTTGGTCGTCGACAATTTCCCTGGATTGATGCTGTGAATGGTCCTTGGCTGTGCCGGCAACCTCTGGCGTACTGGCAGAAGTCTTTTCATCGCTCTTCTTGGATAGGCTCGTTTTCTCGAGCCGCGAAGCCAAGGAGCCCGACAGCTTTTCCTTTAGTGCGCTAAACTTGGTCTTGCGCGATCCAGACGTGTTGCTCCTGACGCTCTTTCGGTTGGCGTCGCCAGCATCACTGGTGCTGGACGACGTCTCGCCGTCCGACTCGACGCCGTCCCAGACATCCACCTCGACGCAGCGGCAGCCCCTGAGGAGGACGTCGGTGTAGGCCTGCGTGGTGCTGTCGCTCGACAGCTGGTTGCCCGTCAGGTACGTGTTGTGGCTGGAGCTGATGAAGTAGTGAGCCAGTGGCGACGACAGGTCGCACGGCGCCGCGGGCCTGGTGATGGAGGAGTCGGGCGAGGTCATGTAAGCCAGGAAGTGATTAAAGGTGACGGTCAGGTGAGAGAGGAACGCGTCGGCGTGGCGAGAGGCATATTCGTTCTGCTGGACGCTTTGGATGAATCGAGAGGCCTGGGAGCTTGTCCATGAATCATCACGGCCGGCGTGAGAGTGAAAGATTCGCTGTAGATACGGCAGCACCTTGCTGTGTATGGTCTGGATTGATTGTTCCGACTCGCTGGCTCCGCCGCCTGCTATGTGAAGCGACTTGAGCGCCTCGTTTGTTGGTTGGGCCATGATGGGGCGCCTCTGCCACTGAGACAGGCGTGGAAAGTGTAACTCGAGGTTGAAGCGGCCCGGACGGATGCTGTATCCCCCTGAAGAGGAGTGACTCCAGCGCTTGTCTTGAGTATTTTCAGTGGAGACAGCTAGGGGCCAAGTTTGGCAATCTCGACGGACGAGGCACCTGCCTTGAGATGCATCAATTGGTAAGAAGATAGGTAGTTGCCCTATTGGCCTGAGTTGGGCGACGATGGGAGGCAAGAGCGTCCTGTCCCCCCAAACCCCCTTACCTCAAGAGCTACCTAGGTACCCTAGAGCCAATCAGAGACACGATGAAATCCGCACAGACCATCCTGCGTACAGCATGTCCAGTGATCGAGTTACTAGGTATGAAGCTGCAACATGCTGATTCTTGTATAGGAAGAAGGCGACTTTTGGTGACGTCCTGCATCGAGTCGTCTCAAGTTAGTCAGTGCCGAGTCAGGGGCCCCCCCTGGCCCTCCCCCATTGACCCCGAAACAGCCAAACAGCTGAGCAAGGGTCAGGCGCCATGGCCCTGTCCTGCCGATAGCGTCACCTTCGCTTAGGCACTTGCGGCTGTCAGCGGGGCCTCTTCAGGGACCAACGAGTGGCTGAGCTCAGCCAAGCATCGTTGTTGCCCTCTGGCCTCGAGAGACTGTCGAGAACCTACGTGAGAATTGGCGACTACACAGGGCTGGCGCGACAGTCAAGCCAGTCCTCGACAAAGTCTGAGCTGTTCATTGGCACTGCCGCGTCACGGTGTGAATGTGCGAAGCCGAATCTGCCAAGTGACGACTGACTCGGTGCTCGATGAGTGAATCCAATCACTCAACCGCGAACCTTTCCTATTCCCCGAGCCTTTTCAAGTTCCAAAATCTCATCCAGATCCACGTGGATGCGCAAGCCCTTGGACGTCATGGTCCTGTAGACGGAGCGCAACTCATCCGCCTCCAAGTCTCCAGCCAGCGTCACAAACGCCTCCATCATGACCTCCTTGGACCAAGGGCAATGTGCCAGTGCACGAAAAAAGACATCCCTGGCCTTGGTCTTGGCACGCGCCTGCTTTTGCGAATGGCAGAAGCGAATGTACGAGATCCAGAGCATGACGCTGGACTTGCACGCGTCGCTGCGGACTGCGTTTTCGAACGTAGTCCTTGCGCTGTCGACGTTGCCAGCGTCCAGCTCGTGCTGAATGGCGAATATCCGGCTGCTCACCGAGTCGTGCTCCCTCACCAAGACTTTGTCGTAGAGCATCTGTCGCGTCTCGTCAATGACCCGAATGCGTGCGTCTGCCCATGCGAAAAGGTTGAGGAACACTGTGTTTCGTGGGAATCTCTCAATGAATTTTGCCAGCTGCTCGCGCAGGTATACTCTGCGAAAAGGCCTTTTATACGATTAGCAACAAGCAAATGCAGATGCTCGTCGGAGATGCTCACCCTTTCGTAGAATAGCTGTAGAGAAGCCTGGAAGCACATTGCAACACCAGCTCCATGGTGATGCCCTGTTTGCGAGTCCGCGGCCCCATATCAAGGCATATCGTCTCGAGCGCATTCATGGCGGCTGAGATGTTGCCTTGGCTGGCCGATCTTGGCTCACTGCCCCCCTCACACGTCAGGTACTCCAAGAGCAATAGGCACTCAAAATGATCGCTAGCAATAGTTTCTTGGCCTTGGTGAAGACAGGCTTCGGCGTTGGCCATGAATGCTTGACGGGCTTTGAGGACGGTGGCAGGCGACACACCACTCTCCGGCAGTGTCGATGCGCGCAAGGCCTCATCCACGGAAGAACATAGACGCTTAGCTGCTGCGTCCATGTGGCCAAGCTGCAGTTCCATCCAACACCAGGTCTTGAACAAGAGGAATCCAGTTGCCGCCGACGTTAGCTGTGTGACTGATTGTCAGCTCTAGTCCGTTCGCCAAGACAGCAAACAGATGAGGCCTTACCGCTGGCGATCCCATGGCCGAGATCATGACTTTATGTGCAACTTCCACGTTGCCGATGGAAAACTCGGCCAGAGCGTAGGCATTGTATAGCTGAACATTGTCCGGGTATCTCTTGAGCAAAGCCTTTGCCTCCTTTTTGATACCGCTGGGGTGTGTTGCGAAGCAAAGCCCCAAATAGTACAGCGCAAGATCGGAGACTCGGTCCGAGTAGACAAGCTGCTGGACAGCAATATGCACCGTTGAGGGCCCAACAGTGTTTGTCAAGTTAACATTACCAAAGAGGCTGAACCAGCTGTTTGCGGCGAACAGCAGGTCGGGCGACAGCTTGGCAAGACAGTTTCCGTTGCTGAACGCTGGAGGCTTTCTTTGCAAGACTTCTTGCTCGTCGACCGCAGTCTCTCCCACCGATTGAAGGGTCAGATCGGTGCGAGGTCTCACCAGGAATTGGTCGTAACACGCCTCTTCCAGCAACGCGCTGCACCGATACGCAGGCGGAAACCCGCAAAAGAGCAAAAAGGCATTGACGAGCTGCGGAATGACATCCGGATGAGCATCCGGTGGAACGACAAACAGCAAAGATTCAATGTCGGAAAACATGACGACGCGAAAAGGGTCATCCTCAGTACCAGGATCCATCGTCCTTGCAGGCATCGCAGCTTTGTCCCCTCGAGCGCATTCAGCCACCGTCCATGCCAAGTACGAATCCCTTCCACGGGGCTTTTCAGGCTCGTCGAACGCTTGGGGCTCCGGTTCTTGTCCAGGCTCGCCGGCATCAAAGTAGTATTTCCAGCCTCGGGCGCCAGGTTCTCCGATTCTCGGCACTTCATTCTCCCAGAAACTCTCAAAGGTAGCGAGTAACTCTTGCCGACCATGTAGGCTATCGGGTCTGAAGATGTTGAGCTCCAACAGGCCTTGCCATGCCGCCACGGCGAGCTCCTTGTATCCGGCATCGTGAAAGAACCGAGTAGCTCTGAGGAAAATGTACGTTGCTTCTTCCAGGTCCTCGCGTGACGCAAGGCCACAACGCGAGACTGTCTGTTGCAATCGCTTGAGCAGCATGCTCTTAATCTCCTCGTACTGGACGGTAGCAACCGTAGACATGGCGTAGTCCAGATGAATCTTCCACAAAGCAAAGACTTGCTCCTCGTCGCTGGCTATCTGAGCCCATTTCTTATCTGCGACGGGTCGGGTCCAGACCTTGACGCCCTGGCGCATGAGCGCAACGAGCACCCGTTGACGATCTTGAGGCTGTGATGCATGCGTGAGCGCGGACTCGAGCAAGTGCACCTTGATCTCGGTAAAGCTGCGCGCCGCATTTTCCGAGGCTCTGTCATCAATTGTTTCGCCATCGCGCAGCAGGTCATCTTGGTGATCGACGAGCTCCAGCCAAGCGTCGATGTCTTCCGGATGCTCCTTGACTTGTCGACTGAGCTGCATAGATTTCCACCTGAGCGGGTTATCGCGGTCTAAAATCACATCTTCATCGGAAGCACTGTCGTCATCTTCATCATCGCTGTCGACGGCCTTTGCTGCTTTGGCCTTGCCTTCGATGGACCTCCAAGATGGTTGATCTTCTGCCTCGGACGACTCGCTGTCGCGGTCACGCCTCTTGCGCTTCTTTGGGTTTTCCAGTGACAAGAAGCCGGAGTCGTCTTCTTCCGGGGTGTCACCTTTTCTCGCCCTGATCCTGATGGCTTCGCGCCCCTGCCAACCCTTTGAGCGCAGGCCACCTCGTTCACCGAAGCTTGATGACTGGCCGGGGAGCAAGATGCTGAACCGTTCGACGGGCCCGTCCCAGTCGAACCTGACGCGACCGTCTGCGCCTAGAGCCCTGCCGCCCCTGCGGCGATAGTAGGCGGGTATCTTTGACCTGTCGAGACCGTATTTCCTGATGAGGGGATCGCCTTTGGTGTCGATGACAAAGAGCCCAGGCACGGAAGCGGGCGCGTCCCTCTCATGAGGACGCCGTGAGCTGTCCTTGTGGCGCGTCTGCTTATCATCTCGAGAATCACGACGTCGTTCCTCTCGATGAGATCTCTCTCGACCGTGGCTGTCACGCTGATGCCGGTGTGAATGGTGGCGATGCGCGCTTCGTCGACGGTCGCGGTCATCGCCTTCATCCCTCGCGGACTTGGACCTTTCGCTCCCAGAACACGTAGCTGGAGCAGGCGCCTTAGTTTTGAATGATGAGAACTTGGGCACAGTGAGTTTCTTGTCCTCGCCATCGGCCATAGTTCATGATGAAGATCTGGGTAGCCTGGGCGAAGCGCGGCAGGCTCTTGTTGATCAGGCAGTGGTGCCACGTCTCCTCGACATGAACTGCGGTCTGACCGATTTGGCGACGTGTATGAAGAATCTGGTGTTGAATTCCTTGATCGAGGGTGAAGCTGGTTGGCATGAACTTGTTTCCCGTCACGTGTGCAGAGCGTAGGTAGGTGGCTCATTAGTTCGTAATGCCCCGCCAATAACTGAATTTATGTGATTGACGGCATCGCCAACCGGACACTAAAGTAACTTATGTTGAGGACAGACGAGACACGACTATGATGACGAGAAAAGTCCATAACTCCATGAAGAAAACATCTCGAGTGAGATACAGGACGACCTCATGTATTTTAGACCGTCTTCAAAAGTCCAATGACTGCAGGCGCTGCGCAGCTCACCCTAGACCACCAACGGCGCCAAATTTAGCGGACCTGCAAGGGTCCTGCAGCTGCAAATCGTCAAGATCTCCAGGGGCTTCATGTTCCCTTCAACCTGCAGCTCGGCAGACTTCAACCGCATCAACACCTTCGCTACGTCTTGTTTGCACTCAATCGCACCGCAAAACACTCAATCGATGAGAAGCCGTGGATAACGCCATCGGAAATCTTGGCCCTCGCCTCCTCTCTGCTTGTCCCTCATGGACATTTCCATCACCACTGCGGCAGTCATCTTGATCGCAGCCGTGCTCGCCGCCGCCGCAGCTTCAGCCATGGGCCTTTTTGGCGGGAACCAGATGCCCGTCGACGGCAAGGTCGGTTTCTTTCTCCCGCCTCTTCCTCAATATCGGTCCGGCAGCTAATCACCAGCTCCTCAGACGGTCCTCCTCACAGGCGCCTCCGAGGGCCTCGGCCTGTCTGTCGCGCAGAAGCTCGCCGCCCGCGGTGCCAACATCATTCTCGTCTCTCGAAGTACCGACAAGCTCAAGCAAGCACTCGCGAGCGTCGAGGTAAGCAGCAGCAGCCTCTTGCACACACCCCTGGCGCTGTTGGAGCTGCGTCGGCTAATCCAACCCTCGCCCCCCTTTTTCTCAACAGGCCGCAGCCAAGGATCCCAGCAAGCAGCGCTTCCACTACATCTCGGCCGACGTGTCGGCCCCCTCGTACGCGCCGCCGCTCGTCGCCGAGGCCACGCGGTGGAACGGGGGCCGTAGCCCGGACATCGTGTGGTGCGTGGCCGGCATGTCGACGCCCGAGCTCTTTGTCGACATGGACATGGGCTCGCTGCGGCGGCAGATGGACGTCAACTTCTACGGCACGGCCGAGATGTCGCACGCCATCCTCCGCGCGTGGCTCGCCGCCGACGCCCCCGTCGAGAGGGAGGCCCGGCACCTCGTCATGACGACGAGCGTCGTCGCCCTCTACACCATCCCCGGCTACGCGCCCTACGCGCCGTCCAAGTGGGCGCTCCGCGGCCTCGCAGACACCCTCTCCCAGGAGGTCATGATGTACCCTCAAAACGTAAAGGTTCACATCGTCTACCCGGGCACCATCCTGTCCCCCGGCTTCGAGCGCGAGTCGCTCAGCAAGCCCGACATCACCAAGATCCTCGAGGCGTCGGATCCCAAGGAGACGCCGGATCAAGTCGCCGACAACGCCATCCGCGGCCTCGAACGCGGCGACTACTTCGTCACCGTCAACTTCTTGGGCAGCCTCATGAAGTGGGGGATGCTTGGCGGCAGCTTCAGGAACAACTGGATCATCGACACCCTCGGCGCCTGGCTCGTGTCGATTGTCTGGATCTTTGTGCAGATGGATTTGCATGGCAAGATCCGGAGCTACGGCAAGAAGCACGGTCACCCTAGCACTTACAAGAAGAATTGAGATCGGTGTCAAAAATCGTGCCAAAATAGCACGCACAAGACAGGCTTGCCCCTGAATGAGATACCCCAATGATAATACCGATAATGCCATCCCCGTTCTCTAAACGCCGCTCCATTTCCCAAACTTGACGTAGCGCTTGTACATTTCCCTCAGGATTGCCCGGCCGCTGCTATCCATGGCATCGTTGAGTATCTTCCTCGTCTCGGGCGACGTGATGTCAAAGATGGAGTTCACTGCGGGCTCGAGCGCCTCCCTGACGACCCGCGGCACGTTCGCCTCGAGCTGCAGCTTGACGTACTGCATTAGCACGAGGTACATGTGTCGCCCGGCCGAGCGCTTCGCCGCATCCGTGGCGGAGTCCAAGGCTCCGTGTAGCTGTGAGCGCGACACGGCCCCAGCCGTTGGCTCGCATATGAGGGTGATGAGTCGACCATAGGCTTGTGCCATGGATTCCTGACAACGCTCTTGACCCTGGGCGGCCGGGACCTGGCTTACGACGAGGTTGCGCAAGAGAGCCTGCAGAGCGCTCAAAAGCAAGTGATAATGGCCTTCAAGCCGCACGCGGTGCTTCTTGATGACAGCTTCGACCAACTTGCAGAGCGCGGGATAACTTGCTCCGGTTGTTTTCCTCATATCCGGGGTATCATCGAGGCGCCCAGAGGAAAATTCGCAGACTGTGCTCAACGTGAGCTCAATGTTCCACTGCTTCATTGCTTGCGGTCGTCTCTCGAGCAGAGTTTGCAGGATTTGGCATATCTGTACGCTGTGACTTTGCTTCCGCGACAGGGCGAGGATCAGCTGGTTATGAGCAGCAGCAAGGGTGAAGTCTCCTTCCTGATCGCCGACATCTGAGGGATCTGTACAAATTAGTACGCGTTTAATCGTCGTCGAGTTTTGACATACCTAAGAGCTGCTCAACGACTGTCTGGATAGCCCATATCTGCCCCATTGTCGCGCTGTTGTCGAGGTAAGAATCAAGAAGCTTCTTAAGGTACTGTCGCCTGTCATGCACCCTCATGTACTGAGTGATGGCCAAAACCAACTCCCGCAGAAGTGGTCGCCGTAGCCTTCTGGGTAATTCCTCCAACTCATCAAATCTGTCATATTGAGTGATGTCCGTGGTAACAGAAAGTTGGTTCCGGAGGAAAATTCGCAACTTCCAGCCCCGTAGGTCCCCTGCCAGCTTGTCTGTGGCCAGTTTCTCGAGTTTTTTGACTGTTGATGGCTCAAAGCGAGCCTGATAGGCAATGTCGTTTACCACAGACGCCGCGTCTACAGCAGCAAAAAGGCTCAAAGTGATGGCTGCGTCTGGAGAAGCCAGCCGTTTCTTCTCCGCGACGAGCTTGTGTATAGTATCCGCAACAGACTTTGACAGAGCCTTCTTCGCGTCGGAGCCTAGTGTCCCAATCTCTGCTTGGTTTTGCCAATTTGGTGCCAGTGCTAACTCTGCTGTCAATGCTTTCAGCAATGTCATGAGCAAAGGCTGTCGTGCTGTGCATGAATCCGACGTCTGATCGGATTCCTTCGGGCAGGCTTTGACAAAGTTTGAGGCATCGCGAAAGTAATTCACGCTGCGATCATCCATATTACCCGCCATTTGCTTGACTGTCGAGGAAGCCATGAGAGAAAATCTCTCAGTCAGCTCCAGCAGAATTTCACTACTCCCCTCTGCATCGTCGGAGATGCAGGCGCTGGAAGTGACCTTGGCAAGGTCAATGAGATCTGCAAAAACCATTCCGTCGTAGAAAGTAGGTCGTCCCATCATCTTGGTCATCAGACCGAGGATGAATCTGCAGGTGCGAACTGAGATTCCTGTCGTAGAGTTTGCAAAAGGTCTTTGATGCCTGATGAGGACCGACATCAGTCTCTCCCTTTGGTCGCGACTGAATGCCTCCGTCGGCAAGCTTGCCAACAACCTGATGTAGATAACGGCATCTTGTCCGTTAGGCCATTTCCCGCCGTGCGTCTCATCCAGCATAGCGATAAGACGGTCAATGGATTCATTCGCGATTTGCGGCTCGCTCAGATTAACTTCGTTGCGAAGGAAAGCACACCAAAGCGACTGCAGTTCGGTATCTTCGCGCAATGCCAAAGCCTTTGAGAGCATAGGAGCCGAACCACCTTTTCGGCCAAAGTAAAGCTTGTTGAAGCGACTGGAACCGCAAAGATACCAGGCCAAATATTGCTGGTAAACAGAGTCTTGTTGTAAGTCTGTGTGAAGATCTGGTTCCGTGAATAAAAGGCCGTTCAAACGCAGACCGCTCTCGTCCGCCATCTCGGAATCGAACCGCTCGATAAACCGCTGCACAGTGGAAGCAGCCTTATCCTTGTGTTTGCTGTCCAAGCTCAGAGAGTCCCAAGCCGAAAGACTGCACTTGAATGCCTCATAGGTCTCGCTGGAAGTGACGGGCGAACTTTTCAGAATCTTTGATATGCGGCTCTTGACGGAGGCCCAGATTTCGGCCTTTTCACTCGGGGCGGCCCAAGACAGTGTTGCAGAAACGACTCGCCATTTGAGGGCGGAGACTTGCTCGGAGCCGGATATCGGCTCGACGAGATCAAAGAGGTGCTTTCCCACGGCGTCCACGAAGGGCTCTCGTCGTACCGCTCTTGCAATGGTCGAGGCGAAGATGCAGATGGACTGGGGGTACTTCTTGGGCTTCTTGGTCGCAGCCCAGGTGATGACGTCGAGCAATTGTGAGGGAGAAAGATCCGTTTCTATCAAAGAAGTGAGAGACTTTGTAGGGCCGTCAGCCTGACCGACATTGAGCCAGGGCGATCGCTGATCTGTCTCTCGCCGTTCTGCCTTTAGGAGCTGCTCGAGCCATAGTCTGAGAAAGCCGGCAATGTCACGGCGAGTGCGGAATCCATCCATGATGCCACCAATCAGCCTCGCGATCGAGTCTTTGTCGTGGTCTGCAGCTTCCTGCTTCATGATGCACCTGCAGATGTCTTCCCTTAATGCGATGCCGTCATCCGATAGCTGTAATACGTCCGGATCACAAGTGACGACTTTTGCAATCAATCCCCAGTCGGTTGCGGCGTCTTGCAGAGCGTATTCACGGCAGACCCGGCGAAGATCATGGACGTCGACGGACGTGGATCGTTGTATGGCCAGGTCTAGAATGGTTTTCATGAGCGTGCCTCGATCCTGCCGCTCCCTGAGCTCCAGCTCTATGGACTTGAACATCTGCTTCAGCCATTCCACATTGTCCTTGCGGAGTTCCCCGTCTGAACTTTGGCTCAAGTCGCAACAGCAGAGGTAGTAGAGCGCCGGAGCAGACAGGTGCACGATGGCTTTGGACACTTCGAGCGCCTGCGCAAAGGCCTCCAGGGTTCGGGACTGCACAAACGCAGCTCGGCCAGGAGCGATGAAGTTGCGGTGCATCAGCTTCTCGACATCGTCATTCCACCTGCTCTTTATGACATCTGGCACATCTACTTTGTGTCCCGACGGGAAGCTGCCGAGCCTGGCGAGAATTGTGGCGGCCGGCTGGAAAAGGTGGATTGCAACTTGAGAAGCGTCGTCACTCCCTTGTAGATGCAAATCCCATATCCTGGAAATAGTGTCAATCCAAAACTCCGCATCCTGTATGTCGCCAATCGAGCATGTGAGCCCCTGGCCACATATTGTCAAGGCTGGGCCCACGAGGCCAACAGCTTCGGCGGCCGTACTGCAAAACAGGGACCGGACGTGTTCTGCGCCAATCTTGTCGCGGCTCGTCTTTGAGGATTTGGCGTGATCGAGTCGGGCCAGAAGCGAATTTAGCGTCTTGAAGACGGCGGCCGCGGTCTCTAGGCATGCCGGCTGTGTCTGAAGCTCTTCAAGCTTATACTCGATACTCGGGGTTTTCTTGCGCTTCGGTGACGAGGCTGCGGGGCTTCGCGTCGGCTTTGCGGCGTCTTTGAGTGTCTGCTGGAGAACGGCGATGAATCTTCTGTCGGCGAGTGACTTGGCGAGAGAGAACAAAGGTATTCGCTTAAACACCCTTTCGAGGATCGTCCAGGTAAGGGGATAACGGCGCATAGTCTCGGCGGCCGCGGATGGTCCGTTCATTGACTTGAGCAGCCATCGCAAGGTGCTCTCCTCGGCGGCATGATATGGATTGTCGATGGATGCCACCAGGCCGCTCCAGAGAAGCTCCAGGCCTTGGCCATTCTCTCCCGGTCCGCTTTGGTCGAGACCTCGGACGGTCTTGATGAGGTCCGTCTGGACGAGCTGTTAGATTGATTGGAGATGTTGATTTTGGGTTTCTCACCATATTCTCTGTGAGAGGGACTGCTCTGCCATCAGGAGAGAAAAAAATTTGGAATTCTATTCCTCCCCTCAGTGATTGAGGGCTGCAGGCAATAGCGTCTGTCAGTAACACGGGCAATGCGACCTGCGGCTTCGCTGGCGCAGCGCGCTACCTAAATTTCCAAAATTCTGCCGCCAGCCCATCTTGGCAGTCCAAGGGTGGCATGCCTGTCCCCTCACCGCCTTCGGGTAGCCAGCGCAATTGACCGGCCGGCTTCCAATCTAGCTTGACATCACTGCATCCCGAGGTTGAAGCTCCGATCCAAGCTTTCAACATTGATCTTTTCTCACAGGTAGGTCACGATCCAACCACATTCGCCTTCTTGCCGGCAAGACACAACAATCCGCTAATGCGCAGCCACCGTCATAGCCGCCCGTCATGTCCGAGACCGCCGTCCCCCGTCCTTCGAGCACCGCCTCTCGGCCCGTGAGCGAAGCGCTCCTCAACGAAAAGGTGACGATGCGCCCCCCTAGGAACCACAACGCTCCCTCGTCAGTTGCTAACCCTGGCGGCTCGACAGTGGGACCGCTGTCTGTCCAACCTCCTCGTCAAGTCTACTCTCGGTCTCGGCTTCGGCGTCGTCTTCTCGGTCCTCCTTTTCAAGCGGAGAGCATGGCCCGCCTTCGTCGGCGTCGGCTTCGGCGCCGGCCGCGCGTACGAGGAGTGCAACTTTAGCCTGAAGCAGGCGGCGCGGGATCTGAAGAAGCAAAAGGCATAGGCGATACCGACCGACCGACGGCGAGGCCTGGTCGATGTACAGTTCATTGATATCCAGTTCGGGGGGGTTTGCGGTGCGGATGCTATAGACGGTAACGGGCACACTTTTCAGGCATGCGCGCTGTTGCAGCTCGTCGAATCTCTTGCCGACCAGGCTTAGACATCTCACTCTCGGAGCCGCAAAGTCTTTCTCTCCATTGGATTTAGAGAGCAGCTGTGATTCATCTACTTGACATGACCTAGGAATCGTCCTTGCCCATTGCCTACGCCAACGGAGTACTCGCCAGCACCCAAAAGTAAAGCCAGAGAGCTGCGTTGCTGCCAAGCTGAATATGCACCAAGTGACCACTGCTGAGGCATCCAAGCGCCATGTTTGTCTATTCAAAGCAGTTACGAGTGCTGCATCAGGCTTCACATTGGCGCCAGAGGCCTGCGTTTGAGCGACATTACGATGGGCAATGGAGCAGTGAAGCATGACATTGGGACGAGCCTGACATGCCAAAGCTCCATCTGTGGTGCCCCATCAAGCGTTGATAGCCCAATCTCATTAGGAGCACACTGTTGCTGCAGCAGCAAGCGCCAAATCACGCCCGATGCGGCTTTACAGAGGGAATCAACGACAACGTGTCGAAAACATGTAGGAATCACCACCGGAGTAGCCAGATGAGCATCACATCTGGCCGTTTAAGTAGGTAGAGAAGACCCGAGTTACTCTGGCACGCAAATATGACCGATAGCAAGTTGGCGAAATCATTATCGGTTGATTAATCGTGCGCGAATGTATGTGTGATGAAGAGGAAAAAGAAGAACTGGAAAAATGCGGATCGGGACGCGGACTAGAAATCGCCGGGAGCATGGCACGTCACGTGCAGTTGCTCTCTGGTGGATCTGACCGGGTCTGCAAAACTGGTTTTTCCTGCACAGCTCCGCCGCGCTTCTCTCCTCCTTCATCAACAGCATGAGAGAGCTCAAAGGGGGTACGTCCAAGACTTCGAGGCCATTGCGACGCGCTGCACGAGTAAGCGATACAGATGCCAATGATGGCTGTCGCAGCGGCTCTGAATACGCACGGAATCGCAAGTGCGATGCCAAGCTCATTCAGCTTTCGCCTCGTCGCCGTCCTCTTGGCCATGGCCCGCCCCCTATAGCTCCTCATGAGAGAGAAAAAAACCCACGAATTGCCTACACCCTGTCGCTCTCTATGCACAGGCGTGTCAACTTTATTACAATCGTTCGAAGTGGGAGAAGAAGCCAACGGTCTAGACAACCAGTCCGCTCCACCCTGATGCCACGGATAACCCCTTGTGGCTTCGGGACTAAAATCGGACAGACATGCCATTCCGGGATGTGATTCGGTGATGTGCGTGATCCAACTTCTAAGGCGATGCCGTGAACATCCCTTACTCTACTCAACTTCTGAGCCGAATGTGGTCAGGGAGCCAATACCTTGAGAGCCGGTGAATGCGGCTTGTACGAGGTCACGGGTTGATGTTGTTCCAATATCTATCTGGTCCCGGCGGCCTGCCATTCTCAAGCTGGCATTTCGCATAACGCAGCTCACGCTAATCAGCCTGCTCTCCATGCAGCAAGTCGTGCTGCATGTGTTTTTCCAAGCGTTTGGCTGCGCATATGCATCCGGCGCCCAATGACAGTTTGATGGGCATTGATCTCAGAATTTGCTCCTCAGCTAAGCCGTCCTCGGATGCTGCGTGCGTAAACGTGGAAGCGTAGACCTCGTCCTTCAGAGGCATTTCTCATTCTCAATCTGCGACCCGATTCTGATGCCGCCGAAGGAGACTCCAAACTCCTCGAAAGCTACTCTTAGGTCTTGGAGATAATACTGATTATTCCTGGATCCTATCCTGTAATACATTATTCGTATGCCCTGCCATTATATTCGTGTGACCGACATAAACACACACGTATGGAGTCGAGCCATGTCCGTTCTCAATTGCGCCAGGGCTCGCAACGTGATTGCCTGCCATTACCCAACGTCTAAAAATACTGCGGTGCCTTTTCAGTAGTACCTATGCCACCGAACACTGCTCGCATGAACGCGCACATGGCTCTTGTTTTGAACGCTTGCCGCCAACCAATGCATGACAAGCCAAGAATCGGATGAACAGCAGCGAGTGGGTCCATATGGACTGGAAGAAAGAAGTAATGACGATAGGAAACGCATTATCGTTAGTCATGAGCGGCGTAAAGAGCTCGAGGTGTTTTTCTAGCAACGTGAAAAGCTCAAGCCCTCTCAAAGTCGTATCGTACGTTGCGTCCTCGATTTCAAGGAGAACGAGTGGTAAAAACGTGATGAGTCTGGCAATCTGCGGCGAGATTGAGCATATTCAAGGTCTGAATCGTGAAGCAGCACGCTCCTGGATGCGCTTCTCTGTATCAACGTATAGGCGGTCAAGGTACTCCATGGCCGAGGCGTCCTTGAGGATCTTGGCAACCTGAAGGCCGGCCGAGATGAGCTGAAGGATGTTGCGATCGTCCTTCAAGGGGCGACTCTGGTGTTTAGCCGCGTGTCGCATCTCGAGTGAGTTCTCCAAGATGGTGACAAATTGCTTAATCTGTCCATTGTAGAGAACACGGGCCGGGATGCGGCGCTTCGTCGCCAGTCTCTTGAGAAGGTAGACCCATTCGGTCCACTCCCGATCCTGCGGCCTCTCTACGGGCCTCATGTCCTGGGTAAGCGGAATGGGAAACTGATACTTGGCGACGAAATCGTAGGCGCATTGGGAGAGGCGCTCGTTGACCTGGGTCAAGACATCGTCCTGCTCCTGAACGTGAAGGTTGGTTGGCAGGTGCGGGAGCTCGCGCTCCTGCATCGTAATGACTTCCTGAGGCGGGCGCTGCAGGAACTGATGGGGACCGTCGAATTCGTCTCGGTTCGATGGTCGGCGTTGAGAGCCTCGCTTTCCATTGGCCTTGGACTGACTCCTAGGGCTGACGATGCTCATGCCGTTCTCCGGTGAGTAGTCGGAGAGATTGGGAGACGCCATGATGTCGTCCAAGGAGCCCGTCGGAGAATATCGTCCCTTGTGCTCCCATGAGGACGACTGAGAACTTTGGTACGATCCGAAATTGGGTCCAATACCAGCGTTTAACATTGGCGACGGGCGAGCGACAAAGTTGGAATTGGTCGACGCGGTAGATGGCACTCTCGGGTTTGCCTGGCCGTTGGTCGGTGCTCGGGCAGCGAAAGTCTGTGGCGTAAAGGTGCCACTCGGATAGCTCAGACTTGACACCATTGTTATTCGTCGATTCTCTCGTACCGGCTTCCTCGAGCCTGTCGCGTTCCGACTTACCTGGAAGGCATGTATAGACCACTGCTAAAGCCCCCGTTGCCAAAGGGTTCGCCAAACGTGCTGGGATGGTGTTAGCACACGTCGGATGGCGAGGCGAAGAGCATCGCACCTTCGCGCCGAGGCCCACGGGTCTCGAGATATGACGGCCGTCTTGTACGTGGATGCCGGTTGCGCCATGTCTTCGGAGATCATGTCGCGGTAATGGATCCGTCAGGGTCTTCCGGATATCCGCAGGCGGCCTTTGGAGTAAGAGCAAAGGGAAGGGAAGGGAAAATATGAAAGCAGCAGCAATCTGTGCAACGCAACAGGGCGCTTGGGCTAGAGAAATGTATGGCCAATTGAGGGGTCCTCGGTGTGTCCTTGGGAGACTAGATCCTATATCGGGCAAATCGTAGGCTATACTCTTGGGCAAACTACTCCTGGATCCCGGTATGGATAATGAAAAAGACACTTGCTGGCTGCTCGCAGAGTCAACGAGGCCCAGCCAAGAGATTGTGCTGATGAGGATCCCGTGGATTCAAGCCAAGTAATTGCAGGCGTTGACTCGGCAGTAGACCAAGTCGGGCGAGGCTAGACGTCCACTGGGCAGTAAAGTCTCGGTGAAGAAATGGGTAGAAGCGGGTGGCCGGGGAGGGCAGTGATATAAGGCAGCGATGATGGCAGAGGCCACTTGAAGCGCCCTACAAGGTGCAGCTCTCCAGTTGCTCGGTAGAGACGGAGGCTGGGAGACGGGGGAGGGGCGGGAGTGAGGACTGTTTCATGGGCATCGGAATGAAGGCATTTTTTTATGTTTGCATCATGGAGAGCAGCAGAGGGGCCTGCGCGTCAAGGGCAATGCACCTGGGGCGGGCTCTCGAATCCCGGTCGATAGAAGGAGCGGCGATACGTCCTTGGATGGCAATTGCATGGACCAGGCGACAAAGGTCGGCAAGGTTGGTGGCTGCTCGAAGCCGCCAGCCTTTGCGGGAGCCCACCGGCCAGGACAACATGGGCCACTATGCCGTGTGGGCGTGGAGTTTGGAGTTTTGAATCCCGGCAACGAGCTTCCTGGGAGGGTGATTGTCCGCGCGGCGACTCGTCCTACGGGGCAGATCCGTGAGCCAGGCGGCGCCCAAGTCAAGAGGCAAATGTCGAGGCTCCTAGAGTCCTAGCCGACCCGGTCACGCCTGGTACGGCAAAGGGCGGGGGAAAAGACTGGACGCCGAGATTCGCTGAGACGGTCTGCCGGGCTCAGATGGATTGCAATTTTGCGCAACTGGCGGCATTGCTGTACAATGTACAAATCGGCGGCAAAGCGTGCGGTCAAAGATTGCCATTCATGCACGCAAAGTGGGAAAGAGTAAGGCGGCAGACTGACTTGCACTGCTGCCGACTGATGGAGTTGGTGGGCTTGGATTGATACCTGCAAAGTAGGTACACAGGTACCTGACCAGCTGACCTTCCAAGGGTGAAGCCAAGGGCAAAAAGGGGTCCTCGAGGCTCTCATGAGTGAGCACGTTGTACTGTACCTTGCCAGACAAGATGCACTGTGCCCCGACCCGCCAACGCAATCCGGTCGTGCTTCATGTTCAAATTGCGCCCTGTTTCGAGTCAACTTGCATCGCTCGCAGGCTACCAGATGCCACGCGTCTCCTCGTCGGCGAGGCTGCCATTCTCGGCAAATGATGTTTACTTTTGCCAGTGAACCTCTGCGAGACCTACGGCACGGGACGTCTTCTCACGCCCCTTGGTCGGAGTGGAGAGAAAGCGGAGAAGACTGACCGTCGTCAAGCAGAATCCCGCGGGCAAGAAGCTCTGGTTGCCGTGCATCACGCAACAAGAGCATCAAGCGAAATGCATCTCAACGGCAACGGTACAGAGTCCTGCAAGGCCAAGTGGGCATGAGAACCCACCTTTGACAGCAGGAAAACAAAACAAACCCGTTCATTACAACAGATGAAAAGTCAATTTCGCCGCTTTGGAGTTGGCGGGCCCAAGTCATCAATGCGACAGGGAACACCCCAGCATCAGGACTGGCGGTCACCGTCCGACAACGATGCCGCTCGTCTATCGTCCAGGCACCTGCGGGGGGTGAAGGCGCACGTCTGCGGGCGCCAGAGAGAGACGCCACGCCAGCAGGACAGGCCTAGCCCGACGGCCGCTCGCTTGCATTCATCCCATGGATGCCACATGGGGATTTAAAAGGGGACCGGCGGCCACTCGCGCAGAGCCTCATCGAGTCGACGGCTTTTGTCTTTCGCTTCGAGACGCCCCTCCACAGTCGAGCAGTCCCAGCACATTCGACCGGTTCGAAACGACAAGCACGCCGCGTGGCGTCTGCAACAATCACGTCTGCATCCTGGGTGGGACTGCGAGGCGGCGAACGAGAAGCCAAAAGGCCGGGGAGGGCCGTTGCACGGTGCAGCCCCGTCCCGCATCACTGGCGCCCCGTATGAATACTGCGCTCCGGACCGAGACCAGAGATTCAGCCAGTAGCCGTCGGGACCCTGCGGCATCGCCGCCCATGTGCTTGCCGCGCCAGCTCAGCGATACCGGCGCCGGTAGATGTAGTCCTCCAGTGATTTGTCGTCATGAGTGACGGAGCATGCAAACCCCGCTATTGCAACGTCTATTCATCGTGGTCGTAGCCGACTTGGCTCCAATCAGGCTTGAGCTATGCTGTCGTAATGACATTGATGACGGGTGCCGCTGTAGCGCTGAAGCCGCGTGACATAAGGGATGCGACAGTGCTTGAGGGGCCAATGTGATTGTTGGCCGTTCTTTCTTTCTAGGCATGACCGATTTCTCGGCTTTCCCAGGACGCTGCATTGCGCGAGCGCACTTGTTGCGTCCTTGTTTCTTGGGCCTGAATCTGCAGTATGCGGGACCATATCCCCACGTCCTCTGTACGCCTGGCATGTTGCACCGGGCATCAGCTGAACATAGAGAAATCCCTCGTACATGACGTATGGGGATCGAGCAATCGTACAAACATTTACGTATCGTATTGACGGAGAAGCAGAGCCACGAGGTAACCCAGCAAAACTCACGTTACGACTCGCACGAAATAGACGCCCGTTGATGGCGTGATGAAGGACGATTGTCATTACTGCCGCGAATGCGAAGTATCAGCCGTGGGTGTTTTTAAACTTTTAAAAAATACATTAAAAACAACTTCTGCAGCCAAATCATCGTCACTGGTATAGGGTAAGAGACAGCCGGCAAAGATGATGCTGTCGCTAGCTTCGTATGCATGACTCGCAGCCTCGCGCCGTCTCGGGGTCGGCTCGCGCCGCCGTTCACTTGCGCGACTAACTGAAGCGGCGCACGTCCCCATCATGGTCTGCCGAGAAAACATTGCGCTGGATTTTGCAATACGATGGATGGTGAAGGAGCATGGCAAACAGGCAATGCGATCCAGACTTAGCGCCAAAGTCCAAAGTCCGACGTGGGCTGAGAATCCTTCTAGAAGGCGACAGCGCATCACGGATGGGGTCAGCATGAAGGAGGTGACGTCTGACGTCTTCATGCCTGCCGCTGCAGACGCACCCGTCCCCATGACACTAGTGCTGGCCCGCCGTTGTAAAATCGCCGTGGCTCCACGGCCCCCAATCGCCGTGACGGGATTTACACGAATCGAGTGGATTCGATCGATGTCCTACCGTGCTTGCGATTGCCGAGCTTGCCCTACTCTTGAGCATCGAGACAATTCGATGGTAATGTTTATTGGAACAACAGAGATGTTGTTTACGCCGCCAGGAAATCTGCCTAGCTGTCGCATAACCCAACACATTTGCTCGTACGAAACAGTCGAGACACACGGCAGCTGCTTTACACCCCATCACGTGACACTTCGTCGATAGCTGCGGCGAGCTGCCGCCAGACCGGATGACAGCACGGCGCTTAGGCCCACGTGCCCCGTGCCGAACCGACCCGCTCCTACCTGCCGCGAGTAGCTCCGTGCCGTGTTTTAGCGCGCCGGCACATTAAGTAAGCAAGCTCCGACGGCCAGCTTGTCAGTTAGACGTGCTGCCAATTCTTCGCACTCTCTCTGCCTGCCTCGTATGGGCTGTCAGGATGTGCAACTTGCTCTTTTTCCCCGCGCGCCGAGAATAGCATGACCTGTCTCCTCGAGCTGGCCCGCTGTCTGTCGCCCTGCAAGCCTCGTCACACCGCACGTGCCGCCCGACGCGATAATTGGCTCTGCCTCTCGAGTCGCTGACCGCCATTTGCACAACCTCGACGAGCCGACTCCTATTCGCCGACCCCCCTGGCATGTATCGCAGCTGGCGTGAAAACTTTTTCTTTGTCTCGGGCCAGGGAGCGAACCGTACGTGTGCCTGCTTATCTCCCAGTCTCTCGTGTAGAGCGTCGTCTCCCCTGGCCCGCGAAATTATCCAAGATTCATGGCAGAAGCTGTGCTTAGTGAGGCCACAACGCCCGCAGCTCATGCAGCTAGAATTCATGATGAAAGCACTAACGGTCCTGGATGATGCACGACGCATAATCACGGATAGCGTTCCCCCCTCAACCGAACAGCGTTTGCAAAGAAACAGCTGCTTTCCGTGGATAGATGGAGAGAGCATTGCCCGCGTCGCCCCGCCGCGGGATTGTCAGAAAATTCGATTCTCATCCGATCCGAAAGCTTCTCGTCTTCTTCCCTGAGTCGACGTGGCCCACTTGATGTGGAGCTATGCGAGTCTCCTCCTTGGTCTCACGTCACTCTTCTTCATTGTGCCGGACCAGGCAGTCTCATCTCATCTCTCTCTCTCGCGCGCGCGCTCTCTCTGGTTTCACGTGGACGCGAATGGGCGCCAAGCCGACAGCATCTCCGGCGCCGCGTGTCTCCCGTGGTCTGTGAACTCTCTCCTCAACCATGCAGTGCTGTGTTGGCTTGCAGACAACTGCTCCCCCAGCTGTCACGGTTGACGCCGCGGCGGCCACTTACGGCGTGTTTGCTCAACGGCCTTCCCCACCCGGCCACCCCTCCCGCCGTCCGGGGGGAAACTGGTCACCTTCGAATCCCTGCACCAATATCGACGGCAAGCGAATCAGTCGCAATCAAAGCGCCAGCGCATTCATGCGACCTGTGAGCAGGCCTTGTTTATTGGCGTCATCCGACACGCTGGCCCGTGGGCCCCCTCCTTGTGTCTGAGGGAGCTTCCGAGAGTCGTGCCCCCGAGTGCAACGATAAAACCCGCGGGCCCCCTCGTAAGCCCAACGCCGGCTGGTCGCGTCCTCAGTTTACTGCCCAACATTCGTGCCCAACCCCCGGCCCTCGACACACCTATCCACACCTACTTCCCGCCCGCTGCTTAACCTTTTTCTCTCTCTTGCTCCGCTAAAGTCTGAAACTTGCGAAACAGCCCAGAGGATCCTCTCCGAAACAAGCCAAGGGCTAACTCTTCCTGTTGCGCATCTTCACGATACAACAGCTCGGCGATTTTGCCACTCTGCCTGCTGCCTTGACGCAAGACAGGTGCAAACATCGTGCGCGCTTGGCCACACCGGGTCTCTCCAGGTCCTGCTCCGTACTCCAGCCCAGGATACAATGACAGTTGCCCTTCTTGTGTCACGTCCAGGCAATATGCCAGGATACAGCAGCACAGTCGACCTCGACGAGGTCCAGTCACTTTCTAGGTACTGTTTCTTCTTTTTTCCATTGCGGGACATTGCCTGTTTCTTCCCTTTGTCTTGTTGCAGTGCTTCATGTATCGCTCTCCTTTGTCCTCAGACTCGCCAGCTCAAGCCAGCCACCGGTTGGACTACCAGGGAAACTCTACCGGACCTAGGATTCTCATGGACTTGATGACGCCCCATGGCCGGACTTCCAGGAGAATAGTACTTGCTCTAACCGCGCAAGGTTAACCAAGAAGGGATCCACTTTCCGGCTGTTTAAGCGCCTCTGTGTGAGTCTTCACACCCTTCATCTCAGCAACCACAACGCCCCGCCGGGCCGTCATGGAACTAGTCCCTTTCGGGACTTGAATCTCCGTGGATCTTTATGCCTCTGGACTGGACGCAAAGCAAACCGTGGACTCGGGCGCCTCGCGCTCTCAGCGCTGAAGCTCTCTCAATACGGGACGGGCCTCTTTGAATGGTCTCTGGTCTTGGCGCATTCCCTCTTCTACGAGGTTTGCAATGAGAAACTTGAACTTCTCTACAAGTTCTCGCAATCCAATTTTGATTGCATTCGCAGCCGCGAAACAAGGATAACACAACATCTATTCCTCCCAAGGCCCACATGAGGGAAACGGCCGTTGAACCCGTGGTTTCACCTGGATTTCCGTTTTGCGCTCTGCTTTTCGCTCTGGTCCTACCGATTCGCGCCCTTGCTCTCTTGATTTTTCTGAACTCTGCCTTCTTTCATGAGCCGACATGGTATCCGGATCATCAGACGACAATGCGGCCCTTCTAGATTACCTGGAAACTCTACGACCCGTGAACGCGGTGATTGTAGTGGCTCTCTTTTTCGAGCACGTACCGCAAACCGGCAGACAATCGACCCCTTGAACTGGACTCCTGGCTACTCGAGTGAGGTGTGAAGTTTCTAAACGAAATTCCACGTCGTCCTTCAAGCTGGTTTGTAGACGTGTTCTTGCCGTGAGAAAAAACCTCGACTAACCTCTCGCAGGATCAAAGTTGACTCCAAGCTGCGGCGTACTTTGCAGTCTTGCTTTTTGAACAATGAAAAGTCGTGGAGAATTATACACTGACTCTGAGCAGCGATTTTAGCTATCCCCAGTCATCAATGGCCCCGAATGCCTCTAGCATGTTTTCATATTCTCAAACAGAACCATCGACAGACCTGGTCAACGGGTCGTCATGGGGTACGCAGAGTGAAGGTCCACAGAACTTTCAAGACTTCCCGGACAATGCCTCTCCCTCTGGAGATGCAGAGGAATATCTCTTTACGTCAGGCCAGACCACACCCAGAGGATCCAGGACGGACCACCATCAAGCCTCGGACCACATGTGGACTGCCTCAAGAACTGTCTCGTCTGCGCCCTCTCGTTCACACGCCATGTCGAGAGGAGACTCGAGCAGATCCAGTGCTTCTTCCATGACCCATTCGTCATCACACTTGAACCGCATGGATAACATAGGTAACGCTTCTGCCTTGAGGAACGGATCGCAACCCACTGGCCCCGTGGCCGGGATTGATTCTTGCCTGTTGCTGGACCCCGAGGCCAATGCTGTGCCGCATATTTACTGGCCAGACTACAATCTTGACATGAACTTGAATGCCGAGAACAATGGAGTTTTCGCGCTCGCCGAGACTGGCCCTCTTCATGTAGTTCCTGCACACATGCACATTGGCACTGAAGCTGGATTGCCGGACAACTCATCACCAAGCTCGTGGGATTGCTTCTCTAGCTCCATTTCGAGAACATCTTCGCCCGCCACCATTGACGATACTTGGCTCTCTGCACCTCTGAGCCCTCACTCCTCTCCCGACATGAAATGCCAATCACCCAGGTACGTTTATGGTAGCGCAGCCGCCGGCTCCCTACGGCAATCATCTGACATGCCTCGTGATAGCGCCGAGCGCAAGCTGCCGATCATTTCCGATGACCGGAACAGCCAGGCCGGTCAGCTTGACGAGCACCTCAGTCTCGCTCAGAGTCTCATCCGACGACAAGGAACGGACGGCGAGTCGGCTCGCGACCATGCACTGTACAAGAACGCCACACCACACGCCGATGGCCTCTTCCACTGCCCATGGGAGGGCCAGCAGAGCTGCAACCACAAGCCTGAGAAGCTCAAGTGCAATTACGAGTAAGTGTTCCCAACTACTTTAATCGGGTTGTACATAACTGACTGGAGCAGCAAATTCGTCGACTCACATCTCAAGCCGTACCGCTGCAAGGCCGACAGCTGCGAAGGTGCTCGTTTCTCATCGACAGCCTGCCTTCTTCGCCATGAGCGTGAGGCTCATGGCTTGCACGGTCACGGCGACAAGCCCTTCCTCTGCATGCACGAGGGCTGTGAGAGAGCAGTCCCCGGGAACGGGTTCCCGCGGCAGTGGAACCTCCGAGACCACATGAAGCGCGTGCACAACGACCATGGCAGCGCCGGTGGTTCCCCGCCCTCTGCAACCGTCACCCAGTCGACCAAGGGTCGCAAGAGAAAGACAGACGTCCCAGAGCCGCAAGCCACTTCGAGCCGCAAGGCCCCAGTCAAGAACATGCCCCCACCAGAGTCAGCGCAAGCGTCGAAGCCGCTTCTCGACCAGTGGCTAGATCACCGTCGGGTGGTTGAGGACATGGTCCGAGGCCTCAATAAGCCCGAGGACTCTCGCAGCATCCAGCAAATTTCCGAGGTTCAGAAGCGCCTGGCTGTCATGGTCAAGCTGACGACTCAACTTACCGGCGTACCCAAGTCCGAGGTCTTTCCGACCCCAGGCCGAAGAGGCTATGTTTCTGGTTGAAGGACACTCACAGGTTCGTGTAGCTCTCCGGATGGAATCAGGCCAGAGATACTAAACGACTGCAGAAAATCATGAGACAACCACCCGCGCAACCGTGCCCGCCCAGCCATGCAAGTGCACTGGCAGAGCAAAGGCTTGGCCCAGGCCAGCGGTCGGAGCCAAGGGCTCGACTACGTCGATCAGTCCGTCGCGACGAGTGAACGCGAGTCACGGACGAAGATCTCAAGCCGGATACAGAGTGGATCAGACGGGCTTTCTTGCCTGTCTGATGGACATTGCCGGGATATTCCAGCAGTCGTACACTAACCGACTCGTCGCTCACTCAGAAGTGCATCATTGCGCGATATTTTCCAAAAGGCTTGTTGATGGCTCGACACGAAAGCATGAGGCATTTCGAAAGGGTCAGAGGAGGGAAAAGACGAGTTGAAAAGCGTGATACTTTTCTTGAAATTTAGCGCTCAGATGCGAAGATTGAAGGGGGTTACTTCTCAATCATGGAGAATATACCCTGCTGTTTTACTTTGTTAGGATACCATGACGGTTCAAGGACCGTCAAAGCGAGCGTTGCTTGGACATACAGTAGAGAGAGAAGGAAGTGATGTTGCGTTGAATTGAAATGAGGAGATTCCGATATTCATTTGAGGATCAAGGTGGCATTGTGACATGTAGCCCGCGCAGGGAGACGTCAATGTGACGTCCAAGATCTCGCAGATGAGCCGCATATTAACAAAGTACCAACTTGTCTAGTATAATGTCGTGAAGGCGACCTTTGCGCAGTCGCTCTCGCCAGATTGAGCGCGTAAATCATGGAATCGGAAAGTCACGGAGCGACTTGGGCGATGGAACGACCGATACCTACCTAGGTAGTAAGGAGGCCCCCATAATTATGCTACCCCTCACCCCCACCTTGGATGGCAGAGGAAATAACTCAAGCGACACAGTGCCTCTGCTGAAGCTTTGCCATCTTCTCGCGAGCGACCGTGCGATAACTCGAATCCCGAAACCAATCGTCCCTTTAGCCACCATTCCAGTCGCTCCGCATTCATCATACCTAATCGCCCACCATGGCTCGCAAGTTCTTCGTCGGCGGCAACTTCAAGATGTGAGGCTACGATGACCCCTCCACGGCCTCCCCCGCCGCGCGCGCGTTGTTGAGGAGCTCTGCAAAACCATGATCTGCCTGTCCCGCATTCCGCTGATACCGTGATTCGCCTCGTCTAGGAACGGGTCCATCTCGTCCATCAAGGAGATTGTCAAGAACCTCAACGAGGCTGCTCTCGACGCCGAAGTTGGTACGTGGCTCAAGAGAGTTACATGGCACCGCTTGCTAACGACTGGAACCCTTTTGCTCCCATACAACAGAAACCGTCGTCGCTCCCCCGGCCCTCTACCTCCAGCTCGTGCGCGACAGCCTCCGCTCCGGCATCGAGGTCGCTGCCCAGAACGTCTGGGACAAGCCCAACGGCGCCTACACGGGCGAGATCTCGGTCGAGCAGCTCAAGGACAGCAAGGTGACGTGGGCCATCCTGGGCCACTCCGAGCGCCGCACCATCCTCAAGGAGTCGGACGAGGTGGTGGCCTCCAAGACAAAGTACGCCACGGACAATGGCCTGGGCGTCATCTGGTGCTGCGGCGAGAGCCTCGAGGAGCGTGAGGCCGGCAAGACGATTGAGGTGGTCAGCAGGCAGCTCGAGGCCCTCAAGGCCAAGGTCTCGGACTGGTCCCGCATCGTCATCGCCTACGAGCCCATCTGGGCCATTGGCACCGGCAAAGTCGCCACCACGGAGCAAGCGCAAGAGGTGCACAAGGCCATCCGCGACTGGCTCAAGGGCGTCAGCGTCAAGGTTACCGAAGAGACGCGCATTCTATACGGCGGCAGCGTCAACGAGAAGAACTGCGGCGAGCTTAGCAAGCAGCCGGACATTGATGGCTTCCTCGTCGGCGGAGCCTCCCTCAAGCCTGCATGTAAGTGCCCTCTTTCGTTGTCCGGTGGTAACTTTGCAACGCTGATTTGTTTGTCCTCGTAGTCGTCGACATTATCAACTGCCGGAAGCAATAACGTGCGTTCTCCCCGTGTAGCCTCTGATGCCCGAAGATGGCACTTTGCAGGGACTGGGCGAAGAGGAATAAAAAAGGCTCAAAGTTGGACCATATGCCAATTCATATTCTACACGAGTATTTACCATCTCCTCCGCTCCCGTGGCTCTCGTAGGAAACCCCGAGCGAATAGAGGCCCATTGAAGTAACAAACGCTCTTCTATGCATTTGAGATTTAAACATATTCGTATTCGTAGCCCTATACAGGCATCCCGGTACCGTGGTACGGAGACCATATGCCTCTGATACTGGATGCCTTGCTCTTGACGGGCTTGTTGGTTTTGATGAGCCTCTCGCCACTCGAATCGCGCAACAGTGTGACCTTTCTTAGAATCCCGCTCGCATCCAGGTTCCGCGTGCAGACGGGCTTCGTTCGGCCGTTGACGTAGTGAGCGACGACTGAGGGATGCTTTCCCGGTCGCGGCGAGACGCAGATTTCGATCTGGGGATGAGCGGCAGCGAACTTGGGCAGAAGCGCTTGGATGAAGACGCTGTCGACGAGGTCAGCTACAAATTCTGGGGCCCGCAAAGGGCGGCGACCTACCACATGCCGACCGAACTGCCAGCCCAGTCGCAGTAGAAGAAGTTCAACTTCCTGCACGGGAGGAGGAACGCGCCGACGCCATTCTGAGATAGTTAGCCGGGCTGCAGTTGGCGGAGTTGGGTCATCGGGGATCGTACGCGGTTCGTGGAGATTGCGCCGGCCTTGGAGATGGCTCGAAGTGCTCTGACCGTCATCTTGACCAGATCTTGTCGACGATTGTTCTCATGGTTCGCCGGCTGGCGGTCCAAGTCCCTTATCGTCGAGTCTCCCCAGCACAAGGTTGCCCGAAAAACGCACGACCAGCTTGGGCTTAGCGCTGGCCCGGAAAATGACCGGCAAAACTTGAGCTCGGGGAGCATTTTCGCGCCCATTCCAACGCGCAGCTGGCGAATGGGGCGCTGGGTCAAAGTTCCACCTTTCGCATCACCCACGCCTCTCTGCTCAACTTTAGCCCACGCATCATCCCACAGGTGTCCTCATCGCGAGCCAACGTCACCAGTCGCACGAGCAAACCCCCCTCTCCACGCTCCCCGTCGCGCCCGAGGGACGTCTGCCCGGCGCTCGGCACGATGACGGACAAGCTGCCCCCCAACCTGCTCGCGCTCTTCGCGCCCCGACCTCCCCTGCGCTGGGTCGAGCCCGCGGACCTGCCCCCGGAGAAGCGCCGCACCGCCCTCGTGTCCGGCGTCGGCGGCTACCTGGAGGAGCTCAAGAAGTACAAGGAAGAGGACGTCTACAAGCCGACGGAGAGCTGGCTCGAGGCCCGCGATCGGAAAAAGGAAGAGAAGAAGGCGGCGGCCAAGAGGCTCGTCGAGCTCGGACCCAAGCTATGTGGGAAGCCCAGCTTGAAGCGTGCCCCGGCCCTGGAACTGACGGCGGACCGAAAAGTCAAACCTGCAGATGATCCAAACATTCGCGGCGATGCGCTCTCCACCATGATCGTGTCTCGTCTTAGCTACGAGGCGGACGAGCGCGACTTGGAGAGACACTTTAATCGTTACGGGCCCATCGAACGTGTCCGTCTCTCCGCCAGCCTCCCAACAAGCTCATGCCTCGACTGATCTCTCTTATTAGATCCGCATCGTCAAGGATACGCATGCGCATGAAAAGCCAAACAAGAAGGCAAAGCCCCATCGGGGATATGCCTTCATCGTTTTTGAGCGAGAGTCCGATATGCAAGGTTTGATTCCCCTCGGCATGCCGCATCAATGTCTGCCCTCTATTCCCACTAACCGAGTCGCAGCTGCCGTACGGTCCTCCGATGGAGATCGTATCAAGGGCAGAATTGTCAAGACTGATGTCGAGCGCGGTCGCACCGTTGTCGGCTGGAAGCCTCGTCGTCTCGGTGGCGGACTAGGTGGTCGAGGCTACACCAGAGCCCCGCCCTCTCGTCCTGTTGGTCCTCGCGGCTTTGGCGATGGCTTCAGAGGCGGCTTCAGAGGATTCGACGGCGGTCGACCCAGAGGTGGCGGTCGAGGCGGTCGTGGAGGGTTCAGAGGAGACTTTGGCGGACCCCGTGACCGGAATGGCTACGGCCCCCCGAGCGGCGCGCCCTCAGGCCCTGGGTTCGATCGACGCAACGGCGAGCGAAGCTTCTCCACTCCTAGCCACGATTCGCGCGGACCGGGCCGCCACGATGACAGGTCGGGCGGTTTCCGCGACAGCGGCAGGTTTGGCGACCGTGATGGCGGCCGTAGGACCGGCAGCAACATGGAGCCAATCGGTCGTCGCGACGGTGGGTACCGTGACAGAGACCGTGATAGAGATCGAGACCGCGAGCGCGACCGAGGCCGAGACCGTCGCGACTACGATCGCCCCCGAGACGAGGACAGCCGAAAGCGAGCGTACGAGGGAGGCGGGTATGACGATTCTCGAAAAATGCCTCGCTACTAATGGACCACGCGCCCAACAGTACATCCCGTGTCAACCATTACTTCGAGGGATGCTCCTTCTCGGTAAGAATACAGAATTCTACGGTAATGTTTGCGCGATCCCGAGGGCACAGGCTGGCGGTGCCACATGTCGAAAACATTCATATTTCTGGACTCTTCGTGCTTCTCCGGCACCCGAACGAAAAGGTTTGCCCATGCCAAGGTGTGGGAGAATCAGATATAGCCACCATCGACCTTGAGGATCCAAAGGAAATGATGAGGGGGCTTACAGGAACGGTAAACTTCTTACGGTCTGTTTTCATCTGTACTTTGCAGGGTAGGTAGAGATGCAAACCGGGCGGCCAGCGGCTGCGCCATGAAAAGCGACTGGAATCTCGAGGTAAGGTCAGAGGTAAGGCGCAGTTATTCGTCGTACTGACCACGGCGGCCCAGACGCCTGGTTGAATCATACGGGATGCAGCGTATCTTATAAAGACCGAGACGGTGAGTAGTGGCCTGTAGCGAATCTTGGTTGCGGGAAGACGACCGGTTCGTCGAGACATGATAGAGCATAGCCAGAGCGTACGGCGCACGACGATGCCCTAGGAGATCAAGGCCAATGGTTCGAGGCCAGGTGAGAATTTCTAAGAGTAAAAAACATGATGCGTGTCCGCGACACAACCCACGACCCTTCAACGCCGAGATCCCTTTGTGACATTGATATACCCGATGTGAGAATTCAGAAACGACCCATTTGACTTTATACGACCTTTGTCTCGCCGCCAATCATGCGGTGGTATCCCTTTTTCGGCTTCGGCTCTCGTGCGACTGCGCTCTTCAGCTCTCGTCGACGCCCTCCATGGCGGATGGGTCGACCTCTGTGATTTCGCCGCTGGCAGCGGTCCAGTACCTGCAAATGTGTCAATACATGAGATGCCCACTGAACGGAAATGTCGACTTACGCCAGAATCTTGACGCGAAACTCGCTTAGGCAGACGCTGAAGAGCTTGAGAAGCCTCGTCTGCCTCGAGTCGAGCACGTCGCCTTCCTTGCAGACGATGTAGCCCTCGCCGCTGCCCGATTCGTCGCCCAGGACGACCTTGCCCTTGACCATGCGGGTGGGAACGCCGAGGCGCCGTAGCTCGGGCTCAATGGTGTGCTCGAGGGGCACGTCGTGCTCGGCGGGGACCTCACCGGCGGTGGCGTAGACGACGCCCGGGGGGATGGCGAAGGAGCGGGAGGCGACGACGCCGGCGCGGGCAAAGTCGACCTTTGCGAGGCCGGCAAAGTAGTCGACGACGGCCGGGGCGGGCCGGTTGGTGAGCAGCAGGCCGACGGTGCCCGAGAGATACTGCGTCAGGTCGTCGATGCCCGGGGCGACGGCCTCGGACGGGCTCTGGCCCAGGGCCTTTGCCATGAGCTTGGTCTTGCCGAAGAAGAGGCGGCAGTCGGACAGCTCGTGGCGCACGTCCTTGAGGTAGTTGTTGCGCATGTTGTCGACGCTGAAGACGAAGCAGTGCTGGTACTCGGGGACGGCGTCGCGGATGCCCTGGAACAGCTTGTCCTTGTGCTCGCGCGTCTTCTTGGCCACCTGCGTCAGGTGGACGACCTTGGCCCGCTTCGACTTGGGCATGCTGGGCGAGCGGCGGCTGGCGGGCGGTCTTTTCTATGTGTGTGCTGCGATTCGCGTTTGCGGCGGCAATTGGTCTGGATGCTAGATGGCTCAAGTCTCCAAGAAAACAGAAAGAGAGATTAGACTCGAAACAGAATATCGCAAAGGCGCCCTGTACGAGAGTCGCAATCGACGGGTGTGGGGGTGGTTGAGGAGTTTGGACGGTGAGGCCTTCTGATAAGATTGTGCGAAAATTTACTGGAACTCGAGCGATAACGCGCCGCCCGACGACTTTTTTTTTCTTGCGCCAGACCAGGCGGTGGTGGAGTGGCGGGAGACCCCGCAGCGTCAGGAAGCCAAACGGGGCACACCGGCAAGGGTCTAGACAAGTACAGAGGTACGTGCCACAGTCGAGCAGATGATGATGTGGGCTTACCTAAGCACACACCACCTAACGGCATTGACAAGAAAAAACCCCTGTCGCGCAAAGCTCCCTAGCTTTGGAGACGAGCTTGGCCGGGCGATGAGGCGTCAAATAATGAGGTTGATAGGTAGCTACCAAGACGTGTGATGCTTGGCGCTTTGGGATCCGTCAAGTTTGGGCTGCGGAAGCAATTGAATTGCTCGAATCATCTTCAATGGACGCCTTGTCGGCTCGGCTCGTCGCTGAGCGTATTGCCAACCGGGCAGTTTCCATCAGCATCTCAAGCCCAGGCCAGCCACGGCAGACAGCCATTGCGCGTCGTGAAAAGGACTGCATGTCAAAGAAAGCATGCAGGCTTTTTGCATCGACGTGCCTCGACGGGCAGAAGCAACCTTTGGCCGGCCGTCTCGAGCGCAAGCTTGACGACAAGACAAGCCAGCTTTGCCAGGCAGTTTGAAAACCGGGGCGATGCGAACCTAAGACAAAGGCAAACGGGCGGGCCGCAACGGGACTTGCGAGCACGCTTCTCTGCATGTCTCTTGTCCAGGTTCTTCTCCCAGACTCTTGTCGGCAGAGCCTGCAGCCACTCGCGCCGGCCTGCCGTGGTTTGAGGCAAGGTACGGCGAGCTAGGTACCGCACAGGCGGCGTCGGCGTACAGTATGCGTCGTGTCGCGAAAGGCCAGCTCGCAGGCGCGCGCAAGCGGGCTCGGCACAGTGCCGAGGGGACACCCTGGAAGCCCCATTTTCCCGCTCCGGTGGCCGCGGGAAGCAAAAAACAGCAGGCGACCTGCAAGTTACTTGGGTACAGTACAGTGAATGGCAGCCGAGTGCCGCACGGACCAGCCGAGCCAGCAGCTGGGCGATGACCACCCATTCTCGTCGTCTTAATTTTTCCAGACTCACCTTCGACCACGCAAAGGAAAAAAAAAGAGGTCAACGGCGTGTCAACCTTCACACCTCCAATCCCCGTCCTTCTCTCCTCTCTCTCCCCTCATCCAGCCCAGTTTCGGGACTCCAAACAAGCATAATCATAATTCCTGCATCTCCAACGCTGTGCAGGTCCCCTCTTCCTCTCCTTGTCCCCTCGCTCTGCTCGCCACCAGTTTTTCCGGCCCGTTTCTCCTCCCATCGCGATACCCGAGTTCTTCGACCTCCGCAAAGCCAACGCCAGCTGTTGCACAACCATCCCCTTGTGCACCTTGCCCGAACACGTCGGTTCTTGAGCGAGAACCGACTTCCTGCTCCCTCTTCGGATCGAGTCTGCGGAGTTTTGGTGACCCAAGCTCCGTCCGACGGAGCCTCTTTTCTCGAAACCTCAGCAAACAGAGGTTCCACCCTTGAAGCATCGGCATAACCCATCAACGCCAACGCCTTCGCAACCTTTGCGCCTCTGTGCCATTACGCCACTTGTCTCGCCAGCGTACCTCGCCGAAGCCTCTTCGTCCGCCTCAGACCTTGCAGAGAGGGCAGCCATGGCGACAAACGGTAACTTCGCCCACCAGGAGCAGTACAAAGCTTCCGCCGAGCAGTATCCAGCCGCCCCAGCCTC
The DNA here is from genome assembly GCA_000956045.1 of Hirsutella minnesotensis 3608. NCBI lineage: Eukaryota > Fungi > Ascomycota > Sordariomycetes > Hypocreales > Ophiocordycipitaceae > Hirsutella > Hirsutella minnesotensis. Next base: position 77,667 of record KQ030540.1, on the reverse strand, counting down.
GGCTGAGACCACGACCTCTGCTGCGGGCAACAACAACCTTTCCAAGGACGAAGTCGGCTGGTACTTTGTCGAGCAGTATTATACCACCCTCAGCAAATCCCCCGAGAAGCTTCACGTACGTACAGCTTGCCTCTTCTCCTCGTAGCTCACGATCCAGCTAACGAAAAGCCTTGCAGCTCTTCTATGGCAAGCGGTCCCAATTCGTCCAAGGCCTAGAGGCCGAGGTCGCCAATGTTTCTGTGGGCCGACAGGTAAATTCTCACCCAGCGATTGACATCTGGCCGCCACCTCTGACGTAGCTTCCCATTAGGTTATCCAAGAGCGCATTAAGCAGCTTGACTTCCAGGACTGCAAGGTCCGCATCTCCAACGTTGACTCCCAGGCATCATTCGACAATATTGTCATTCAAGTCATCGGCGAGACCTCAAACAAGGCCGCGGAGCCCAGAAAATTCGTCCAGACCTTCGTCCTTGCACAGCAGCCCTCTGGTTACTTTGTCCTCAACGACATCCTTCGATACATCAAAGAGGAGGGTGAGGAGGAGACTGGCGAGGCTACCGTAGAGGCCCTGACCATTGACGAGCAGGCGGTCGATGCTCCCGCCGCAGCTCCCGCCGCCGCCATCCCCGCAGCTGAAGAGCCCGAGGCGAAGGAGCCGGTCAAGGAGGAGACCAGCAACCTCGATACCACGGCTGTTGACCAGAAGCTCAACGAAGTCAGCACGGCTGAGGACACCGTCAACGGAGGCGATGCTAACGCCGACGCCGAGACCAACAAGCCGTCCGAAACCAAGCCCGACATTGCTTCGGCTGCCGACCCCGATAACGCCACCCAGGAAAGCGCCGACGAGGAGGTCAAGGAGGCAGAGAAGCCCCAAGAGCCCAGCCCCACCCCCGTCGTCAAGCCCGTTGCCGACCCTGAACCTGTTCCAGCCGAGCCCCCGGCGCCTCCCAAGCCCATGACATGGGCCAGCCGCGCCGCCGCCGCCGCCGGCCCCCGACCTGTCGTTCCCCTTCCTAAGACCGCCACCCCTCCTGCGCAGACTCAGGGCCGGGCTCCCGCTCCCGCTACCGCTCCCTCCGCGACTGCTGCCGCTGCTGTAGCTGCCGCACCCCAGCCAACGACCGCTCCCGCTCCCGCTGCCGAGGGCACCGCTAAGGAGGCTTCGGGCTGGCAGACAGCTGGCGCCGACTCCAAGCGTCAGGGTCGTCCTCAATCCATCTCCGGGAGCTTCGCTGAGAAGGAAGGCACCATGGGCTACGTCAAGTACGTAACCGAGAAGGTGCAGGAGGCCGATCTTCGTAGTGCTCTCGCTGCCCATGGCGAGCTGACCTACTTTGACATCAACCGCCAAAAGGTGAGTGCTTCCATCAGCTCCATGTACGGGTATCGCTCGTGAACCTGTAACACTAACCTGTCACAGAACTGCGCCTTTGTCGAGTACAAGACCGTCGAGGGTTACCAGGCTGCTGTAGCCTCGAACCCCCACGTCGTTAATGGCGAAAGCATTCACGTCGAGCCTCGTCGTCCCAAGGCCACGGCTTACGGAGGCAGCAACTATGGGTCCGGCCGAGGTAATGCCTCGGGCCGTGGGCGAGGAGGTTTTGACGGACAGCGCACTGGAGGACCAGGCGGGTCTCGCGGTAACTTCTCGGGCCAGGGTCGAGGCCGCGGCGGCACGCCCCGTGGCCGCGGTGGCCCCCAAGCGAGCAATGCCTAAGCAGGTTCTCCAAGATCGCAGACGCGGTCGCTAGAGACCGACGCGACCGAACAACGCGCGCTCACGACGTCGTGGACACACAGTCTGGAGACGACCGGGCGCGAGAGTTGACGAGATGGCGCGACGAAGGTTGTGTGGAAGCCGTGGGGTCGCAGAGAAATAAAAAAACATTGAGTGACTGGTTCAAGGAGTTTTGAGTTGGAGCCGAGCCAGGTTCGGGGGTCGGCACCGGCGCCAAGGTTAGGAATGCATCGGGTTTTCCTTGTTGCTGTTGTTTTGTCACTGCATTGCGCTGCTTCATTTAGCCAGGCGGGTGGGCTTCCGTGGGAGCCGTCGAGAGACCAAGTCGAACATCAGGACGCGCGGGAAAGGTGTATCGGGAGGGGGAAAAGCAGACGTGTATATTTCACGCTGGGCATGAGGTACGATGATGGAAACGTTGGCACGTTCAAGACGTTGACGGAGCAGCCCTGAACCCCGTTTCGGGAGCTCGAGAGCTGGCAAAGTCATGGCGCTCTTGTCAATGTCTCCCCCCTTTCTCCCCTCTTGTGCGTGCCCGAGCCCCGGAGGCGAGTCGTGGCCGAGATTGTATCATGAGACTGGCCGAAGAGCGCAACCCTGTTCATTTTCTTCTGGGACGCCGGATACATTGTATTTTTGTACGAAGTACAGCACGCCATGCACTGGACACATGGAAAATGTATGATGCTTTGACACTGCACTATGCAAATCTGAGAGATGTCTGCGTGAGCGCTTGTTGTGTCATTGAAAGTCTGATTCAGCGAGGGCACGACGCAGCAGAACGATGCGGCGGGACCTTGGAGGGGCAGACACGGGACGAGATGACAGACCGAGGCATTGGAGCTCCGGCCGCCGACGCATGAGCTGCACCTCGTCAGAACACAGGACCGGGCCGCGGACAGCCAGGACCTTTTGTCATGTACTGCCACAATCAGGCGCAAGGGGCCTTGCCCGAGGCCGTCCGGCATGGCCCTCAAGTTCCAATACCCTGCTTGCGCACCAGGTTCCCCTACGGCGCGCGGCGAAGATCAAGTCGTGGACCTTTTGTGCGTGTGCGCGGGCGGGAGACGCATCACGCTGTGCCGTTAAGCAAAGCGGAAAGGCACCCCTCTCCCGGAGAAAGGATGAGGGAGCTCTGCGGAGAGCCGGCAAAGGCTGCTGGCGCATGGAATAATGGCTGCAGAGCACACAATCGACAACACCCATCATCAGTCTGCCATATAGAGAGCTTGCCCCACGGTTGCCTGCGAAGCCTCAACCCTGGGCTTGACTGCGTGTTGCCAGAGATTATCTCACGGCCGTCCAAGACCATTCTACAGCCTCACGAAGCCCGAGGTGGGCTAACTGGGGCTGGAGAAGGTAGGATGAGATGGTGGGTTTTAAGATTGCGATGTGGCAAGCTCAAGGCGACCTGGTTTAGGATGACCGAAGGCCAAGGATCTTTGGAAATCAAGGCGGTTTCAAGCACCGACCTCTGAGGGGACGGACGGGATTGCGCTCGCATATAAGCATCATCAAGATGTGCAGACGTGCGCATGTCGAGACTTCACCGGCGAACGAGGCATCTTTCGCCGGTTCTGTCTCCTTTGCTCATTGCTGATAGATGAAGACCCCGGACAGGACAACTGTGGGAGTCGACAGCTGAAGTCGTTTCCCCAAAATATATGTCAAGAGCTTGGACTGAGCATGCATGAACCAGTCAGTCGGCCATGGACCCTTTTGCGCAACATTGAGTGGTGGCCAAGGGACTGCGCGGAGATTGTCGGCGGTGAGCTCCGTGCAAGTAATACCAACGTCTCATAGAGTCGTTTTGGCCACATTATCAAGTCGGAACGTACACCAAGGCACGATGCCCGTGTTGGATGATCTAGAGCATAGGCTAAAGTCTCCGAAGAGTCAAGACAGCACTCGTGTGCCTCCGCGCGTCTGTTCTTCCAATCAAACGTACGAAGGCCGCGTGGCAAAAGAACCAACAACGAGCGAATATGACAGATCGCGCAGAGCAGAGAGGAGTCGCGCCGATAGGTTGGACGGGACCTGCTGTCTTGGGCAGGACCAAAAGGTGCCATCAAAGCAGGATACGGGCCGACACGGTACACGTCAGCGCCTCACTCGCCATTCATGCTGCCGAATCGACGTTTGATGACTTGTGGCCAGGCGCTAATCAAGCTGGTGTGGCTTGTAAGTTATTTGGTGCAGCAAGAATGGGTCAGCGAAAGCTGGCCTAGTAGGGAAGAGCTGCGATTGACAACCAGCCATAAAGGCGAGTCGCGACGCCGCCAGCAGATTGATCATGTAGCTGGATGCTACCATATGCGATTGGCGGAGACGGCAGTGATGCAGTAGCGAGACTCAAAGTGGTAGGCAAAGAGCAACGTGGTTGCACATTGGATCAGACGAACCAAGACAGAAGGGCAGGTGGTGACGACTGACGGCAGACAGGCGAGTAATGTTAGCAGGCAACTGAACTGAAGCTTTTGCAAGCGGCGATCCGATATCCGATCGAGGCTCATTAGCAGTTGGCACATCCGGGGAGCAAATTTGAGAAGACCGGGCACGGCCACGTCCAAGGTGCCTGGACCGACAGCAGCTTCCATCAAAAGTTCCCAGCCAGTGGTCCGAGGTGGGCGAGTGGACGACTTTTTGGTGGGATGACGGGACGAAGCCCGAGTTCAGAGTGGGTGTGTGGGACGCAACCCACTCCACTCGAGAGCCTTTATGCCATGGGCTGACACGGAGCAGTCCCTTGTTGTCGTATGCATGCGAAAACGGACGAGACCCGCCGCAGCAGAAAAGTTCCCCATGGCCCGTCAGAGGTTTGCCTTGGGGGCCTTTTGTAGATGGGTGGGACTTTGCGTCGTCAATCAGGATGGACTGACGGATTGTCAAGGAAGAGCATTGTTCTCAACTTGTGTCAGCGCAACCGACGAGGTCACTGTAGATAGCGTCATCTTGTTCGAATGGCGAGTAGTTGTGAGTGGAAGACTGCAGGCTCGGAGGCTCGCGGGCGTGAGTGGAAGTGAGGACGAAACAATTGGCGACGGAACTCAACAGTGGCATCGATGGTATATCGAAATGTGGCCTGCAGTGCGTGTCAGTCTGCACGGTAACCCTTGTACTGTACGGCTCAGGGCATCAAGCACAGTGCTTTAGTTGGGACCTTTCGCCTGCTGGCTGTCTTGGCTTTACCTTTTGGGCAGTGGCAACCGCCGCGCATGTCACGGCGTGTGAGACCTTGGGCTTGGCTTGGAGGCAGGACCGGCCTTCGCAGGTGCCCTTGTCGATTTTCGTGCCTGCCGCCAAACCCTGTTGCCTCCTCCGCTCTTGCCCCTTTTGCTGGTTCCTTCTGTGACAGACCAGACTTGATTACACCGACACGTACATACGTACAATCGTACTGCACAGCCGATACTGTGCTGAGGTCGAATTCAGTCAGGACACCTGTATAGCAGAGTAAGCTGGAGTTGAGTCCACGCATCGGGGTACGACGTCAACACGGTGCATGCATTTACTGCTTGCCGAGCCATGATGCGGCCTCTTGGTAGCTCTTTTGTACGTGCTCCCATGAGTCCTACCTATTTCCACATACATATGCACATGGCAGCCTGCGTCCGCACTCGCCGGCCTTTTGATCGCCTCTCGGTGCAGCTTCTCGTCTCGATCCGAGACGACGCATCGTCTAATTCGTGCGCTCTCGTATTGATGGCACCGCATCGCGTGGCACCTACCAGCCATGGCTTAGCGTCTCGGCGGTGACGTTGGGACCTTTGTCCCCAGCCGACAGCGTCATGCCGCGGTGATTCGAGCAAGACGACCTCATACCAGTTATGCAGAACGTGTGGTCTTGTCGCCGAGGTAAGGAGTTGCTGTTGGCCTTGGATGCCATGTTTTCATGAGAAGCCCCTGACCAGCGTCGCTAGATCAACGCCTCAACTCGGTTTAAAGCCACCAACCAAGGATTGCCTCAAATCTCTTCGTACGAATACCATGCCAGTCGACCACGCCCGTTGGTTTCTGAGCACAGTGAATGTACACATACTTGCAATGCGTGCGGCAAGACCCTGCTGTCTAGCAATCTAGGTTCGATCCCGACAGATATTCGGATCCCTCGAACCCAAGACAGACCCTGGTTCCATGCAGCCTCGACTCAGCACGCACGGCACTTGTGTTGAGAGGATCGTTTGCCCGCCAGCCTGGAAAGCCTGGCACGCGCCGACTGATCTCGCAACTCCCCGACGAGCAGGCATCGCGCATGTGCCGTGTCTACACGTGCCAACTGTACAGTGCTGTCCTCAACCCGGCGCGTGCAGTGATCGATGCTTACGCCTGCGTCTCAAGATCGCGCCATCGCTTAAGGCGTCTTCCTCTGCCCGTCGGGGCCCATGGGACTGTGCCTCTGCAAAAAGGCCCGCGACAGACCAGCGGCATCCGTGCCGAGTAAAGAGGCCGATGCCAGCCACTGCGGACTAGGCTCGGCGCGGCAAAAAGACCCGTGCCTCTCTTGGCCCTTCGGCGGACGTACGGAGTAATCCGTACATTATGTCCGCTCGTCTCTCTCCTCCAACCACGACTCTGGATCTCTTCCCCCTCCAATCCTCGTCTCATTCCTTGCTAGTCGAGTCTGCTCACACGCACCCCCTCCCCTGCCATGACCTTCGGCAGCTCGCCTTACCCAAAGTGCCACTGCCTTTAAACTGCTGCAAGGTCCTTGCGCCAGATTCATCCTTATCCTTTCATCTGCCGTAGTGGTGCCGCTTCTCCGTCTTGTCTCAGTTACAAGGTACTCTTCGCACGTTAAACTAACTCTTTCACCCATCCATACAGTCGACCTCGCCACCTCTTATTCGCTCCTTGCCTCAACCTCCTCGGCTCCCTCGGGCTTCTCTCATGTAATTGCCATTACGCGGACCGTCATCCTTGGCCAGCCCGTTTTGTCTGTCTCCGTTTCCCTCAACTTTCTATCGCTGATCAGGGCCCGCAACTCGCCCTTGTCGCTACCTTGCCCTCACCTAAGGAACGAGCGGCCCACCGGCTCTCGCAGACCCACGGCGGAGAGCTCCTCGCCTCCGAACGGCGTGCTTCTATTTCAATTTATTGGCCTTTCTACTTTCATCTGCCTCCCCCGTTGTGGATCCACCCGAGACCCATGTGCTCTTATAGCTTGTGGGTTCCTCATCGACACTAGCAAAAGAGCCGCCGTTTTGGTGCTTCCCCCAGGCCTGCGGCTTGTACATACCCTTGGCCACTCTCCTCTCGGCCCAAGACTTCATCTTTCTCCTTCACTGCTCCGACTGTAGCGCTTCCGAACACTACACGATGCGGTGAAGTGGGTCAGTCGCTATGCTCGGGGTCCCGTTTTCTACATCATTGGCCACGTCTTGCGTCGGAATCGGATCACCGGGCGCAAGGACATTTTCGGCTCACGCCTCGCCGGCATCACGTCGCCGCTGTCTCCCACCCACCGCCCATGATAGCAACCTTTTGGCCTTCTCCTTCGAACCGTAGCACGACTTATAAGCCGGGAGCTACCTCATGGACTCTTCGAAGGCCTCGGTCCGTCAACATGGCTCATCATCGCCGGAATCCACGCCGCCTCTTCGGCGGCGCTACTCGATGGAGGAGGACATGTTCTATAACCACATCATGACCGCGCCACAGCGGCGACCTTCGCAACCACCTCCCTATCGATCTGGATCCTCAAGGTCTAATGAACGCCAAAGAGGAAGCGAGACTGGTCAAGGATCTGCACCGACAAACCACGGTGGCGCACTAGGCGTAGATTCCGCGGATGCCTTGATGCATGACGAGACCTTGCCGGGATACAAAAGCACCGTCAGCATTCAAGGAGTGTTTTCCAAAAAGCACGAAATTGAGAACACAACCAAGAGAGCCGAGGACCGTCACTGGCATCCCGTCTTCGTTGTGCTTGAGGGAACAGCCCTCAACATCTACAGCGTTAAGAAGGACTGGGGATGGGGCAAGACCCGAGATGGGCCAACGATTTGCCCGGACAACCCCCCGTGGATGAGGAAGGGCAAATTGGAGAAGAGCTATACCTTATTGCACGCGGATGCTGGCATCGCTGCAGATTACACCAAGTAAGAAGCATCTTGGCGGCTGCCGAAAGTCCATATCCACACCGTCTCTCAACTCTCGAGTCGCGCTTCATGTCATATCCGAGAACTGACCTTTTGCAGGCGCCGCTATGTGATTCGTGTGCGTGCCGAAACCGATCAGTTCCTGCTATCGTGTATCGAGCTCACCACCTTCATCAAATGGCTCGAGTGCCTCTTTGCGGCCATCGATGTCGCTGCTCCTATCGACGATCGCGACTTTCCGCGCGACATGTCGATCCCTCGCGTCCAACGAATTCGTTGGTTTCAAGGCCAATCACCTGCTCTTCCGGGCTTTGCAAGCTCATCGACAGAAATTCCCGACGACGAACTACCACCGTCTCAAGAAGATCAAGTAGGATCGCCTCCACTTGCACGGCAGTCCGCAGCTGGCGTCTCAGCGGACGATTCAGCTTCGCGGCAGCCTATGCCGACAGGGCCCTCATCTGTACCGGCCCGCCTCGACCGTCCTAGGCGGCTGAGCTTGACCAATTATCCCAACGCATCAATCAATCCACACACGGGAAAATGGTTTCCTGAGCATAGGTGGTCGAGTGCCCATGATCTACTATACGCAAAGCTCTGCTACAGCAACCTCCTCTTTAGGAGCCCGCGCAAATCCAACTACATCATTAGCAGGGGTAAGCAATGGTTTGTCGATTGGGGAACCGGCAAAATGGTCAGGGTTTTACCGCCCACGTACGGCGAAGTCGACTTCTTTGGACCTTGGCAGGTCATACATACAGAAAATTTTCACATCTAGCGTTTTATTACCAAAGGCAGCGTGGCCAACAAGAGAGACGGGCTCGCCACCACTGGCGGAGGAGTCCCCCCGAGGAAGAACAAAGACGGACTTTTGCATATCGCATACGACGGCGTCAGCATTTGCAACACAACTCATGACTACATGTATCTATACCCTGTTTATATGAAGGAATCACGCCAACTCTTGGCTTTGAGCAGATTCGAGGTGTTTCGAAGCTTGGCTCTCCATACTCCTGCGAGAATAGGAAGGCCTTGCGCGCTTTGGTGGATCGATGCATGTTGGACGACGAAGAGGGGGATGGAGAGGCGGACGAGCAAGTGGGCAATCACCAAGATGTGTCACGCAAAGAAGGAGGAGCGGCGGGAACGGTGCATGCCAAAGTGTAGCGCGATTCGGGGTCTGAATAGGCTTCGCAATGAATTGCTTGGATGCAAGATGCCTTGGCCAATGCGTATAGCGAACAAGGAATGACAAGATAGCTTGTATCAAAAGGTCGAGGGTATCATTATGTGTCTAAATCAGGTCTTGGTGTCTGCCTCCGGTATGCCTTGCCAATGACCGACGCACCCACCTCTTGGAGACGGCTTACCGTGACGGCGTGGCCCGGAAAGGCCACTGCAGGGGCGTCGATGCGCGGATGGCGCGTAGATGTCATGACACGCCAGCTCGGGCGAGTCGTCGGATTCCTCCTCTTCAAAACCCCGGCGTCGTGACAATGTCGTTGCTTTTATACGGCGGGAACCTATCCAAAAGAGCGCAGAGGCCTCCGTGCGTCTTTGTAAAACAGCAAGAGACCAAGGTCCGGCGTCAGGGCACGCCGTCGATGCCGGCGGCCCTGGACTCGCGGGCGAGCTCGTCGGCGATGCGGCCGAGGGCCTCGTTGGCGCCACGGACGTCTGCGGCGACGGCGTCGAGGCGGGCGAGGAGGGCGTCGACGTCTGCGCGGTGGGCGGCGAGGTGGGCGGCGGCGACGTCGGCCGCGGGGAGGAGGTGCGGCCTATGGAGAGCGAGAAAGAAGGCGGAAGAGTGTCAGCGCGTTTGCTCGGTTCCCTTGTCTCGTCGTGTGGACGGGAGAAGAAGGGGGGTGATAGGGAGAGGGATGGGGAGAAGGATGGACGTCACGTACGGTATGGGTTCCGGGTCGTCGGGCGATGCCTCGGCGTGGCGCTCGGCGGCGTCGGCCATGAGGGCTTCGAGTTCATTCAGCTTGGGCACGACGCCCCTCGCGGCGAGGATATTGTCAAACTCCTTCTGCAGCGCGGTCGCGCCCACGATGGCCGGGTATCAGTCAACTTGTTTCGCAACCTCCAATGCAAGGGCTTTACGGGAACGCGCTCACCTCGCACTTGTCGCCCAGCTTGTCCACCATCTGCTCCTGGACCTGGCGCAGGACGCCCTCTGCGCGCGCGGCAATCGTCGGGTAGCACCCGGCAAAGTTGTCCCAGGCGGCCAGCTTGGCGAGGGTGCGGCGCAGGGCGTGGGCGTACGTCTCGCCGAGGCGAATGGCGCGCGGACCGGGGGCGACGGCCGTGGGGCGCGCGGGCAGCGGTGACGACGCCGGACCCTGCTGCTCATCTTGGGCCGCCTCTGCCTGTTGGTGTTGGTGTTGATCAGCGTCGTCGCCGGTGGTGAGCTGCGTCGCAGACGTCTGCGGCTCGTCGGCTGCTTCTGCGGGTGCGGCGTCGGGCAGAGCGGCGTCTTGCGGGTGCTGCGTCTCGGAATCGAGCGGCGCCGACGCAGCGCCTGTATCCGGGTTCGCCATGTTTCTCCTCTTGGCGCGCGCGGCGACCCGGGCGATGGTGTGTCTGAAGAGGAGCGATGATGGTGGTTGCGACAATGATCTGGCTCGAGGTACATGCTCAACGCGTCGTGGCAGCGGGAGACGCGAAAGTGGGGTCCGGCGTCGCGGGGCGTCTCGGCTGCTCGATTATTCGAATGGTCCGCTTGCGCGAGTCTTAGCAGCTGGAATCCGACCCGGCCGTCCCAAAGAGACTGAAGGCAAAGAAAATAGTTACTCACCTGCACATGAAGATTTGTCACATAATGTCGAATCGCCGTATATGCCAATGGGCCTACATGATTGAAGCCGCGCATGATCGTCGAGGATACAGAAGCACAGCATATCGACAGTGCTCACACCATGATGCTTTCTCGAGTCTATAAGGGGTATCTCTTTTTCCTCAGACCCAGCCGCCTGCCGACCGTCCGCCGTGCTTGGCTCTTTCTAGGCCATTAGTTGGCGGCCAAGATGGCCGCGGCATCGGCTGCCATGCTGTGGTCCGTCTTGCCGCCGTCCTTTCGCAGCTCCTCCTCTTCCTTGGCCCTCCTCTCGGCCTCGAGCTTGCGCCGCTGGCCCATGTAAGTCGCGTACCGCAGCATGCCGAGCGTGAGAATGGCCATGAAGATGATGCCCAGGACCGACCGCCGAATCAGGATCCATCGCACCGCCTCAATCTCGGACTTGCAGTCGCTGCTGAGCAGGATGCTCATCTTGTAGTTGATTTTTTGAATCTGGCCGGCTCAAGTTGAGTGACTATGTCCGGCGGGGAAATCAAGGGTCAGACGTACCGCGCTCTCGACAGCCTTTTGCTCCTCGCGAACGGCCATCCGCCGATCGTTGAACATGCCGCGCACATTGTCGTTGAGCGTATGCAGCTCTTGATTGAGCGACTGCGTCAGTATGTCCACCTCGTGCTGCAGCAGCGTCCGTTGCTGGCGCATGTGCTCATCCTGCATCCGCCGGTTGTTCTTGATTTCGGTGCTCAGCTCGGAGCAGGCTGCCGTGAACAGATATGTTTCCTGGTTGTAACAAGTCAGCGCCGCACTCCATCGCCAGGGGGAACTGAGCCTTACATTCTCCACGTCGCTCTTGCTCACAAGGCTCTGCTGGGCGACGTCGAGGTTCTGCGCCAACAGCGTTCGGATGCCCTTCATCGACGTCGTCGCTTGCGCCTCGGTGTATCCACCTCCCTGCAGCTGCTTGACGAGCGAGTAGCTGTCAAAGTGGTGCACGTACGGCGGCGGCGCCATGTGCGGGTGCTGCTGGCCGCGACGTGGGGGGTCCATGAGGAGTACGGCCTCCAGCGGACGCCCGGCTTTGGATATGCCCTTGGCTGTATTGCTGTCCTCGGCGCCATCCTTGCCCGGCGTTGACGTTGCCGCCTCGGCCGTTCCCTCGGGTGCCGCGTCGATGCCGGCGCTTGATGTTGCTGCCGTGTGAGGCTTGGACTCGGACCGCAGCGCGTCCATGTCGGACTGGGCCCTCAACTCGTCGGGGCTGGCGGCAGCGGTTGCGGTTCCTGATTCTGCGCGTCCCACGAGGCCGGCTCCACGGCCTTGCCATGCCTCGGGGCGAACGAGCCCTTGGCCCTCTTCCATCTGGCAGCGGCCGGAGGGGCGACAGTCCTCCTCAAGGCCAGCCTCGTGCAGCCTCGCGGTCGGAGAGCCCGCGCCAAGTGCGGACAGGCAAACGGGAGTCTGCCCGCGGGCATGGTTGACGGATCGAGGGGCCCCAGGAGGAGGGCGCAGAGGACAAGGAGGAGATGCTGCTTATTGTCGGCGGGACTTCATGGGCAGTGCGACGGCCGGGCAGAGCCTCAATTTCTAGAGGGTCGAGTCGTTCTCTCGGTCGGCGCCAGGATACAAGTGGTAGAGCAGTCGGGCAAGAGTCACGGTCGCAGAGTGTCTTGTATTGGCCAGCAGCAGCAGCTTGAGCGCCGTCTGTCGGGGCATTCCGCACCTACCCGCCCGGGTTCATGTGGGGCAAGCACTACACGCACGCTCTTTCCACATGTCACGCAATTGGCGGGACAGTACAAGTCGTTTGTACTATCACCAACAGCCACGTCAACTTCAACAGTACCATGGCAGCAATCGTGAGAGACCCTCCACGCACAGGACGACAGCTCATTGCTTCCTTGGTCAATGTTGTTCGCGAGTCGACTGGTCCAGACGCGTTCCAAGAGACATTGTCGCGTCTGGGACGAGACCATGGTCATGAGACATGGTCTCGTCAATGACGGCCACGTCCAGCGCCACTCGCGATATCAACTCTGCCTTCCTGTGCACGCCGCAGAGCGCTGCTCTGACCTCTCCCAATGCCCGCCGCAGACGTGGAACCGCTCCGCTTCACCGGACGAACCCAATATCCAGCTCCTCCCTCGGTTACTTCACCGCACAGACTCGCGGCACTCGCGTATCAAGACGCTTCTTGGTTCGCTACCTAGGTACCTTGCCATTCCTCGCGACGCTCCTTGGCTAAAATTGTACTTCGTATCCGTCAACCGTAAAGTACAGCCTGTTACCGATCCTCTTCCCCAGTCCTGGAACCGCCCAATCCACTCCTGATAGACCCCAGCAACCCAAACAGTACAGGATCTTGATGGAGCTAAAGACTAAGAATTTACCATGAGAAAATATGAGGAAACCATTCTCCGCAAACCCAAGTCCCCGGATTCCCAAAAGCTTCCCCGTTTTGCCCTTTTTGAGGCCTTTGTTTCCCCCGCGTCAACACGTCGTCCACTTTCGTCCACTGGGAACCTCGACAAGCCCGTGTAAGGGATACCCAGTTTGATAATGTTCCATCCGTCGCGTTGCAAGTCAATGATTCACATGTCCGCTTTGTCCTCCCACTCGTGTCATGTATTAGAATAAGTATAAAGCTGTGCCATATATGTTTCATGAGAATGTTTTTTTTTTGCGGTGGGACATTATCTATAGCGCTTCAGTCAAAGTCGATGATGATGCATGCTGCTGGCACATCTGCTTCTTTGCCTGGCAAAACGGGTTGGCGTGTGTCGTCATAATACAGTCGGAATATATTGAGGCGGCTGGCCGGAGCCGAGTGTCGGTGTCGGCAATTACTCTTGAGCGACCCGTGGTTGAGCTTGGGCCGCCATGCCCCCGGGTCCCTTCTTGAGGGACATCTTGTCAGTCTCATCGGGGTAGCCGACGGCGCTCGCGTTGGTGCTAGGGGAGCTGCTGCTCTGAGGGCTATTGGGCTCGTTGGTCAGCAGGGGCGTGCCGGTCAACGAGTTGGCGTCGGTATGTGATGAATTCTCGCTCTTGACCGAGGTAGCCCCGGCTCCGAGACCGAGCAACTTCTCCAATGCCTGCAGTTGCCGGGTCGAGCCGTTCTTCTTGAGAGCCAAGAATTGAGGCTTGATGTCCTCAACCAGAATCTCCCGCTCGCTGCCTTGAAGCTGGCCCAAGAGTTTTTCTGTTGTGTGTCAGTGTGTTGATCACGAGACCATTGACATGGCAAGCGACTTACGAATCACATAGTTGCCGTATTGGTCGCGCATCATTTGCTGCAGAGGGTTCGTCCCGTCGGTGCCCGGGTTGGTGAAGATCTTGCGGATGGCGACTCGCTGCTCAGGCGTGCCGTGCTCGATGCACTTCTCGACCACGTTGGATGCAAACTTGTGCTTCGAAAGAGCCAGGAGCTGTGACATGACCAGCTCAATCATCGCCTGACTGTCTATCTGATTGCCGTTCTGGATGACGTGCTGAGCGACATAGTTGCCATACTGGTCCGTAATCAGAAGCGGCGCCGACGCGTGCAGCTCACGCATGATGTCCTCCTTGTCGGCGTCGGTTCCGTGCTCGAGCATGCGCTGAATGACCCGGCAGCCGTAGGTATGCGAGGCGAGACCAGTGACCTGACCGCGGAGGGCGTCCATGATGAAGTCAATGTACTCGCGAGGGACGAGCTCAATAATCTTTTGCACCACATGATTTCCGTTCTGGTCCCGCGTGACCCTCAGAATCTCGGGCTCCAGCTCCTTGGTCAGTTCAGCCTGCTGTTCGACGAGGACATGCTCGAGGGCTTTCTGGACGACTCGGCAAGCGTAAACTTGAACCGACAGGTCGACGACCTTGCCCTTCATCTTCTCCGCCAACACCTTCTTCTGGACCTGGTTGCCGTGCTCAAAGAACTTTTGTACCACGTAGTTGCCAAAGACGTCCTTCATGAGCTGGATCGCATTAGGCTCAATCTCGCGGAAAACCTGCTCCTTCTCGTCGCTGTTGGCGGTCTCGAGCTTCTGCTGAATGAAGCGGGACCCGTGCTGGTCGCCACTGAACTCGACGACGTAATTGTAAATGTCCTTGAGCTCGTATCGCTTGCTCGACTTGTTGCTCAAACGAAACTCGTCCAGAAGGGGGCTTCGCATGCTCTTGCCGGGGTCTTGTTCCCGCGATGGGCGCACTGGGGGCATGTTGGCGCCCAGCGAGTACCCATTATGCATGGCGTGAAGACCATAGCTGGCATTCAAGGGGTGCTGGCGGAAGATTTGGTTATACGGGTCGAGGAAGTTGGGCGTGTACTGGGCCGGGAGGCTGGAATACGGAAAATGGCTGGGGAAGAAGGACGGAGCGTAGCTGGGAGGAAATTGCTGGGCAGGCGTGCGTCGCTCGTAGTCTGAAGATCTGTTGTCTCGCGAGCCCGGCCGGGGCCAGACATCTGAAGATGGGCCGTATCCTCGGGGGCTGTTGCCGGAATCGAGTCGGTAGCTGGAGGTGGGAGACACCCTCTCCACAGGGGACCGCTTGATGGCACCATACTGTGCGGCGAGGACATCGGAAGACAGCTCCATGCCAGAGCCATACCTCATGCCGTTGTTCTCTCCAATCCACGGCTGGGAGCCCGGGTTGAGCTGGAAGGGCTGTTGTTGGCAAGGAGTAAAGGACGAGCTTCCACCAGGGCTATCGAGGGCCATGCGCCGGCTGAACTGCAGAGACATGTCGTCGTCGAGCTGCTTATTAAGGTTAAAGGCACGCTGGTTGGCGCTCTGAGTCGAATAGGACGAGGCGTGGTTGGATGTGATTGGTCGCTGGGACTGCATCGAGTTGCTCGGAGTATGTCCACGATACAGATCCTGGTACGCAGGGGAGTTCTGGGAATGGCGGGAAGGAGGCAGGCTGCCGTCGCGATGGTTCGAGAACGAGCCAATCGAGTCCATGTACGCCGTGGGATCTTGAACGCCGCGCTTCTGGGTGGAGAAGGCACCGTAAGCATTTGAGTCCCCATAGTTGTTCTTCATGACGCCGATGGCGTTGGACTGGTGGTCAAAGTAGCCGGAGCTCGCAGAGAGGGCGCTATCGCGGGTTCGGCTGGGAGACGTGCTGACGGATCGACCCGGGTTCTCAGTGTTCCAAGGCGTGGAGCCCCAGACGTCGGCCTCGGAGTTTGCATTGAGGGCGCTGGAGCCCGAGGGGCTGTCGTCGGAATCTGGGGGTGGCGTGAGCGAGGAAAGGCCCCGAGAGGGATCAGGGAGGCGACTGGTCTGCGACGAACCTTTGGAGCCGATGGACCGCTCGCGGGCGCTCGACAGGGACGAGGTCCAGATGTTTTTGTTCGGGTAAAGGTTTGAGCCCGGAAAGCCCGAGCCCATTGGCTGCTGCGACTTGTCGTTGGACCCGGGGGGCATGGTGAGGTTCGGGAAGCCCCTCGATCGCGTCTGCAGAGAGGGGAGGGAGACTGGTCAGCGGAGGATGCGGACGAGGACGAAGAGTGAAGGATAAGAAGAAAAAACAAGATTCGATAGAGAGGCAGGTCTGCGTGAACAAAGAAGCCAAGAGCGGGCGTGCCGCTTGTGTGGAGTCTGGGATTCCGGGAGGGACCCCAGATCAAACTAAGGCTGCTGCTAACTTGGTGCAACCTTGAGACACACACGAGCCCCCTCTGGCGGTCGAAGCCACCAGGCGGCGCTAGCAGCGCTCGGGTAAGGCTCTGGCTGTAGGGATTGGGGGAACTCGGGCCTCGGTGGATAGGCTCAGGAGGGAAAAAAAGAGAAGAAAAAAGAGGCAAAGCGTGGCGGGACGGAGAGCGAAGCGGAGGGGGCCAATGGTGGAATAAACTTACAGTGGAAGCCATGGCAGGGGCGAGAAAAGAACAGAGTTTAGAGGCTGGTCTTTTTTTCTTGCTGCGACGTGGCTGCCCGTGTTTGAGGCTGCGAGTGCCCGAAACCTTGGTGACGCCAAAAAAAAAGATGGACCCGCGCAACAGGTTCTTGCACGCGAGTTGCAGCGCTGTGCAGGGAGCAGCAGCAAAGCGGCCAAGGGTGCGGGACAAACAGGCACAGTAATCCCACTTAGGTAGGATTCGACGGGGATCTGCCGTGCGTTGGATGGAAACCGTGAGGATTCTAGAGATGCCGCGTATGAAGCTCGACTCTTCTCGTCGTCCCGTGTCTGCCTGTGGCGGAATGATCTCCTCTACCAGGTCAGGGAAAGCTGCAGAGCTGACATTCGTCAGTCAAAAGGTATCGGCAGAGCGAGACGAGCGAGAATGATGATTTTTTTCTGGATCAACCAAGAAGCCGCCCCTATGAGTGAGCGCACGTATGGGTGGTGGACAGTGCAGCCCAGCCCGCAGCCACTAGGAAGGACCAGGCAAAGGCGGACAGGGTGAAGGGGAAAAAATAAATCGGGGCGGCGCCGCTGCGGCCTGCACTTGTAAGGCTGACGGCCACGGCAAGGCAGCACGTCGAGACAGGGATTCTCGATGGTGCATGTGCTGTGTGTGTGTATGTGTGTGCTCAGGGCCATGCACAGTAGACAGCGGGCGACGGTGGACGAGACGGCATATATACATGTGTGATGATGCATGTAGGTACCGCGCGTGTGGTGTTGGAGGGGAGCACAGGCAGGAAAGGAAAACCTTGGAAACTCACCAGAAACTTGACAAGGCGGCGCGTGAAACAGAGGCTTGAGGGGTCCCAAGAGTTGGAGTTGGCTGTGTTGCACGAAATCAAGGCTCGACCCGACGTTGTATGTGCTCAGAGTGGTAGCAATGAGGATGCACTGGTGATTGCGGATGCTGAAGCCGGCTCGATTAAGTAGGCGCGTGTATAAGACGGCATGTACAGAGTCGATGATCGGATTATGGGAGCCGAAGCGACAGACGGGCCTTTTGCTTGCAATTATTATGTGACAGGGTGCCGGGCGGCGGCGAGGTTGACGGTGGGGTGAGACCCAAAGGCGACAATGTCCACTATGTAGAGAGAGGAAGAGGCGAGGATAGCGGTGACCAGAGTGGCGAAAATGGGGGCGACGAGGCCAGATAGATGTAGGTCGGCGGCCAGGCGGGGGGGAGGCAAGACGCCAGCGAGGCAAAGCGTCCTCCAGGGCAACCAAAAGTGCCTTCCCAAAGTCCAGTTTCCGATAGCCCGGAATGCACGTGGAGAGCGCTGTCGAAAGGAGACACTCCTCGACGTCCAGGGGTAATATGCCTGAGGAATGATGGGCGAGACAAGCTGCCGAACCAAGGGAGGGGGGGGAGTGATGGATTCTTCGCAGCGGCACCCACACACGCAGCACACGCTCTTTTTATTTCTACACGGGAGCCCTTGTCCCGATAGAAACACCTATGCTGGCCCGCGCACTTCCCCGAGCCATGTGCGGGACAAGCTTAAAAGAAGGAGCGGGAGGCGCCCATGGGCAGGCAGCAAGGCGAATGGCGCAAGAGAGACGAGACGGAGACGCTCGCGTGAGTGTTGCTGAAGCTACACCAGCGTGATGCGGCGGCACTGGCGTCGCACGGCCAACAGCACAAGGGTGTCACGGGGAGGGCAGAGTATCGACAAAGGAGGAGTCGGAATATTGCTCTCGCGAGTGCCAGAGGAGGCGGTTCAAGGGATGACATTTGCATGGCGGCCAACCAGAACATTGAATTTCCTAGGCCGCCTACCTTATGGCTTGCCTATGGCCTACAGGTACCTCGCCATGGGCTGTTGAAGAATCGCGCAGGCCGCTAGACTGGGCAGCCACACGCCCCCCCGGTCCCTTTCCCCCCTCTCCCCCACCTGGAGCCGGCACCTGCCATCAATCTTTCCCACCCGATCAGATCAATCCATCCTCGTTTGCTCGACCAGCTATCCAATTCCCGCTCTCCCTCGACGCCTCGCCGCGAGCTAAAGAGTCCCGAGACATTGAAGACTCGGCAAGTAACAAGAAAACATGCAAGCCCCAGATCTAACCCTCATTGTCGCGGCGACGCGCAACATGGGCATTGGCGCCCACGGCACCATGCCCTGGACTGGCCTGCGCAAGGAGATGCAATATTTTTCACGCGTCACGACCAGGCTGCCGCCGCAGGTAAGCCTCGCTCCCCATCTCGGGTGCAATAATGAGCCCGAGGACTGATTTGAGTCTCATCGCAGGCCCCCGCCGGAGCCGTCAATGCCGTCATCATGGGCCGCAAGACGTGGGATACAATCCCCAACAAGTTTCGCCCCCTCAAAGATCGCCTCAATATTGTCATTAGTCGATCCGCTCCTCCGCCTCCCGCTGCCACTCAGACGCAATCGTCACCGCCATCGTCCGCATCGCCGTCCAGCTCTCGCATCCCCATCGACGAGCCCCTCCGCGTCCCGTCTCTCGAGCACGCACTAAGCTACGCGCGCGCTCGCCACGCCGACGGCGCCATCGCGCGAGTCTTTGTCATGGGCGGCGCCCAGATCTACGCCGCCGCCCTCGCCGCCGAGTGCAAGTCGGCGCGCCGCATCTTGCTCACGAGAATCGAGCGTGATTTTGACTGCGATACGTTTTTCCCTCTGGACCCGGCGTCGGGCGAGCGCGCAGATGCCTGGGTGCGCCGCACGCCGCAGGACCTGCGCGAGTGGACGGGCGAGACGCTCGACGACTTGCACAACGAGGAGGCCGGCACGCCGTACGAGTTTGAAATGTGGGAGCGGCAAGACTCATAGACTTCCGTCTGTGACGAAGCATGAGTATCACACCAGGACCGTGATGACGCGGGCGCAAAGTGAGCCATTCTGCGGCAGACCTGGTGCGTCTCGAAGTGATACACACATATACTGTATATACAAAGTACTGCACACTAAGATGGCAGAGTCGGAATTCGAGATACCCCTACTCAGGCGTACTTTGCAGCAATATATTCACCCGTCGTTCCTTGAGGGGAATAGGCTTGTGGAGGCAATGTCGTCTATCCCCTGATTTCGAGGCACATTTTTGGTACCACTGCAACCGTGCAATAAACGATCCGCTGCCCGCTAGCCTTTTCGCGAAGCCCTTGAACTCGAGTCGAAGGGAACCAAGAATCAATACTACGTGCCATTGGCAAGATGTGCGTCGACGGCGCGAGGGATCCTATACGTACCTCTGCTGCCCAGGGAGTCGTCCACGCGAAGCGGCAAGGCGCGTACCCACCGGCAGGCACCCGAGCCGCCAAGCGCATGTGGGGCGCAGGCAGCGGCCACTGCCGACGACCACTTGACGAAACAGCGCCTGCAGTACTTGGTGGCTGCCCGCACAACGTTTGTCCCTCAGCCTGGAACTCGTCTAGGCCTAGCCCTTTTTCTGCATCGACAATCAAGACCTCCAACAACTACAGGCAGGTCGTTGCAAAGAAACACCTGCCGCACAGGGAAAGGCGACGAAACCCGGCCAATGAGCGAACGCAAGCGCACGAGTGACATATCCAAGCCTCGTGCTGCGCTATTCTTCGCCCCGCCTGTTTGCTAGCAAAGGGCCAGGTGCGCAGCAGCCTCGTCAGGGGCCAAAGTTACGTTTCCGCCTCGCGAACCCACCGGCTTGCTTCTCGTAGAGCGCGGTGCATCACCAGCCCGGTGCCACTTGTCGTGTCCGCGCCTGTAAGCTTCGAAACCTGGGTCACGTTGCCTCCTGGATCCGGTCCTTGGTTTGGTTGTACCTGCCCCAACGAGGTGCCGTAGACAGCCTCGCGCCCCTGAGGCGACTTGGAAGCGCAAGCCACTTGAAGTGCGGCCTCGTCAATCATGTGCGCGCCCTCGCGAGGAGCTTGCGCAAGTTGCGGTCCAAGGCCAGAAGCCACAAGAGCATCCGGGTTCGCAGAGAATTGGACACACGAGGCATCAAGGCTCCTGGATGGTGGGATGCAAGGTTTTAGGGACATGTGGGTGAAAAATCGGAGACGGCGCCGTCGAGCGCTAGCGAAGCGGCCACCACGAAACGAAACACACGAGACTTTTGCATTGGGCTGGGATATTGATGGAGGCTCCAGGCAGAGTTTAGCAGCAAGCAATCACGAAACCCCTGCGCCGCCCCTAGCACGTCACGCTCAACGACATACACTCGCGCAGCAAGCCAGGACAGACTTTGATGGCATGAAATTTTCAAGAGCCAAACAAAAAATCGGAACAAGAGAGCCGTTGGGGGTTTCTCATCAATGCCTCTCCCCCCCCTCCCCCCAACCTGTAAGCTAGCCGGGTCTCGTCGCCCTTCTGGACGGCGCAAGCGAGCTACAAGTTGTCGCGGAGGGGGGGACCCAAAGAGCCAAAGAGGGGGTTTTCCTCTTTGAACTCGTGAGTGGAGCGCACCATCAGATACCCCGGCCGGCAGTCGGGCCGCACCCACCCCGCACAGTGTGTGTGTGAGAGTACCTCGCCGCACTCCATGCTCCCGGTGCGTTGCGAGGTACCGCTCCTAAGCTTGTCCACTCCCGTCACCAGCTGCATCGCGGCCATGGCATTATTCGCCATCCATCATCGTCGTCACCACCCACCCCTTCCCAAACGTCCGCCCACGGCACTCGCTCCCCCCCTCCCTCGGGACTGGCCCGGCAGAGACAGGAAAAATGCCCGCCCGATCTAAAGAGAATCTGCGCGACGATACCGGTACTTTGCATTTTATAACATGGCCTGCCCCCGCCCCCCGCCCCCTTTGTTCCGGCCCCCGTCTCATTGGCGGCGTGTGACCTGGGCAGAACCCCAAGGGCCTGCAGACAGATTTACATACACTCAAGGTGACAGGGCAAGCCGGTCGTTGGATCTTTGCGTGAGAGAAATAGATTCCTCGACGCCATCGCCCCGTGCTTCATGCTCCGGCCCGCGAGACGCGCGCATCCAGAGGGGGGGTCCGCAACCGGGCTCCCGTTTGCTGGCCCTGACCAGCTGCCGTCTCGTGCAAACTCCTTGATTGCCGTTCTTGTAAGCCCAAGCACAACGCATGCATGGCTCCCTGCAAGACTTCACCACTCCGAGTCCGCCCCATCACCCGAAACCTTCACGTCAAATACAATAACGGCCATTCCGTCGAGCAGATTGCCCGGCGGTAATTGACCCGAGGGCTACCCCGGCTGTCCCTGTCGAACATTCCTCTAGTAAATAATGATTACTCTGCACTTGGTATTGCCTTGGCATTTTCAGCATCAGATTCCCACCATGGACAAATCGCTTTCTTTTGCCTGCCGCCGACCCTTGAAGACATGTCGCCCGTCCGGAATTACGTATCCAACTTTCGTGGGGTGCCGGTAGCAAAGGCCCGTCTTCCCTCCCTCCAACCAGTCCTCATGGCAAACGGGTTCGAGGGAGGGACGACATTGAATAATGCGCCCTCAAATATGCATTTGGTCGTCATGGTCTTTGCGTGCTTGAATTCCTATTAGACGTCGTGTCGCCCTCGTCCAAACTGCCCTCTTGGTTCCCATGGTCGTGCTCCCATATTCCGTCCCCTTCGCCCTGTCCCCTCTGAGCCGATTGCTTCGGGTTTCGCATTCAAGCACAGGTATTGTATAGCATACGACTTGCCGCCTTTCTTCCTTGTCCTCGGTCTGCCGCAGGCCGTTGAGCCCTGTGTGCCATGTCACACTTGACTTCAACCCATTGTCTAGCACCACCATGACGGCCACTTTCGGTATCATCACGCGACCCTAGAGTCCGACGAGACGAGAGCGCTTCCATACAAGCGCCCCGAGGGGCTTCCAAGGAGGCACACTTCTCACTCTAGCTCATCTCACTGCACCTTTGTCGCCTACATTCTTTGCCATCAGCTCGAGAAACGTCTGCGTCACCACGGCTGGGCTTCGTGGAACTAAAGGGCTAGCATATTAGTCGAGGCCAGCATTGGTTGGAATGCTATGCACTTCACTTGACCATCGCGGGGCAAGACGGCCGTCTATCCTCTCCATCTTGTATCGCCTGTTTCATCCAAAGACAAGTTTTCATGATCATGTCTACTAGGAAAGCACTGCCACGGCACGTCATAACCAAGTTCGATGGGGGCATCATGGTCAACACGCTGTGCCACATGTACGCGGGATGGCACGGCCGACCGTTATGGAACGATTCAGGATTCAGAACTTGCACCCTATCGTTGCAGGTTCCGTGACCGTTCCGTCTCATGGTTGACGTGACTGGCCTCGTCAACCGACCAGACGCACAATACGAGGTCTCCAGTATGGGTCACCATAACGTTCAAGAGCGGCCCGTTGCAGGGCCGATCAAGAGTGCCAAAGCCAGGATTGGCAGGTCACTCCCGGATGTGGCGTCATTCAGAGCGCGTGTTTGTCAGGCTCCACATAAGGCGAAGATGCATTCACGCGTGCTCGAGCGGCAAATAGATTGAAGAAGAACCGGATTCATTAGAGCAAGCTTGCGGACAGTCATGAATCGAAATAACCGCATGCTGAGGTGGTATTCGGCTTGAGAAACTACTGTACCGGCCTTCCGGGCCGGACTCAACTGCAAGCCCACGAGCATCAGTTCTGTGCGGAGGAGCAACGATCTAGCAGTAGCAAACCTGTTTTAGCCGCCAAAGCTCGTTTCTCGGCCTCGTGACGCGATATGGCGGCTCCAGGCGGCGAACGGGTGTAGTGGCCGACCGAGACGGCGCCGGCGCTTGTCCAGGCTATTGCTGCAATGCAGCAACACCCAGGCGGCCAAGGCGTGGAGAGATCGTAACGCATGGATGAGCATCTAGGCGAAGGCGCGAATGCCGGCGTGCTCGTGCGATAGGCCCTGTTGGTAGTCAGTGTATCCGCCTGTGTCGTGGTCTCTAAAACCAAGGCTTTTGACTGCGGCCAGACTCGTGGTGACAATGTGCGGCGGGCTCGGGTGGGAGCCAGAAGCCCATGGCTGGATGCTGCAAATGCACATCTCCATGGTGAACTTGAATGAGTAAGGCGCGGTGGAAGGTGACATGGCTCAGGCTGTGTTTGGCGAACGAGAGACGCCATTGCCTTGCATTGGCGACGAATGCCCCCAATATTGAGTATGACCTGCCAGAGTCGAGATTGGCCATGGAACATGGGAGGTTCTCAGCCGTCCCTTTTCATTGTGCACTGGGTCGCCATGATCAGATGTCGGCCGAGTCGATACGCCAGACACCACGGGCCTCACACTCCAGGTCATTGATCACATTGCTCCATGCGGACGAGATGGCATGAGGGACGCTTGTCTTCAATGTCGACCATCTTGGCTGCGAGCTTTGAGGTCAGCGAGCTTTGAAGTCACGGCGCCTTGTGGATGGATTCGGGGGTTTCAAATGAGCAAGGTGCGCATGATGCGAGAGACATGCGCGGCGGAAGGCAGGATGGCCTGGATTGCAGAAGGGTCATTGAAGATTGAATTCAGCCTGACGGACAAGAATTTGGCTAACCAGCGAGTGAGATAACGGTGCAGAAGGATCATGAGAAAGGTCCATACCTGCCTCGATGACAGAGGGCTTCATGCAAGTTGTGTTCTTCTAGTGCATCCATGGAGGCTGTGACGCTTGGAGACGAACAAGTTGTGCGTGTGCGGTTCGTATTCCAACAGCACCGAAGGACATGCCTGTATTGAGAGAGAGTCAACGAATACGAACATCTGGTGGTTGCATGGAAGGAGGGAAGGGTCGAAATGTACCGAAAGAAGTGGCGCAGACAATAGGTCGGCAAGGGTGAGCGAAGCGCGCGCCAAGCTGTCGTCTCAGGTTCTTCTTTCTCTCATTTCTTGCTTTTCATGATCGCCCTTGGTATTGAGTGGTCTAAAGAGGAAAGGGTCCATGGTTTCCATGGGTTTGGTGTGTTGAGCGGCGGTTGTGGTGGTTGCATTTCTTCCTTGTAACCGCCGGCGTTGGGCGGTGCGTCGTCTCTAGCGCCCGTCGGTTTGAAGTTGAAGCAGGTGAGCAATGCAATACGGCACGCATGCGCTCGTGTCTGCATTTGGGCACTGCGTTGGTTCTCGCGAAGGAAGGCAATTGAGATCCGGCTGCCTTGATGTCAGCAATGTGAAATGGGCAGCGTCATACACATTCAGCATGGCTCTTTCGAGCCGCTCACTTTGGATTATGAGCGCGTTGCAATGCGATGGAAGATTTGAGTGAATTAAACCCAGTTGTATTCGTATTCAGTGGCAAGGTCTCACTTGGAATTTGAGGAGCGAATCGAAACCAGAGAATCGCCGGGCGCAGCAAAGGAGGGACAGACCCGCTCCAAGAAGTGCGGCGTTTTACTGGCTGGCGGCTTTCATGCGGTCCAATTTCTCTCGTCGCTGGCTGCGTGGTGCTCAATAACGGTGGCTACTCTATCGGGCCCTGCGCCGGAAGCCAGTGGCCGAGATTTCCTGCACACCATCAGGACAGGTTCTTGCGAGGGACGATCCTGCATCAAACAACGC
This sequence comes from Hirsutella minnesotensis 3608, assembly GCA_000956045.1. Classification (NCBI taxonomy): domain Eukaryota; kingdom Fungi; phylum Ascomycota; class Sordariomycetes; order Hypocreales; family Ophiocordycipitaceae; genus Hirsutella; species Hirsutella minnesotensis. The sequence goes on along the minus strand of KQ030540.1, from coordinate 52,668 downwards.
ACGGCGAGCGAGCGTGGTCGGCGCACCAATACTGTATGCTCGTACCTGCATGGTCGTGCAGGGTCGTCCTGCAGAAGAGAGAGTGGGCGCGAGTAAGCTTGACTTGAAAGACGCAAGGGACGAGAGGGCGAGCAGCGCGTCGACGTGAAACGGAGCATCTAGTACGTATGCACACGGCAACGTCATGATCTCGTCCATGGTGCAACGGAGAGGCTCGCATGGAAGAAAGTGACAGGATGGCAGCACGTCGCCGGAAGGCGTGAATGTAGTGGGGGCGGAGGAGGCGAAGGAGGCGGTGGACGATGGCGGCGTGGCTCGGACCCTGAATTCCAACGTCCAAGCAAGTGCCTCCTGCCCCCTCTTCCTGCCTGTCCTGCTCTTGATGCGACGATGTAGTACGAAGTACTTGTGCACATGCATGCAAGGTGGGCAAACAGGCCGAATTTGTCTGTTACCGAGAGCAAGGGGGAAGTCGCAGTTTAATACAGTACAGATTCCCTTGCATTAGCACGCCGGCTGCCTACAAAACGATAACGTTTATTGAACAATTCTACGAATAACCACAAACAGTCGGTCAAGTAGACGCGTAGTCGAAAGATTCGAGCTCATGGGAGTCTCGAGGACGCCGAAACATCCTAATGAGTCTGGTCTTGGCCAAGCGTCATACAGTACAGTATCTTCTCAACCTTGCTGGCAATCACCCCAGTGGCTCTTAACTGTAATCGAAGACTGCCACGTCCTCTTTAGGCCTAGCCAGGGGAAGAGCAAGCGCTAGCGTCTAGAGCACGTCCCCCCAATTGGCTCGCTGCTTGTCTAGGTCGTGGCGAGCGGCCAATCGAAGCCCTCCTGCCCCTGCACCGCCCGCCTTGCTCCTTCTCAACCCCACCGTCGAGCAGCCCTCATTTCCCGCTTTTCTTGTCGTTTTTGGTGCTCGATTTGATCTCCACCCGCCCGCCCGTCACCCGGACACAACGGGACCGAGAGATTCATCACAGTGACAATGCTCCACAAGTCCCTCTCCGCCTACCCAACGCCTGAAGAGGTACGTTGCAATGCGTCCAATCTACCTCCCAGATTTGTACATTGTAGTCGCCCCCCCACTGGCCATCCCCTACCGTCCGCTAAAGTTGGGCGCTTCGACCTGGCAGCAACCGCATGGGCGCGGAATGCAACGGTTTGGTGGACTCGATTGCTTGCCCGCGCGCTGGGGCCGGCCGCCTGTCCCCTGAACGCTTTGTTTTTTCGCTTCTCCCTGTCTTGCTCTCTTGCAGTGTGTGGCCGACGAAACCGCCTTCTTTTCTTCTCTGCCCCCCCTCTCCTCCCATCGTTCCATCTCCATCTTCGTCCCAATTCAGCATTCTTTCACATTGCGAAGGCGGCTCTTCGCGTCGCGTTGCCCATGACGGCTTTACCACGCTCCTTCGTCCTTTAATCCTTCTAACTCTCTCTCTCTCCATCTCTTTTATTCCAAACCAACAGACTATCTAGGTAGCTCTGGTTTACTCACTCGCCAACCAGACGGAAGCCCCTCTCTTTGGATCGTCGGCTTCATTCCTTTAGCCGACCTCCGTCCAATCCTTCCTACACCGTCTTCAGCTAGCCTGTCGACGCATATCCGATTCGCCTCATTCTCTGGCTCAGTCGCGACGGCCATTGTCATCGCCACTTCTTTTCCCACGCAGGGTCTATTTTAGGGTTCCCATCGGCGTATGTGTCTCTGCTCTATTGTTCCCTCCTCCCTTTCCCTTTGCCACATTTTGGACGGCGGCACGAATTTCTCCATTTCGGATTTCAGTCGGCCGCACTCGCAAAGAGAGGCTGGGCGACCATCCGTGACACCACCACACAATGGCCCCAACCCACCTGCGCGCCTCGGCGCGGAATGGACCTGGCGATATCAAATCGACGGCCGCTCCAAGAATGAAATATCAATTAATCGCGAGGTCATGGCATAATTCATTGATAAACTAACGCGTCGACTACCTGCTGCAGACCTCCCCTTCATTTATTATCGACATCGCCCTGGCAATACTCTGTCCTGGCCATGCCTCCCACCAATCTCTTGCGGCGTTACGCCTCGGATCTGTTGGCAAATCACCACTCCCTATTCTCTCGCAGCGCCGATATGCTGTCATCCGCCGCCCTGGACGAGCCCTGGAGGCCCACCGCCCCTTCCCGCTTCGCCGCACCCTCTTTCGCCGATCTTCGGCGTCGTCAAGTCGACAAGCGCGCTGACGCCAGCGATGGCTCCGACCGTACCATCAACTTGATGCTCATCGTCCTTGGCCTCGTCTTTTTCGCCCTTGTCCTCGTCGCCCTTCTTGTTTTCTTCCGCCGTCGCAGGCAAAGGCGTCAGCGACAGGGCCTGCCGACTTACAGCGAGGTATCGCAGGCCTCGAATCCCCGTGGCTTGACCATCGAGACGGCGCACAACGGTCGCTCGAGTATTGTCTACATCGGACGCGATGGTCAACCCATGCTGCAAAATCCAAATTCGCCCCCGCACTCTCCCGATAACGTGCCCGAGATTCATATCACCTTTCCTGACGAGCACGACCACCAGGGCCGCCCGCAGAGCGGCCGCAGGCTTGTTGTTCGAGTCGGCGACAATGCGACCGTCGGCCTGGAGCCTATGCACGACGACGAGCAACTCCCGGCATATGAAAAGGAAGGCAAGGGCCAGTTTCAGTCCATCGACATGGACCAGATTGGCGGATTAAAAGAAAAGGATCGCACCGTTTTCCAATAGTTACTTCATCGCCATCAACTCTTATGGACCGCAACACCGCAGCATCCAAGGAATGATTTGGACTTGGTATCCTTACAGCATAGCCAGTATGGCGATTGCTCGGGTATCACTGCTTTTACTCGAGGCGACTCATGAGACGCTTCATTTTTCCCGATTCGAGTGTTCTGCATCTTTCAGCATGGGTTGCGGCATCCTGCCGTTTGGTTTCTCTTTGTTTCCCGGCTTTGACGAACAACTCGACAACACTCATACACAACACGCATCTCTCAATGCGTACTCGATATCCCGAAAAGGCCCGTGTTCGCGTTGGTTTCGGTTCCAGACCGTGCCTCCCAGCTGCAGGTGCCGAACATGAGGGGATAAAGTCAGGAGACCGCCAACGTATATACAGGGCAGACTCGTCTGAGAGCTGCCCGCGCGACGGATACGGCATTTATCCCTTCAATATGCGCAAGGTTCAATATTCGTAATTGTACCTTGATAGTACATCGCCCTGGAGATTTTGTGGCAATAGTTATATATTCTACTTGTATCATAGTAAAAGTACCTCTGCTTGCCCTCACCTGTTTATTTCTGATGGCCACGAGTACTTTTCACACCGATTTCTCTATACTTAATTCTTACATGGGGCGTAAGCTACCGTCTTTCTCACGCGTCGTGTCAAGTCTTCCAGCCAGGCACTAAGTATGCACGCGTACAGTATCTCACTTGCCTGTTCGTCGCCAAGGTGGAGAGGCTGGGCCAAGGGGAGGAGAGAGAGGGGGGTTGGCGTCCGCATTCCACCGAAAAAAAAATCAAATACGTAGATTGAGAATGGGGGGATGGCCGTGGCCGTAGAAGGACTGTTTGGAGAGAGGAGGGAGAGGAGAGATTTGGGAGAACCGTGGCGCAGGGGGGAGGCTGGACTGGACACTTTTGAGGCGCGAGTCTCTCGGCTGCTTTTCTCACAATGGACACAAACGTGTGCTGCCCACGCGAACAACTGGGGCCGCAGAATAGGGGACTTTATGCCTAAATCATACACGTTCGTAAAAGAGGTACACGGCCGACGCGGAGGGAATCTCGGGATGCTGCCACTGCCCGGCTTTCAGTTGCTCGAGTTGAGATATTCATCATGGGGTATTCTCCCCCTTCGTTCCATTATGCGTGAGACTGCGTGTACTTTGCCAAACGCCGCCAACGGTATTCTAGTGGGCTATCTTGAAAATCGTCCTCTCCAATGGCGCACTGCAGCCACAACGGGTTGCTCGTGCGATGCTCTAGATCCCCCAACGCTCGCGCTTCATATGCTTGAAAACATTTCCCTGCAAGAAGGCTCCGCAGCCATCCCGAGCTCGTCAGTGATAAGTACAAAACGCCAATCCATATGCTTCAGCCACGGCGCTCAAAGCTCGAGCGTCCATAGCCCTGGTGAAATGCCCTGCTTGCTCTCGTGGGATTAGCTAGCACCGCACGATGCATCCCGACACTTGCAGCCGTCTCCACGCCTTGTTATTGTTCTTGAATGCGGATGCAGGCGCTCTCAACCGTAGCCTGCTTGCTGACCGTAGTTATGAGGGTCGGCATGGCCATTGGCAAATTGGCCGCCGTATCCATCCACGTACATACCTTGCTGTCCCAAGGTAAATGTAGGGCTCGGTCCTGGCGGCGCATGGTGGTACATGGCCGGGTCGATGCTCCCGCCCATCTGCATTAGGGGCATGTCATTTGTGGGCATCATCGCGGTGGAGTCGGGCAATGATCCTGTCAGATCCCCAAGTCCCATCATGGCATTATCCGACTCGTATATAGATGACATCTCCGAGGGATCTAAAGAAGCTGTCCTGGCTTGCGCGAGCAGCACTGGAATTCCAGGAGTTCCCGGCTCGATGATGAAGCTGCTGGCCGTTGGGCTTGTGTACTGGGGATTGCCGGAGTTCAGGGGCAATTGCGACGCGCGAAACCATCGGTCCGCGTTGCCATCGTCCATGATCATGGCTCGCCTGGATTCCTCCATTGTACCGGCGGCGACGCCCGCGAGCAGTGCGTCGGTGCTAGCCAGACGCTGATCTCCTTCCGACCTCAGACGCCCACTACCATCGGCAGAGCGGTGGTCGACAACCTTTCCGGTCCGGTCAAACTCCTCTACCAAGGCCTGATTTTGATCGTACTGCGCATCCGTTAGCCTTCACGGTCAATGTCGAGGGACAGGGTTGAGAGCTTACCGCCTGCTGTGCCATGTTGAGCAGTCCGCACCACGGTTCTGTGACACGTTGAACTGCTTGGATGAGATAACGCAAATGGGACTCATCAGTCTTGCCAAGTCTCCAGAGCGGCGCGGTAGTCTCTTGGCTGATGTCGCGGAAGAGCTGATATTGTATGGCAATCAAGAGCACTCGTACGCAAGCCGTTCCCACTTGTATGGTGGAGTAGTCGGCCGCCATTTCTTGCTTTCCAGTGTCCCTCATCTGATCCACCTCGTTCTGCACGGCATCACAGAATCGACCAAACGACATGGAGTGCGCGACGGCCTGTTTCTGCGACCTAGCTAGAAACTCGGGCGGTAGCTTGCGCACAATCTCGACGGGGAGCTTCTCCTTTTGACCAGGGAGAAAGATCCGATAAAGCTCAATGTGGCATCCTGCAAGATGACAGTGGAGGAAGACGTATCCCGGACGCTCTGCCATTGGAACATAGCGCGAGATGCTCTGATCGCAGAGGAGGACGTCGGCTGGCAACGAGGAGTGAAATCTTGTGAGTTCGTTCTGCAGTCCGTTGATGTCCGCCATGATCTTGGAGGCGTCGACATATTGCAAATTACTGCTCGACGCTGAGCTGAGTCGCTTTGTGATGCTGCAAAGTCCGTGAGTAGCAGATTCTCGCAAAGTCGGCATGCACTATATGGATGGGCAGGTCCTCATTTTGCAATACTTACACCTGGATGCGATGCCGTAGGTCGATGAGGCGTACTTGGAAAGCGTGCAGGTTGATGGTGCTCGGAGGCTGGGCTGGCTTGTCGTAAAGCTTCTCCGCGACGATGGGTCGATTCTCACGATAGGCGGCCTCATCACAAGGAAGGGGGATCCGCATATTCTCTGGTCGGCAAGAGATGTATTCGTCATAGCCCCCGGCAAGCATACGATCGATGTGGAAAAAGTGCCAGCCAATGCGGCGGAGCGACTCTTGCTGGGCAAAGGTGCGACCTCGTGGGAGAACGTGCCAGTTGAGACGAAGACCAAGCATCAACCTCGATGCGATGCCGAAGCATTGCCAGACTTTTGCAAAAGACCCTTGCACAATGTTGAAGGTGATGTTGAAGGCAAACAGGATGAGCAGCTCGTCGGAAAACTTGTACACGTTTTGGAATAGGTAGAGCTCGATTTGAGTGCTACACTTTTGCGCGAAGTCGCGGCCGGCTTGCGTTGGGTTGACAAAGAGACTGGCGACGGCGCATATCCCCGCGGCATGAACTGGATCTAGCGTACCCGCCTGTGCGGCATGTCAGTTGCCGGACCGAAACGGCAGATGGAGGCATGACCAACGCGTATGTCGCGATACGTGGACTCGGGGTGGATGAAGCCCTGAGAGGGAAGCCAATATACACTGTCCATGTATGCGTCCATGTGCCGTAGAATGAGGTCCTTGCGGGCCAAAAGATCCCTGCACAGACCGGCAGACAGCCAACGGGTCAGCAAAAAGTCGGTTCCAGCCGCAGCTGACGCGAGACAAGACATACTCGGCGTTCAAGTTGGCCATGTCGGTGAGAAGGGTGATGGCACCACCAGTGTTGTTACTGCTGCTACTGCTACTGAGGGTCGGACTGATGATGCCGTCTGAGCGGGCACCAGAGCCCGAGACGGACTGCGGACTATCGATAGACTTGGCCGAGTTTTGGAAGCGAACGTTTGTAAACCTGCGCTTGGCTGGCGTGTATTCGCATGGGAGATTGGCGGCCTCGCATCTTTTGCATCGGGGTAAGTCGCCGGAGCACTTTGTCTTATGAGAGTGACATTGGCTGCAGGCTCTCTGGGCGCGCTTCCTCAGAGTCCCCGCCTCTGTATGGCTATGTGAGGGCGTGGTTCGCGAGACTTATGGTTGGTAGAATTAGCATCGTGCGAGCAGGAGGCGCTGGCCGTGGCGTCTTACCGGACGTTTCATCGTGATCAGTGGCGTTTACGAAGTTGCAAGAGAGCTCAAGCCTAGCGCAGTTGGAACACGGGCCGTTGCCAGGATTGCCAGAGCATTTGACCTGCAAATGAAGTTGATATGTTAGCTTGGGCTTGGTGATGCACGTTATGCGCCAGAGACGGTGGGCGAGGTAGATGGAAAGGCGGCGGCATGAGCCTGCGACGAGGCAATCCACCATGGTCCAAAGCGTATCATGGCAAACTAGGCACGCACCTTGCGTAATCGACAGGTGCGACAGCAGTCGGCCAGGACAGGGGCGGTGCGTCGGCGCTTAGTCGGGGGAGGGGACGGCGCAGAGGCATTGGGTGTAGCATTGGCCGACGAGAGAGCCGCAGGCCCTTCAGCGTCGTGAGCGGCCGGCGAATCCATACAGGGAGAGGATGAGGATAGAAGCGCAGGCGAGACCGACGTGGTCGTCGAGGAGAGGCATGAGGAAGAGCGACAGCGGGCCCTCGATCAAAGGTGGGCGGATGCGCGTCGGTTGGACTCGAGCAGAGGCAAGCGGCGTCGTCGAGCGACTACTCGAGTAGGGTCAGCTCGGCGGTTGTTCGACGGTGTTGCTGGGTAATGGAGAGGTTGCAACTCGGAAGCGAACAATAGCCATTCAGCACGGGAGGACGGGCGGGGAGAAGGCGAATGGGAGACGTCAGTAAGGAAGGCTGGCGTGGCAGATGAAGAGGCAGAACGAGAACCAATAGCGAGCGTATGAGGAGAGAGGTGGAGTGGAGAGGGGGAGAGGAGAGGGAAGGAGAGAAGAGGAGGGGACGGCGATGTACAGATGGCGCCAGACGACACCGACAAGAAAGAGAATGAGCAGCCAGAGGCCAGAGAAGAAGGCTGGAGTAGGATCTGACTGGCTGCGGGCGAGTTGGCTGATGGAGCCGGCTCTCGCCCGACAGTGCCGATTTTGTGGGAGTGGGGAAGAAGCAAGGATTGAACTGGGGGGGGATGTTTTGTTGGTCGCAGTTGTCCAGCGAAGGTGTGGGGAGAGGCGATGGTGGAGGTGGAGGAGAGACGGTGACCGGGACGACGTTGAAGAGGAGGAGGAGGAGGAGGAGGAGGAGGAGGATTGAAGCCTGTCTGTCGAGTTCCCCCCGTGAGGCTCGAAAACGGGCCAAGGAGGAGGGGGAGGGGGAGCGAGAGCAAGAAGAGCACGGCAAGTGCGAGGCAGGTGAACTCGAGTGTCGATACTGTGCGCCTACCTATGCCGGTGCCTTGCTATAATGCTGCCACTTCGTACATACATACAATACAAGCAGACACACATAATTCCAGCATCTGGGCTCGAGGTGCAACAACTGCACAGGTACCTGAAGTGAGAGTGCCGCGAACCCAGAGCATGCCTCTCGCACTGGACAGAGGACCAGTATTTCCGTGGCATTAGCGCGTGTCTCGAGAACAGAAAGTAGCCGATGCGGTACTGTAGCGTCTCGTATGCAAGTGTTGCGCGCCAGTACGTACAGTACGTGCGTGCTCTGGCTAGCAGTAGCGCCGGAGCGACGACGGGGTCCTGAGAGACAGAGAGCGCGAGGGAGCGAGGCAAGAGGGGCGGCGGGGTACAGGCCACGCGGTTGCGGTACAGCTCTGTGTTGTACAGAGCATGCACCGCAGCTTGCAGGTCATTTAGGTACTGTAAGGCACCTTTCGGTGGTGCGCATTACGAATAGACATGAATGCTCTGGGCCGTGACGAGTTGCGCAAGTGCCTCGTCACAGCTCACAAGCGAGGATTCCAGCCAAAGTGACGAGACACGGCGAGGGCTCAAGAACGTGGCAGCAAGGCGGAGGGCCCATACGGGCAGAGACTCAGAGACAGCTCGAGCACAGGCACGTAACTTTAGGTAGAGAGAGTATGTACATGCACCGGAGGTATCTTGCAGCCCCCCCGGTACCAAATAAGCTGAGGTCCTCTCCGAGGAGGGGCGAGGGGTTCCAGATGCCATGCGCCGGGGCAAGAAAAGTACACCACGGCGCGCCCGTGGCTGCGCTGGGGGCGGGCGAGACCAGACCCCTTTGAGAGCCCCAATTCCTGGAGCCTCCCGCTGCAAAGGAACAAAATGGCGACCTAGACCTCGACGCTAGCGCCATCTCGCTTCTCTTTTGGCCCCCATGCCCAAAGGCGACTAGGCCGTCCTGTTCATGGCCTGACTCCGACACGTACTCTTGGTACCGCTCACAATGACTCGGCAGTCGCAAGGCGAACGACCTAGAACGACGGGCGACCTGGGCCTCTGTCGGAGCCCAAAAAAGGATAAAAACCTAAATCGCCGACATCTGCCCGGCCCCCAGGGTGTCGTATCCTGTACTTGGCAGCTCGAACCGCCGGCACTCCCAGGGACTATAGAGCTCAGCTGCGGCCGCCCCAAGGAAACAAAAAAAGACGGACGGCGGCCGGGGCTGCGACGACTCAGCCGGTGGTATTCCCGGCATCAAATGGGATGCCTGTCTCACGGCTCTTGCGCCGCAACAACAAGTGCCGGCTAGGACAAGTCCCGAGAGGACGGTTGGCAGCCGCCGTCGATCCTTCCAGATCAGCGCCAGCTAGCACAGAGGTACCTCGTAGAGAGGGAACGGGCGCAGCCTTTTCCTTTTTTCTTCGTCTTGTCCCCCTTGGCTTATGGCCGCTGCTCGCTCGCTCCTGTAGAGAATTTGTCAGCTACCTTGAAGCTCGGATGCGTGTCAATAACGGCTGGCGCTGTTTCTTGCCAAGCGTCTTGGCTCGCCGGGGCTCATCTGGCGGCAGGTGGGATCATTACATGCCTCGAATAGGACCCATTGCTCCGACATTGTTCTGCCTTGTACTGCATGTACTGTACAGTCTTTTGCTCTGCACAGTACGTGTGTCGTGCTTCAACGGCCTTCGTTTCTGCTTCCACGTACATCATTTTCCATGCAGCCACCAAGCACATACACAATGATTCGAGGCTGTATCGTATGGCACTGTACTGTAAGCAATACCGTGAATCTCAACGTCCGCACGACCAGCTGATTCGGGACTTGCCGGGCACCTCTTTGTTCCGCTCCTCATCCTCTCCTCCGCCCAGCGTCTCCCCTCCCTTTGCTTCTTTCGCCCAAACCCTCCACCCGTCTTCCGCACCCACTGTGTTCTACACATACAGTAGGCATGCAGAAGATTTCCTTTTCGGTTCCCTTGGTCTAACCTATCCCCGTCTGGGGCAAGAGGGCCAGCCCACGGGTCTCGCCTCGGGACCCTTCCGCCCTCAAATCACAGTGCAGAGCGCACGCGCGGAATAATTACCGTGCACCACACGATCGCCTCACGAGAGACTAGACGGAGCGCATACATCTTTGCTCGAGTTTTTGTTTTCCGGCACTCGGCAGAGGCTCTGTTGTCCGGCTCACAACACAGTGTCCTGGATATCGGCCGTTGCGCCATGCCATGGCACGACAGCGACGTCAACGTTGGGGCGCATTGGCGATTCAAGAAGCGCGGGGATTGCCAGGGATCAGGGACCTTGAGCTCCGATCCTTGGCATCGACAAGCTGCCCGAAGTGGGAGGTTCCGAATCTCCCCAACTGACGCGAACTTGGGTTAGCAAGTGAGCGAAATTGCGGCAGTCAACATTGGCACGATTCCCCATCTCCTCCATTGGACTGCCCGATTCCTTTGCGAGGTGGCCTGCTTTCCGAGAGACTCGGAGCAACGACGACTTCGGCACTCGGCTCGCGCCTCGCAACCAACCGTTCCGATCCCCTTTTCGGCGGGGTGCTTGACGTGACATGGTGGCATCACATGTCTGGATTGCGCAGTCGATGCTACCGTTACTCATTCTTTTGCCTGCCGGACGAGTCAATGTAGCGTGTTGTACGAAGTGGGTTGATGGGCTGGCGGGTATCCTGCTACTGTCATGGCAGCATGCACTGCCTGAGCAAGGCTTGCTGAGATGTAAAAAGGGCGTCTGGCGACGACTGCCTCATCATCAGATCGTGATAATTGCAAAAGTGCGAAGCAATTCGCTCACTTCATTGACATCGGTGCTAGCGAATGGGTGTCTCCCGCTTGCCCACCTGCCCATCAGCTCGTCCCGTCCCCCGCTCCTCCCCGCTCCGACTCCGCCGGCTCCAGGCTGCCCGATTGAGATGCGACAGCCGAGCATGTTCCGGGGAGGCAGGAGCTACCCGGCGGGACCCTGCAAATCAGTCCGAAAGCGTCATGTACGAAGTAATCGACGGTACATCGTCCTGGGTACCTCGAGGCAACAACTCGCTTCATCTCAGGATCGCCCATCGCCTACACCGTGTGATGCATTCCAGAGCACAGTGCTCGCCTGCCTCGAGCTCGCTTCTCCGCTCGGACGCTCAATGTTCGGGGCCGAGCCACGGGAATCGGCCGGCGACTCCACTTGTCCTTCCGGGCGGCAATTGAAGTGTTTCGTCGACAATTACCTGAATCGGATCCAAGGCCACACCGAGTGGTTTGTCAAAGAGCCAGTCGCTTCTTGAGCATGTTGGCAGCATCACTCGAGAGTACATCGGCCGACGTTTTCGCAGCTATAAAGATCCCCTGAGAACACAAGAAACGGTTTGCCTGGTCGTGCATCAGGATCTTTCCGAGTCGCCCAGCCTGTCGCCCAAGAAACATAGTCGTGCTTGATTCGTCAATGCCACTATAGACGGGATCATCTGAGCGACCGAACTTGTTTACAGGGTTTTGAAAGCCCCTCACAGCAGGGGAAAGTAGGTCAAGCCAAATGCGGACCATCTTCTCAACCAAACTATGATGCTTAAGGCCGTGTTGGTCCTCCTGGAACGAGGACTACAGCACAGAGTTTTCCCTCTTCTGATCCCCGTCATCAGTTGTCAATGAAGTCCTTGTGATCTTGAATCACCTGCTGGTCCCTCATGAGTTATGAACCTCTTGGTGATTGTTTGTGGATCACCTTAGCTTTGACACCATCTGTAGCCGGGTGCCTTCGCTCACCTCTACTTCCGTTGTTTGCGATAAATGAAGTTCTCTATACGTACTATTTTTATCAATCCCATGTACATCATGCCCCGAGTCTTTTCGCGCGCCGGGTGCTGTCGCCAGCGAGCGTGGAGAGTATCATTGATGTGCACCCAAACATCGAGAACTATGTTCCCCCCGGTGTGAGCGTCAAGGTCCAGCACTCGACAGCTCGGATAGACACAAACACTCTGGGATGTAGCGAAGAGGAGACCACCGAGGCAGGCGGCTCCATCGAGGTTTCGGGGTCAGGGTCATTCGACCTTCTCGACGAAGCTCGAGGTCTTTATAGGATCTACTTATAAGATCTAATTTATAAGGCTTTGTAGGTATTGGATATTTTATTGATGATTTCCTATCTACGCCGCGCTATAGTATATAGTAAGTGCAAATATGATGGAATATGCAAAAAAATGAACAAAAAACATACAACACCGGGTATTCGCTGGTCGTCACCGACCCAACTACTAATCCAGCGCTCGCCAGGTTATCCTAGGAGATCGGACGGGATCCTGATTTGTCTGGTGGCTATGGTCGTATGTGCCAAGAAGGTGAGCTTTTGTAAATTATAGAGATAGACGGATAGTTAAATAGGTACTTCAAAAAATTTCTTCATATTGAGCCCTCACGTGCACCAGTACATGGCAGATTGCACATGGGCGCTCCATCGATATGTGGATAGTGAACGGATCGTAGCAGTATCAGTATTCTTATTGCAGCTAAAGTCTGCTGGATTCACCCGTCATACCACTCCAGAACTTCTGCATATTCTGCGAACTTGGACTCCGCTTAGGCGCAGTAGCTTAGGTCATATCTGCAGTTCCTGGCGACAGCAAGTGGCGCAAGCGCGGCTAAGGCGAGAGAGATGAGTGTAGCTTGCATCATGATGGCTTTGAAATTGAGGGTTGAGAGACATCGCGGGTGCGATGTCTAGCCTTCAACGAATAGAACGGTGCGAGTCGGAGCTGTGATATGATCAGGCGAAATAACCGTGAGAGAGGGCAAAATGCTCGTATATATATATACATACATACATATATATATATAGGCTGGATGATTGAACAGGCTGACGCTATTATTCTTGTCTACTGTGACGTCAAGCCAAGCAGAGAGTCCACGTCCCTCTCATCATAGTGGATAGAAATAGGCTGTTATCGTTGCAAAGTTTATGCCAAAGCATAGACGAGGCTACAGACCCGACTGAAATGCGAGAGGAAAATCGATAAGTGAGTTTACTCAATCGCGTATGATATACGAACTTCAGTTTCACACTCCAACACTCAGCTGACGTGATGAGGAACCTCCGGGCATGTGTTCTAGATTCGACCGAGCGTTTTATTATAGCTTATCAGGTCTCGGTAAAGTAGACCACTCGGTCAACACTAGACTTTGTTGCCAACTGACTGCCTTGAGTTATAATACGAAAGCCTCAGCCTAATTGATATATACACGACAAGCGGCACGGTGTAGGTAGTCGATATATAGTACTAGACGATTTCCTAAGCAGACTTAGGCTTCACCCATTAAAGTTTTCTATAAATTATGGGCAGGATACCTCACCCCTCGTTGTTGTGGCAAATTCGTTTAGCTATATTCGTGGCTTAGTATAAGACAGCGGGACGATTCAGGACCTTAGATGTTGATAATAAGTCAGAGGATTGTCGGAACAAAAGTAAAGGATTACAAAGAATAAGCAGAATGTGAAAAAAAGGGAGAATGCGGGCCCTCGTACTCACCCGTTTTTACATACATAAGTACACATCTCCTATCGCGTTCGTCCTTTCGTTGCTAAATTGCACCCTTCTTGACTCTATCATCCAAGAACCATACGCCCCCCAAGCCAGCCTTACCAGCCAGTCATGTCGAAAACTCACGTTTCACGAACGTCTTCAGAACCACCACCCGACTGCACACCGGTAGTCATCGGTGTGCTGATAATCGTGTACGCCCTCTGAACGCTCGAAGTCTTAAAATCACGATTCTAAACACCCATACCATTTAGCCTATCATTCGTCGGTTCCTACATCTATCTGTCTACGTATCACAAGTATGGATCATAAACGGCGACTTGTCCCCTTGCGTCCTTAAAGGTATTCTTTGTCTCTGCACAGGTCAAATCCGAAAACAGCACCTTTGTCGCTGATTTGCATAAAAGTCGGAATTCCAAGTATCCAAAAACAAGCGCAGGGCCCCAGGTCGAATTCAAAGGCAGATATTCAGAGTAATATCCCGCGGTGTAATTCTCTGCGCTCTCCTTGACCTTGTTCAGCGCAATGGCAGCCTTCTTTGCGTGGTCCTTGTTTTGGGAGCGCCGTTTTCCACTTCGACGACAAATCCATCCCCGACACCAGACCTCGCAAGAGTGAAAAGGCAAAGGGGGCTGTCAACCAGAAGTCCGAGTCGAATTGGGATAACTTCTTTCGGTTACTAGAATCCTCAAATATCTACCGAAGGCTTCGATATATAGATGAAGACACGAGTCCCGGATGACGAGCTAGATGGGTGGATGCTATGCGTAGATGGAGGATCGCTTCAGTTTACCGCCAGGGGACTTGTTGTGCGAATTCAATGCTCTACTCTCGCCCCTTTTCGCCGATGTGTGTCAAGTCCTTTCGCATTCAGCGGTCACTGCAGGAACTTGCGAGACATCAATCGCCTTTCCGCAGACCGACAGAAACAGGCACGAGCAGAAATAACCAGCCTCGAGCTCCGAAGCTGCCGCCCGTATTGCACAGGTTCGGCAGGCGCGGGTAACAGACCTGAAATCCACCTCTGAACGCAAATAGGCAAAAGCTCCGAGCCTTTAGTTTTGCATGTAGAAATTCATGTCCAATACGCCAGACATGATTGGCCACGAGAAGGCCTCGATCTAGATGCCGGGCCGTGCCGGCCAATGACTCCTTTGGTTGAATACCGAGGCTCATGTCACCGGAGTCACCATCAACGGGACGAACCTCGGAGGCGGCCGAGACTCGGAGAATTGAACGCCGGCGGGATTCTAGCCACTTTCTCGGCGAGGCAAGGTAGCAAGGAGCGTGTCCGAGTGCAGCGGATTTGATGCCGCGGGCCCGGGATCTTCGGCGGCATCCTTCAAGTGCCCGGTGGAAAGTGGAACGGAGAGGACCGAAGTCCGTACCGGCCTTGCGATGCCTGGCAAGTGTCAAATATCCCCAGCAGTGAAATGTTCATTGCCGATGTGATGGATTGGTTTTTCGCTTTACTCTTGTAGCAACATAGCTGTTCAACCGATCAAGCTGATTCGAATGCACTCCGTCAAGCCCACTTTGTGTTGGAGTGCCATCTCCCGAATGCGAATGCGAAGATGGATGCCGTCGCATCGAACATTGCAGAGAGCGTTGCATTGAATCCCGGTGTATTCTATAGCCTTCTTCGGCAAATTAGAGCACGGAGAATAACAATTCAAGTCTGGAGAAATGGTAAGAATGGGCTACATCGCCGATGAAGTTCTCCACGAACCACTTGTATAAGACTTTCAACGTCCTCCCCCTTCATTCCACTGGTGCTTTTAGCTACACCTCTTGAAAGACCACAGAGTCGGCCCGCCGTTTCAGCTTTGTTCGTGTGCGCCTTCAGGATGATTCGAGGTCTATTCACAACACTTGTGGCTACGGCCAGCCTTTGCGCCGCCTTCCCTGGCAGCAGCGGCGATGCCCATCAGTATGCGGCGCCCGGGGCAAATGATGGTAAAGCCCCTGGAGTAGAGAGATTCAATTTGATGCTAATCCGACTTTCAGCTCGCGGGCCATGCCCCATGCTGAACACGCTCGCGAACCATGGCTATCTGCCGCGGAACGGATCAAACATTGTCAGGGAGCACGTCATTTCCGCCTTCTCGGAGGCTCTCAACTTCAATCCGTCAGTGGCAATGACCTTGTTCCCTCCGGCAGTCGTAAAGGTCAACAACAACAACCCGAATGCGACACACCTTTCGCTGTATGTTGAGCCCAAGGTCTTCTCTCGATGGAGCCAAGCACGTTTCTCATGACTATTATCGAGTCTAGTAATCAGTTGAACGCGCACAACGTCGTGGAACATGACGCAAGCATGAGGTATGCATCCTCTCTCCCAAGCACGCGGAGATTCAAAATATCACTGGGCTGCGAAATAGCTCATTTTCAAAACGGGGCTCTGTCTCCTTTACCGAGGAGGACTCCCGGCTAACAACAATCTCTGCAGCCGAAGCGACGACTACTTCGGAAACAGCCACGTCTTCAACCAGACCGTGTTCGACACGACAAAGGCCTTCTGGACTAGCCCGGTCCTCGACATCAACATGATGGCGAGCGGCAGACTCGCGCGCGTCGAAGCCTCCAACGCCACTAACCCGACCTTCCACTTTCCCCAACTGAGTGTGGTTACGAGTCTTGGGGAATCGGCCCTGCTGTTCATGGCCCTTGGGGACGCGGACAAGGTCACGGTTCCCAAGGCGTATCTCGAGTATTTCTTTGGTGAGTATTCGCTGGCGGGAAGGAAGAATCTTCGAGGCGTCCGCCGCTCACATGCTGACCTATACTGCAGAAAATGAGCGCCTCCCCTACGAGCTCGGCTGGAGCAAGTCGAAGCGAGAAATAGACGCCCAGAAAGACATGTTCCGCCTCATAGGGCAAATGAAGGCTGCCACGGAGGCCATCATCTCAAAGCGATCTTAGACTGCGCATCAATCTTACTCGGGTCAACTGCGATGGAGAGGAGAACATCAGCGAGCAAGGGGAAGCGAAACGGGCGATCCTGAGATGAACATGTAGAGGAAAGGGATACTGAAGTTGATCGTGAGATATGCAAAATGTAGTTTTCGTTGGGGTTATATTTCCATTGTATATTTCCGGTCTGGAACACAATGCCCATATGCAGATACCCGTACCTTATATTACATCGACGCAGATTTCGAGCGGCCTCGAACAACCAAAGGCCTTTGGTTCACATGATGCTATTCAAACTCTTGATCACCTTGGAGTACGTCTTGTCCCTCTCTTCGGGCTTGAAGTGGCGAGGAATAATAGCCTTGTCAAACCCATGCGCCGCATTGTCCACCTTGACGACTTCTACGCTCTGCCCAGCCCGCGCCAACTTCTCCCCAAAGGCCTCTGTCTCGGGTGACAAAACATCGCCGGAGCAGGCAACCAGGAAAACATGGGCCGGGAACGAAGACGTCTCGGCGTACATGGGGGACGCCCGGGGCGACTTGCGATCCTCGAGGCGCGGGATGTAGCTCTCGGCAAAGAGGTTCAGCGCAAAGACGGACATGGGACGGATCGGGTGCGCGACCCTCCTGTCCTCGGGGGCGATGCTGAGGTCGGTGCCGGGGTAAAAGGCATAGACGGCCCTGACGTTGACGCCGTCGAGCTCGCGCCTCAGCTCCGAGGCGGCCACGAGCGCCAGGGTCCCGCCAGAGCTGAAGCCAGAGAGTGCGACGCGGTCGGCGTCAAAGAGCCGCGGCTGGCTCCCGACCCATCTCAGGACATCCTCGGCGTCCTGGGCGGCTGCCGGAAAGGGGTGCTCGGGGCCTTTGCGATAGTCGGCGTCGAGGACGACGAGGTTGGCGCCGCGAGCCACCCGCTCGCAGAAGCCGTGGTCCATGCCGAGGTTGGGCAGGATGAAGCCGCCGCCATGCCAGTTGTTGACGACTGCCCGCGGCTCGTCCTGCTTGTGGTCGGGCGGGTAGTAGAGCCAGGCGCTGATGAAGCGGCCGTGCTGCCGCGAGGGGATGCGCACCGGTTCGCGCCTGCACGTCGCCGAGGGCGTGAAGTGCGAGCGGGTAAAGACGTAGTTGATGAAGCGGAGCAGCGAAACAATTGCCTTGAGCCGCAGATACTGCAATAAGCCGCGGGCAGCCATGGCGGAGTGATTGGGAGGTGAAGCGGACTCTGTTGAACTAGCCGGGCAATGGCCTGTTATTTCAATGATTTGTTTCACGTCGCCCAGGGTCTTGGTATGCCGTAAGACACAACAACTGCTCTTCAGGATAGCAACAGATGTTGTGTGGGATGACGGGAATTAGATTTGAAGCTATCATCCCTCGGGCTTAGTTGAGATCCCCGCCGCAGCAGCCGGCCGTTGAGTCAGACCGGGGAGGGCAGTGTTGCCCTGAAGAGTCGCAGACGCCTGGCGATATGGTTCAAGCGTCAGGACTCAGGAAACCAGGAAAAGCCGGACTCACTCGGCCACGGAGATTGAGGTGGCCTTGCTTGATGGCATCGGCAAGCCTCACAAAGCCGCAGAAACATGACTCCTGCATGTTCCCATGTGAATTGCGACTGCGGATACTGGACTTGTGAAACTTAATTGACGTATAGACGTAAAGGGCGTAGATGCGACGCGCTTCCAATACCTCGGCCGCGTTTACAATCTCTCGTGTCGCTGCCACGTATGCGTCTACACGTTTGCCTGCCGCCTCTTCCTCTGTCGCCAATGCCTTGACCGGCCATGCGTTGCGCGACTCCGACCGACTTGAGGCTGGCCGAATAAGCAGAGCAGTTGGTCGGATAAGACCATCAGGTCATCGTGAGCAGTTACGCATGTCGGTTCTGCAAAGCAAAGTCCAAGGATTCACCCTTTCCACATGCTCTACATGGTCGCCTCTCTTACATCTCAAAGTATACATTGGGATTTATCTTTGGAAATCTCGTCTCTCTACAGCCAAGACTTGGTCTGTTGGCCCCCAGCTCTTCATAACTTTGGCGCTGGCGTCAGCACCTTGAGGTCCTGAAACGCGATTCCCAGATGCTTGTAGATTTCTCCAAATCTACGGCTTGGTTAGCAAACTTCCGCTCGTCAGTAGTTTTGGAGAATGGACGTACCGGTCGCTGCCAAAAAAGGGCTCGGCGACGCCCTGAGCGTTCGTCACCCATAGCCACGGCGCTCCAAAGGCCCCCAGTTCCAGGGCGCGGTCCGTCTCGGCCTGGAGGACATTCTTGAACGAGTCTCGCGCGTCCATGATGCGGCGCACCTCGTCGGCCGAGAACAGCCTGTCGCTACCGCCATCTCCAGAGGGCGACAAGGAAGAAGTCGCGGTCGCGAGGGCGTCCTCGAGGACGGCGTCGTCAAACAGGTGGGCGTGCGGGGGCTCCCAAAACTTGCGAAACAGTGCCATCAGGGCGGCGTGGAACGTCGGCGTCGGGTACTTGGCCTTGATGTAGTGCAGGGCACGCAGGGGCGAGAGCGTCTTTGCCAGCTCGAACAGGTTGTTCGGCGTGCCCCAGTTGGCGATGCCGACGGCGCGGGCGGCGCGGGCTGTGTCCCACGAGAGGTATTTCGCCTTGGCCTTGACCACCCACGGCGGCCGGTTACCTGAGGGTCAAGTTGAGCAAATGGACGTGACTGATTGCGAGATGAGCTTGCTGTGAATCCTTACCGCTTCTCTGCATGATGCCTCCGAGGAAGACGGGATGGAACCTGCGCGCGTCATCAGCCACGGATGAGTCGGAGAGGGAGGAAAAGTCTTACTCGACCTCGACTCCATTGGCAGCGAGCTTGTCGAGGATTGAGAGCAAATCGGCAAAAACGACGTAGCTGTAGAATGAAGCTGCAGGTGAGAGACGTGAGCATTGTGAGGCAGGCCAAAGAGCGCAGATCCGGAACGAGACTACCTATATCCAGATAACAGTCGATGCGCGACATTTTGTATCCCTCGAGAGCACGCTTATAGCGCTTCTTTTCTACCAAAGCAATCCTGTCGCGGGAAAGGGAATGAGAGTGCAAACGTGAACCGAACCTCGGCTGATTCGATAAGAGGTCAGCTGTTGAATATGCCGGCCTTTGGGTATGTCGTCGCGGAGATTCTTACACTAACAGAGCCGATATGATGAGAGTCGATATGATGATGAGGAGCAGATGGCTTGCGATCAAAGGGCGAGGTCGCAACTTGTAAGACGGACGAGGTTGCAAGCCGAGGGTTGATCATCCCAGCACGGCGTCCATGTCGGTCTATTCGAGGGGTCAGAAACGCACCGAGGTCCGACGACTAGCGCCATGGCTCACCCGTTGATCGAGGCTACCCTATAGTGGCATATCAATCAAGAGGCCAACCTGACATGAGCAGTTGGTGGTTTAAAGTGTTGAATCAAGTAAATGTAGCTCATTCTCGTACCATGCTCAAAGTAATATTGGATAATTATCTCTCCTGTGGACTCTTGTTTGGAGCTACATCTCGAAACGATTCCAACTCTCTTCACAATTGAGTATTGAAAAGGCCAAGACGCCCAAACCCGTGAGCCAACATGGACACCAACTTTCCTTGTAGCATTTGCCTGCCCGTCTCATGGGTCGTCACGGTTCATCACTTACTCCCAAACTCCACTCCAGCTCTCATAATGTTTAGCGGAGCAGAACTGTGCTCCATCAAGTAGACCAAATATGGGAAATTATCGCGCCCCAGGGCATTATGCGCCCAAGACAAACCACTCCAGCTCTTAATTAGAGCGTAATTCATTCTCATGCTAGCCATTGCCCATAAAAGTGCCCGTTCCACGTATCCAGATACGTTGCGACGCGGCGGCCACATCACACCCCTAGACGCCTTCACACACGAGTAACCAACTCCCTTCAAATCGCAGTAGGAGCGGACAACGTCCCGGGATTTATACCACCAGTCCCTCGGCAACTCTAGAGATATGCTCCTCGTCCTAGAGGATGTCGCGGCTGATGTGCAGCTTGTGCTAGGGCGCCTCGAGTCTCTGAACCGCATTGCCATTGAGCAACGACGCGATCTTGCTCACATGCAGGCGGCTCTCGAGGCTCTTTCTCATGAGAATGCCTGGAGGTAGTTCACCGCAACTAGCCAGATATGCCTGCAGCATGGCGCTGACAAATATTAGGAATTGCAATCAGCAGCTCGCTCTCGAGAATAGTCATCTTGCTCACGAGGGCGGTCACCTCAAGCCGTTGCTGAGTCTCCTCTCTGGCTCTCCTATTATCGGGTTTCCGCCCACGGTGAATGACATCAACTCTCTTCCGCGTGAGTATCTCATAGGGACACGACTTATTTGCATGACAACTGATTCTTGATCGTGCAAAACGAATGAGCTGAATCGCATCCTACTCGAGTTAAAACTGGGTACAGATGACAATCTTCGGCGGCGACAACAGAGGTTGCTGATAGCTTGCGGCGTCGGGCAGACGCAATCTCGACAGACGAGCTGCGACTACAAACGAGACTAAAGGTACCTAAAGCGAGGCACAGAACTAATGGCGTTGAACCATTTCTTCAACCACTATCGTCCCACAAGTCCAGACGGACTGTTGGGTTCGAGGCCGGAAAGACCTCGCCCCCGGACTAGATTCAAGATAAATGTAGGATACATGAGCCTCTTGGATGAGACAAGATCCTTTGCCGAGTCAAGTTTGTGGCGCAAAGGTCACGCGTGCTTCTTCGCTTGTATACCACCAGTATAGGCGGCCCGGTAACTTGCAGCAAACCCACTTCTCCTTGTCGGCCAATCTATGATTCGGCTCACAAATGCATTCTACCCAGACTGCGTCACGTCGCAGCACAGATCCCGGCCGTTTGTAAGTTCTTGGCACGAAGCAGATGTGCTTGGGGCCTTCGTATGTCTGCACGTGGTCGATGCCAGGCTTGCATTGGCCCAAGGCCTTTGCAGCCCCATTACGCCGAACTATGACGCCTCTTGTGATATCCAACGTTGTATCGAAGAATACGTCGATACAACAGTTTTGGTCGATTTCCGCACACGAAAACATGGCAGAGTTGAGAGGCGGGGCTTCTACGTGCGAGCTAAAGTCGAGGGGGCCGTCGTCACTGAGCTGGGGAAAGGCGCTTATGCTAGAGACGCCATGGAACCGGCGAACATCGTGAATGAGTGTACGCGGGTTCTTGCTCAACCAAACGCTTTTGCTCCTCTTATTGTACCTACCAACTGTGATATCTCCAGAAAGACGCATGCGGAGCTGAGTCAGGTTAGCTCGGGTGGGCAACGGCGCATCTTATATTTTGTCCTTACTAGGATATTGGTTAAGCAAGGCAAGGATCTGTTGTTCCGTTCATTATTGATAGTCCGGATCCCGAAATACACAATGCCCTCTTGTATAGGCACGTATACCCAGGCAACGGCACGTTTACGTATGTCTGATAGCCGCTCGAAAGTTGAGTGCGCTGAAGGAACCAGCCTTGTGTGCGCATGAATGGATATGATATCATTAGATGAGACGAAGAAGGTGATTCCAAAGGCGATACTGGTATCAATAGTCGCCAGTCTCACCGGAGGAGATGCGGCCACAGGCATGGCTATACATTGTGATGGAGGTGGCGGAGTCGGCGTGTCCCACACACGAAGTCGATTTGCCCCAGACAGAGTAAGCCTTGCATTGCCAGCCTGCTTGATCCTTAGCTGAACCAGCTCATCCAAGGTTTGAATGTTGTGAACTGACGTTAAAGTACGCTGTGGCTCCTTGGAAGCATCCAACATGTTCGACAATGAACGCATAGCCATGCGCCAAAGAAGCGCGATAGTCCGGTACGTCGAGTAGTCTTTCAATTTCAAGAAGACCTTGCGAGTCCATTGTCAGTCGAACGATTGGCATATTGTTTTGAGATTGGATCCGCGGCTCAGAGCCTCTCTTCCATGCACTGATGATGGTAAGCGGCATCGGCACCGCTGCCTCGTCTTCGGCAACCGCATCGATACCATAGATGAAGGTTTCTGCCCTAATATACCGCCAAAAGATGTGCTGTGAAAGCTCTTTGCAGATCATGGTTTGAAGCTCATTTGGAAGTAGCTCAAGCGGTAAGGCCCAGGCTGAGGAAGCATGGCTCACGGCGCGATCAATGGATCCACGGCCGGGAGGCAA
This sequence comes from Hirsutella minnesotensis 3608, assembly GCA_000956045.1. Taxonomy (NCBI): domain Eukaryota; kingdom Fungi; phylum Ascomycota; class Sordariomycetes; order Hypocreales; family Ophiocordycipitaceae; genus Hirsutella; species Hirsutella minnesotensis. The sequence continues at coordinate 29,963 of KQ030540.1, read as the reverse complement.
TGGCCAGAACCATCGCCAGACATATCTGCGGCACGCCGCTCGCCAGAGATGATAAATCGTGGCATGCCCTTCCGTACGATCTCGCAAGAAGAGGCGCAGACAGTCCTTGTGGGTGATGACGGATTCGGTTGCCGACTTGCATTTGGCGCAGCTCGGAGAACGACAGAAGATCCAGGGGCTCTCTTTGGGCGGTTGCTCGCAGTATCCTCCCATGGGAAAAGTACAGGCATCGAGAACATGACAGCGGCGAGCCGCCGGCCTGCCCACAACTGGTGAACGTCAGCTTCACCTTCTCTCGCAGTTGGTCTGGAAGTCGTGGAGGAGTTACTTGCGCGCTATGAGCGGCTCATGGAGCTGAAAATACATGCCACAGATGCCGCACTCGGGATGGATGCGGACATGTTCAGGATCTTCAACGGACATTGTCTTGTTGGACGGAGTGAGCAAGGGGAAAAGAGAAGGTGAGGTTCGCGCACATCGCGCCTGCTTCTGAATGCCTGCTCACTCTAGCGGGGCTTACCTGACCATAGTCTATCCATGTATTCGAGTGACCTACTTCGTACAATTTGTCAAACGTCTGCTGAGATCATCGTCACGCCAACTCCTCGCAAAAGCTGCCTCGCCACGGACCAGAAGACACAAAGACCAAGGATATAATTTCGCAGACTCCTCGCCGCACCATTCTAGTCTACTCGAGAACAAAACACTGGCCGTTGTCGACCTGCACCGCCCGCGGCTGCTGATACGTGCCGGTAAAGGCGTCGTCGACGCGCATCTTCTCCTCCTCGAGCGCCCACTGCAGCGTCCGCGGCGTGTCGACGACCCTCAGGAGGCGCATCATGGCGCCCTCGTAGGCCAGCTCCGAGTGGTGCGTCGCGATCCAGTACCGCGCGTCGCCCATGCTGCGGAACAGCGCCAGCCCGCCTCTCGCACCCAGCGTCGTCTGCCAGCCCATGGTGTGGCTCTCCTTGAAGCCGTGCAGCATGGCTAGCTTCTTGGTCGCCGGCTTGGACCGCAAAAAGGCCTGCAGCGGGCCCGAGTCGAGCCGGATGCCGTGGGGGGAGCTGAGGATGGCCTCTTGCGTCTCGATGCCCGCCGCGTCCGCGTGGCTCCAGATGATGGCCAGGCAAAAGTTGAGCTCGTGGTGGCCCGGCATCCGGAGCGGCCACAGCCACGCCGGCAGCGACCCGCCGGGGTGCAGCTCCGGGCTCCGCCACGTCTCGGCCGAGGCCGGTAGGTTGTGGATGAGGTTGATTTCGTGAAAGTGGTTGTAGCCCTGGACTAACCGCGCCGCCTCCAGCGTCGCAACGACGGGGATCCGCGCGTCAAACAGGCGCAGCGTGGCCTCGTGGGTGTGGTCGAGGTAATGGAAACCGAGGAGGATGGCGTCGATGCCCCCGCGATACGCGTCGCGGGCCTCATCCTCGGAGTCGCTCCCAGCCGCCGACTCGCTTCTCGGCCGGCCGTTTCGCGCGGCATCCTCGATCTGGCCGATGACGCCCTCAATGGCTGCCGGGTCGCACACTGCCGGCGCCTTCGTGAGTGAAACGTGTATGAACCAAGAGCTCAGGAAGCTGGTCGGCCCGGCCAGCCACGGCTCAAAGACGATGTGGTAAAAGGCCTTGCCCGTGGCGGCGCGCTCGTCCTCCGGGCGCGGAAACGACATGAGCCACGAGTTATCGCCATTGAGCGACGTGAGCACCGGTCGCAGCTCCGCGGGCCGCAGGTGCTTCTTGAGGGTCGCGGATCGAGTGGCGTCCATGGCCGCGCTGCTTGACTGGCTCTTTTGATTCTCGGCACAGCCAGAAGGTGAGTGGTGTATAAGTTAGATGTCAGAGGAGAAATCGTCCAAGTCGACTGCAGGACGGCAACGGCGCACGCGGGAGCGTTATATGAAAAGTTTTATGAACAAAGGGGCGCGCATGGTGGCCCGTGTTCGAAGCCTGGGCTGCTTGTGATGCGATCCTGTGCTTCTAGCGCTGACCTCGGTCGCTCAGCCTCCTGGAAAGAGACGATGTGTGCCAAAACTTTAATGCAAAGGGGCTCCTTCGATGCGCAGCTCCTTCGATGCGCCGAGGTGGATGGCGCTTACTGCAGGAAATCCAAGCACACCATCTCACTCCGTGGCTGGCAGCCGGTCAAGGAGCTGAGCATCCGGGGGAGGGGGCATGAACCATGGCTCGCGGGACCACCAACTCGCCAAGTAATAGGTTATGCCTAAACGCAGGCATCGCCTGTCGAGTCTCTAACCAAGGCTGGCCTGGCCCGACTTCTCAAACGGCGGCTGCTTAACACCATCATGGCCTCGATGGATCAATGGATCAGCAAGGTGACCGGCCTGTCGGCTGTCAACCTGCGCCCATCTCGTCGCATGCACTCCACCGGCGTCTTCGGATGCCTGGCCACGGCCTTCGGGCCTCTCGAGTCCGGCCGTCCTCGCCCACGTTCATCCCCGCACGGGATTCCGGCGGTTCCACTTGAGCCCCGCTGCGTCTCGCCGCCCTGCCGAGGCACGTCTCCACTCTCCACGCCGATAGACATGCCTCGACTTGTACGCCTGCTTTTCAACCTCGATCACGGAGCGCAGCAGCCCAAGACCATTTCATTTGCTTTCACACTTTCAACATCAAAACATCACAAAGTCAAGCAACCGTCCTCATGACACCCTCTGCAAAGCCCGTCGCCCTCGTCGTCGGCGCCTCCCGGGGCATCGGCCGGCAAGTGGCCGTCGACCTCGCCCGCACCGGCTACGCAGGTAAGTCTCCCACGGCCCGTTCCGCAGACGTCCAAGAACAATGACTCGAGCATAGCAAAAAGTCGTCGTCGCAGCCAAGACCGTCAGCGCCCCTGACCAAGACCGGGCCTCCTCGGCGGCCCCGGACCCAAACTCGCCCGCGTCCACCATCACCACCGTCGCCCGCGAGATTGTCGAGGCTGGCGGCGACGCCACGGCCATCCCCGTGGACGTGAGGTTCGAAGAGAGCGTCGCCGAGCTCGTCTCGCGGACCATGTCGGTGAGTTCAATCTTTTGAGTCTGCTCCTGCGGCTTCGGGCATGTCGGATCAGACATGTGTTATACCTGTTATGCCTGACTGACGTCCGTTCCCTCCCGCGCAAGACGTACGGCCGGCTCGACGTCCTCGTGTACAACTCGGGCGCCATCTTTTGGGCTTCGGTCCCGGACACGCCCCTGCGCCGCTTCCAGCTCATGCAGCGCGTCAACCCGGAGGGCCTCTACGCCGTCGTCCAGGCCGCCCTGCCGCACCTCCGCCGGAGCGCCCAAGCATCCACGCCTCCTCCTTCTTCTCCATCCTCTTCTTCTTCTCCGGCAGACTTGGCCCGCGGCCGCATCGTCGTCGTCAGCCCCCCCATCTACAGCCGCTTCTTCCGCGGCAAGACGGCCTACGCAATGGGCAAGGTCGCCATGAGCGTCCTGACAAAGGGCCTCGCCATGGACCTGGAGCGCGAGGGCCGCTCCGACATGGCCATTTCCAGCCTCTGGCCCGCCGTCGTACGTTTCATCTCCACCACCCATCCTCTCTGCCCTCACATCCTCCCCCCCTTTCCCAGTCTCCCGTGCTCTGCTTGACCGGCCTGCTTCTCCCGCTGACTCGCCCGTCGTCGTCCCAAGGCCATTGAATCGGGCGCCACGCAGCAATTCACGCGCCGCAACCCCGACGAGGCGCGCGACCTCCGCCGCGCCACCATCTTCGCCGACGCCGTCCTCGCCGTCCTCGCCGCCCCCGCGCCCCTCGTCAACGGCCAGCTGCTCCTCGACGAGGACTTCCTCCGCGACCACGCCGGCGTCGCCGACTTTGACCGGTACAGCCTCGTTCCGGGCTCGAGCCCGCGCCGCATCATGCCCCGCCGCCTGCCGGACTTGACCGTCGCCGAGCAGGCCGACGAGGGCAGGCGCTACGACAGCACAAAGGGGGCCAAGCTGTAAGGGGGGCCGTCGGCTCTTGGCCGCGCTGAGCCCGCTGGGGGAGGGCGGGGCTTCGTGTAAAGTAGGGAGGAAAACATGTACTTGATTTTCCGCTCTTCAAGCGTCCTCTGTGTTGATATCCTCTAGAGCGCGCCCGTACATCTAGTACAGAGAAACGTAACGGCAAGTGTAAAAGTCGCCCATGTCCTGGTGTCACAGCCGCCAACTCCAAAGCCTTTTGCACCGCCTGTGCCCGCACCTAGCACGTGCCTGTTGCCGGGCCGTCAATATTACAAGAAGCGTCCACGCAAGCTCTCCCCTCGAAATTTCTCATCTGGCCTGGCTCAAGGGGTCCATGCCCTGGAGCTGCTCAATCTCGCCAATCGTGTCGTTGAAGACACTCGTAACGTGGCCCAGCACCTTCATCCGGTTCCACTCGTTGCGCTGCCGCCAAATCGCATCCATCATCTCCCTGTTGATCTGCTCCAGCTGCTCAATGGTGCAGCCCGATGTCCCGTCCGTCACCTCGTTCAGGAAGATTTGTATGGCGCCCTCGACTGAGAGGGTCTGCGAGGCCGACGAGCCCGAATGCCGAATATCGTGCTGGTCTTGATGCCCCTCGGGAGATGATTGCGGCGGCGCTGACCCCGTCGCTCCCGAACCCCCAGTCTCTTGGCGTGCTTGCGAAGGCGAAGACGCCTGGCTGCTCATCGGAGGCGCCATGTTGGCACCGCCGCTTCGGGCCAATGCCTGCGCCTGCGAGTGTGGCCACGCCTCGTCGCTTGAACTCGTCTGCGTATTGATGACTAGCGTGTCAGGAATGTCGGCCTCGTTGTCGTTGGTCCCGCTTCGATGCTCCCCGTGGTTCCCATTGGTGAGCTGTGTGCTCCAGTTGGACGACCGATGCGTTGATGGATCCGACGTCTTGGTTGACGCGGCCTCGTTGATGACAGCAGACGGCGATACTCCGGGAGGCAGAGGCGTCATGGCAGACTTTTGCGAGATTTGCGTCATGCCCGTGTGAATCTTGGAGCCCGATAGGTCGCCTTCGGACTTTGGCGGAGGGCCCATTGCTGGCGTCACAGCTCCGTGCTCGTTGGACTCGTCGGTGCCGCTCATACGCACGTCGCCGTCTTTGGCGGCCTCGAATGAATGGGACGTGCCATTGCTCAGTGGATGAGGAGGCTCCGGTCGCTGCTCTCCGGGACCATTGTGCGGCGGGCTGCGCAGCTGGAAACGCGCCATTGTGCGCGATCCGGGCACAGTCTCGCCGAGCGTCAACGGTCCCTGCGAATCACTGTCGTTACCGCCAGCCTGTTCCGATTGGAACCGGTCGCTTATGGACTGCATTGCCTTTCGCTTCCGCTCCTTCTCCGCAGCGTCCTTGGATCGCTGCAGCTGACGTCGGTATAGACCCTCCCAGTCAACATGACCAGTACTACTTTCAATGCTGGCCACGTCGACTTCGACGTTGCTCAGCAGCTCATTTGCCTTGAGGGTGCGCTCCTTGTCGCCTGCGCTCTTCGCGTCCCGCGCGAGCGCCTTGATGTCAAACAAGAAGTCTTGAGGGCGCGCGTAGAATCCGTTCGAAAGACGCTCTTCTATCGTCGTGGTCTCCAAGTTGTAGTAGCATTTACCGCTTGCCGTGTCCCTGAGGACGTCGTTGCCGTGCTTGTCTTTGACGATCTCAAACGGCCGCGGCGTCTCTCCCGGCAAATCCGCTCGAACATAGTTGGGGTCCGACTCGGCAAAGAGGTAGTCGATCTGGGCCTGCGGAATGACGGGCTGCCTGAACTTTTTGTATCTTCGATTGATCTGGTCCATGATGGGCTGCAATTGAATCTTGAGGGCATTCAACAGCTGATGATCCCTCTTCTGGAGTGCCTTGCGCTCCGCCTTGGTAGGAGGCTTGGGCTCTATTCTTGGTGCGACGGGAAGATTGTCAAGTTTTCGCTTCTTGCGGTTCTCCGGGTCGGGAAATTCGCCAGGCTTCTTCTTAACGTAGGCAAGAGTCTCTCGAAAGTACTCCATCCGATTCGCCTGGATAAACAAGTTAGCAGACGCTTCTTTCTTGGCAGTCATTTTTGCTCACTTTTTCTGGACGTGGGATTTCCATGCGATTCTTGCGAGAGAAACAAAAGAATTCGCGAGTCAACTCGCTCGACAGCTCTCCCTTATCGCATTCGGCCGTGGCGAGCACCAGGATGGGGTCGGTCGGGGCGATGGACCGCAGCATAGTCTGAAAGGTCGTGCAGGCAAGTGTTCCACTCAACGTCGCATACCAGGCGTCTATATTGGGTATGTAGATGACGCTGGGCTTATGACGCCGCACCTCTGTAAACAGTCCTACAATCACCTGTTCCATGGGCTGTATAAAAGTCAGCAATCTCGTCCTTAGAACATCGCGCTGTGAATGGCAACTCACTCGTCCGTCCGCAAGCAAACTTGGAAGGTCAAAGTTTTGCACATGCACTCCTTCAAAGTGATGTAGCACCGCTGACGCGAGATAGTTCTGGCCCATGCCTTGGAGGCCATGAATGAGGAAACGGGGTCGGAAAATCCTGGATCGCTCAAACTCTTGGTGCATCATCTCACGTCCGAAACCGTGGTCTTCGTCTTCATGCTGTTCGTACATGGCTTCTTCGAGCGCCGTGATCTTCCTCTTTCGAGGCAGCAAGTTGTCAAGCGCGCGCTTCGCCTCACCGAACTGGGCTCGCAACAGAGGCTCGACCGACTTAGGCAAGGGCTGTGCTCCTGAGGTCGCAGATCGCTCCGATGAGGGTATGAGCTTCTTGATGGAGATCATGAAGTCGGAGGCATGGACGGCAATCTTATCTGGATCGACAACGAGCTTCTCGCGCGACGAGTAGATCTGGGGGTAAGTGCGCTGAATCGAGTTGAGAGCCGCCTCGGTGCACAATGCCCGGAGGTCGGCGCCGCCATAGCCCTTTGTCTTCTCGGCCAGAGAGGCCTTGAAGCCGTCGGAGAGCCCCCAGTCCTTAGTGTGGATATCGATGATGGCACGGCGACCATCAATGTCTGGCAGTGGAAAGTAGAATTCACGATCGAACCGACCCGGCCGGCGCAAGGCGGGATCAATATTATCTGGCCGATTGGTTGCGCCAATGACAATGACTTGGCCACGACCGTCCATGCCGTCCATCAAAGCCAGCAACGTCGAGACGATGGAGGCGTGAATCTGCTCCTGCTTGCTGGACCGAACGGGTGCCAGGCCATCAATCTCGTCAAAGAAGATGATGCTTGGCTGAGTCTTTCTGGCCTCCTCGAAGAGAAGCCGCAGCTGCTTCTCTGCCTCGCCCACCCACTTGCTCAGCGCGTCGGCGCCTTTGCGCATGTAAAACGAGATCTTGCGGCCGCCAGTGCCAACAGAGTTGGCGAGCGCGCGCGCCAGCAGCGTTTTACCGGTGCCTGGAGGGCCATGGAACAAGACGCCTCGAGGCGGCGTGACGTGGAATTTGGTGAACAGCTCAGGGTAAAGAAGCGGCAGCTGCACCATCTCCTTGAGCTGGTCGATGTGCCCTTGCAGACCTCCGACCTTGCTGAAATCCACATTCATGTCGACGCCCAATGGGTCCGCATCCGCGAGGGCCTTGCGGTCCTTGATCTTGCCCACGTTGGGCGTGGCACCGACTCCTTCAGGGTTCAAGCCATGGGCGCCGCCCAGAAAACCGCCAGGTGCCGCCGACGTTGGCGTCATGCCTACGTTTCCTGCAACGCTCGACCGATGAACCATTTCGTCGTCGCTGCTGTCGGAATCGGCACCTCCAGCCGCACCCGTGCCCCAGGGGCCGCCGAGGATGGATCCGCCTCCACCACCTCCGCCAAATGGACCGAACGTGGTGTTGAGATTCCGATCCCAGCCGCCGCCGGCCGCGCCCCTTCGGCGGTTGCGCGACGGGGTCGGTGCAGCCTCGACTTCCTCCTCTTCGATGTTAACGGCGGTTAAGGGCGGCATGTAGTAATTGACCTTAGCTCGAGATCGCCTCGTGTTTTCTTGATAGATGATGGGAGACTGCTGCCGGGGCCTCCGACGGGACCGAGAAGACTGGCGCAATTCACGTGCTTCTTCGTTGAGTTCGTCCATGTCAAAATCGGGCTCTTCATCCCCAGAATCAGGATCGCGGCGAGAGTTTCGCCCACTGCGCCGGTTGGGCCTACCGCGCGGGGTGGGAGTATCATCGTCGTCGTCCTGGGCTTTGCCAGTCTCAGACTTGGACATTTCGGCATCGTCCGAGTCGTCGCCTGGCTCAAAATCGCTGCTTGGTTCTTGGGTCGACTTTTTGGTGCGTCCACGCGTGAGCCTCCGGGTGGTAGGGGCAGCGGCGGCAGCGCCATCAGAATCGCCTGCGTCGAGAGCCGACAAGCTTGCGCGAGCGGCTCGGGTTCTCCTAGTGATGGGGACGTCGTCGTCGTCATCGTCGTCCCCGGCCAGCTCATCTTTTGGCGACGGCTGATCATGGGCTTCTGGAGCGGCGTCCTGCATCAACTCATCTCCCTCGGGCTTCGTGTCCAGGGGCTCGATGTCTTGGGAGATCTCATCAGGCTCGTTGACGTTGCGGGCAGACGGGACACTACTCTCCTGCGTCGCCTCCTGAATCGGTTCTATCGGTTCAGGAGCTGGCTTGAGGCCCTTGGTGGCGCGAGAAGATCGTCTAGTGCGCGTGAATGTCTCCGGGCTCCTACTCCGGGAATCCCGCGAGGCGACGGCGTGACGACCGGAGTTGGAGAGCTCGACAAACTCGTCAGTCTCGGCGGTGCTAGCCCGAGTAGACCTTCGAGTCGGAGGCATCCTGGCGGATTTGGGGACCTTGAGCTTGACAAGTCTCCGCGTCCTGGGTGGCTCGGGTTCCGGAGCCACGGCACTTTCTTGGTCGAGGGCGGTGTTGGCTTGCTCTTCCTGCTCGTCCTTTTCGTCGTCGTCTTCGCTGCTCTCCTTGTAATTTGTGCGGTTAATGGCGGCCTTCCGCGCGCGTCGACCGGCGGCGTTGACTGGGGCCTCCTCGTCGGTTTCAGACGCGTCGTCTTCGACAAAGTCGTCTTCTTGGCTATCGGACAGCTCCTCGTCGTCGTCGTCGATGTCGGAGCCGCGGTATCTGGTGCCGCGCTTGCGGGCGGGTCGAGCGGCCCGCGAGGAGCGCGCCTTTTTGGAGCTCCTTTGCGGCCTGTCGTGGGTAGGGTCGAAGTTTTCGTCTTCCGAATCCGACTTGTTGGGATCAAACTCCTCGAGGGCCCTCTTGCGTTTGCTGACCATGACGGTCAGTGGTGAGAAAGCGACCACACCTTGATGAGGTGAGGGCAGGTAGCTAGCTAAGGCAATGGGAGGATCGTCGGGAAATGCACCTCGAGGCGCACACTGTTGGACGCAGGCCGGTCAGTCGAGGGCGCTGGGTGTCAAGGGAGAGGGCGCGAGCGTGAACTGATGAGAGGACAAACAAGAGGCCGTGAACTACCTCGACGTGCGGCAAGCAACGACCGAATGGCACCAGGACAGGAGGTGGGATGCGTTTCGGGAGCTCAGACGACGCCGAGCGAGGATATTTGGGAGGCGTGCATGAGCTATGGGCGCAAGCGCAGCGCGCACCAACGGAGCAGGTCGAGATGGGTAAAGGAAAAAAGGGAGCTGGCTGGGAACGTGACTGACTGACTGACTGGGCGGCGGCGAAGAGCGGGCAGTAAAATTGAAGAAATGGCGATACAGCGGATCCAAGTGCAAGCAGGGGCTAATCGTTGTGGACAGAGGCCCGGATGCGACAGTCGGCTGCCGTTGAGCTGGTGATGGGCGCGTCGGCGTCGCGGGATTGTCGTGAGTCTCGAGGCAGCCAAAGAGAGTTGGCTCTCGCTCTGCCTGGCGTCCCTCACGTGCAGAGCTGGACAGGTACCTCAGCCAGGAAAAGGTACCTGGATAGCGCGCCCCACAAGTGATTACGGAGCCATCCAATGCCATGGCCGCAATGGACGCAGCTGGCAGCTGGGTTAGGTAATCCGATGTCGGGCCATGGGAAACAATAGACGGCGAATCTTGCGGAGGAAGCTTGTTGCTATTCAGAAGCATGACAATAGGCCCATTCATTGAATGCAACAAGGCCATTCTCACTGCACTCGGTGACCCTTACGCCATTCAATCATGGCCTTGCCGTGACTGGCAGCCCTGAAGAATGCAAACGGCCCTCTCGAAACCGACACTCGAGCAGCGACAAAAGCTCGGCGGCAGAAGACGAGGCGCAAAAACGACCACAACGGTTTTCCCAGAAAGACGTGGACCCCATTCTGGTTCAACGATGACGCCATGAGCCCAAGCTCCCCCCGTAGGGCTGAGGGTCGGCCGCCCGTTTGTCCCACCTCTCGGGCCACGTCCCCGGCGTTGGGATCGTGGAGGGGCGGCCGGTCACTTACGGCCCTCGCGTGGTGAGCAGACGGGCCCGGGGAATCCATGCTCTGGCCTGCTTTCCTTTGATTCCATGTGTATCAGCCAGGTTGGGGCGCATGGTCATGCCACGATGAGGCGTCAAGATGCAGCGCGATGCCGACGCAGCAGGTACGTAAGCAATGTGGTGATGGTTGCCATGTCATGGTGATGATGCCGCCCAACGAGATGGGCCAGAACCCGATGCTGGACATTTCATGTTGGTAGAGGACAGTCGTTGTGGTTTGTACCTTGAACGGTCATGGCTCCTCCAACGCCGACGCAGCTACGGTACCTGCCGCAGGTGATAGTCTGCAGCAGGTATGAAGTATTGTTGCTCAACAGCCCAGGCACCAGCTTTCTTTCGGCGAGTGCCCGACCTGGGCCTAGACTCTGACGCTACTGGTACTCTGACTCACAGACCGAGGCCATGACGAGGCCAACCTCGTACTACCGCCGGGTGCCTTGGAGCAGGAAGCTGGGTACCTGAGGCACAAAAACCTCACCGACTTCTTATACACGGCGCGCAAGCTTGTCACCGGATGAGCCAGACTCGTTCCGGGCCAATGTGTGTGCGTCGCATCGCACGTCCTGGCGTCTCGTGTTTGCGCGTCCCACCTGTCCCACCTCTTTTTTTTTCGCCCTTTCCCTCGAACATCAATGCCATGAGGAAGAAAACGAGGCACAGACCGAGGGCTGATGCGGCATGGGCGAGGAGCCGTGCTCTCAACAATTAGGAATGAAGCCCTTCCATTCTTAGAAGCATCAATTCACTAGGCCGAGAGCCGGGCAAAAATAGAAAAAGCTGCTGCCTTGGCTCGGACCACGACCGGAACCTTGTCCACATTCGGGCTCGCCGCCGCCTCGCCCATTGGTCCCTGCTTCCGAAGAGGAGGGAGGCCCAAGGCTCGCAATATCGATGCTCTCTACTGCACTGAACTGCTGACCTCAGCCCCCGCGTCTCGCCTCTGCATTGTCCCCAACGGGACTGTGCTGTGAGCTATTGGCGACCGGTGCGGCGCAAGGCGCTCGTTGGCCTTTCATTTCGAGCCGTCACATGTCGCTGACCGCACTTTTTATATCTCGTTCGGCTCCCCTTCTCCACGTACGCATGCATGTTTGTATGTCGCCGAATAATACAGCACTCTACAGACCCCGTCCAATGAGCACGCCGCGTTTGCGTCTTTGGGCGACTGCATTCCTCCTCTCTCGCCAACAAATAAACACCCGCGGCGGCCAAGGTGTTTGAGACACGCGACGACTTCCTCGTATATCTGTCACCTACTGCCTCGTCGCCGCGTCGTCGAATCCCTGCGCCGGACGCCCTGTTCTGCCCACTATTGCGTCCTTGATTGTTCCTCTTGTCTCTGAATACCTTCTTCACGGGCTGCGCCTGCTCGCCTCGAGATACCCGGCTCTAGACGACGCCGACGACCATTTCTATTTGCGACGATACCGCTATATCCAATCCAAGGCTATACAATATTGATACTCGTTAATACAAATTACTCCGTCGCACGCACAAGTCACCACCATGAAGCGCTTCACGACCTCCCTCTCTTCTCCCTCGCTCCCTCACGACGCTCCTCCCCAGTCGACCTCAAACGGCGCGGCGCGGACCGGCTCCAAGACGGCTGACATCCCTCTTGTCTCCCGTGCCTCGGTATGTCTGGCTTCTTCTTCCCGCCTCGAGACCTCGTCCTAACATTCGGCCTACAGCGAACCCTATCGTGGTCCAGCGATGCCTCGAGCACCCGCGCCCGGTCCCTCGCCTCGTCCCTGTCCTCATCCTTCCGCAAGCCAACCGGCCCTTGGATCAGGCCAGCTCCCAAGGTCAACGTGCACACCACCTGCGGCCGGCACACGGACCAGTTCTTCTTTGGCGGGCCGTCGCTCACCGAGCTCGCGCGCTCAATCATCAAGAAGAAGTCTTAGGGCGACGGGCATGCAGCCGGAGCATCTGCGCTTGTAATTCACATGTATATAATCTTTTTTGAGATTTGCTCCTGGCCGGCTCAGGGCACCCCCTTTACGACTTAATGACGGAATGAGACATTCATGCTGCTCCTTTGAGATTGATACCTCACTCGATTTCCGACGGAAGTGATTCAAGCAGAGGCTCAAGGTCGTAGCCTCTGTCCCTTCTGTTTGCGCGCGCATGCAGCTTCAACGTCACTTGGCCGTGGGCCCTGCATGTCTGAGCACTCGCCAAGACGTCTGCCAGAGCTTGCGTCGGCTTCTCCTCTGGGGCCGCCTCAACGACCTCGGGTCGCACGCGTCCAGGCCAGTGCCGCCAAGGAAAAGCCAGAGGCATCGATCACGCGCCCGTCGTCGCATGCATACACACGCCATGCACGTCGTTGCCTTTGCCCAACGTTGACGCCTGCCTACCCCATGTAACGAGTCTTGTCGATGCGCGGCCGTGAAATGCATCGCTTCTGCCAGACGGCGACGTTGACGTTGTTCAGGTGACCTCCGACCGCTCTGCTCCTCTCCTCCAGTCTAGCCAGCTTCGATTACGGCTTCGCATGGCGGCTTCAGAGAGACGGTCCCGGGCAAGGCGCAACTCGCACCTACGCAAGGCTGGGCCCTTTGGCCACCAATGCCACGTTGGGGCATCGTCACACGGGTTGGGCCAGTCGCCCGAGCCCATGCATTGCTTCTGTTACGGCATCTCGCAGCACTCGTAGTAACTAGGCCATGGGAAAGTGCGAAATGGCAATCCGATGGGAGGGGAGGGGCCGTTCGGCATTGTTGGGCAGCCCTCTTTTCCCCCATCTCGGGTGTCACAATGTGGATAATCTGCAAATCGGCAGGGCTCTCTTGGACCATCCAGACTGCGTCGTTGGAGTTTCGTCTACTGCAAGGCGCCCGCGGCCCTCGATTCGCGCAGGCCATGGTGAGGCGCCACGATCGCCTGCTACAGTCGCTCCGTCGATTTCGTCTACGATTGTCCATGATGAGAGGCGTAGGCGACGCGTTGGACAAATACGGGCTCGGGATCCTTGAGCGTAGACTGCCTTGGCCCTGACCGGCATGAGTTGGTCTCTGGCTGATGTCCAGGGCTAAGCGGCGCTCCGGAAATCGACATGCTTGATTGCACGATAAGATATTCTGACCACTTGTCTTTCACGCTTATTCGACTTTTTTTAGAAACTCTTTTAAGTTCGTTACTTTTACCAACCCGAGGCGCATGTCGCTGCTCCTCTTTCGCCGGGGGGAGCTCCGTCTTGGCCCTACGTGAAACCACGATAACTGCAAAGCAGCATAGCTAGTCAAGCAGACCGCAAATGAGATAACCGGCGCGTCAAGTTCCTAAAGAGAAACCTCCTTCCTTATCCTCAAGCCGAAATGTTGGTGCCGCCTGACCTACCAATGTATGTATGTATATTTAGCCCAACACCCGGAGGGTATAGGGTAGGCACCAGCTAATGGAGCCGGCGCCGTTGATCCGCCCCGGCATATTTCCGGAGCCGTCGTCCGGGGGGTTTTCAAGATCGCCGGGGCAAAGCGCAGGCGCTCGGCTGAGTGATAAACAAACGGGCAAACCGCACTTATGCACAGGGCTGCCGACACCCCTCGCGGGCTGTCTAACGATCCGAAGGTCCGAACCAGAGAACCCTTTCAAGTTTCAGCCAGGAATGCATTCGCTGGCCGAACTATTACCGGACAATGCGGCAGCAAGCTCGAGCGGACATCTCCCAGGCGTCTCGACCATTGGGCGGAGAGAAAGGGCAACCTAGACACGGGAGCGAGACTGGGTTTCGGCCAAAGGTTCGTATCCTCCACCCAAAGCCGTCGTCCCAGACATCTTGGCGTGATTGCAGGCCCATGGTATCCGCAGCTTGGAAACGCTCCCGTCTTCATAATAAGGGGGTATCTATATGCCATTCAACGAGCCGGCTGTTATAGCCCCAGGATGGTGAAGGAGTGGAGAGGAGGAGGAGCCTGCCCGAGACTCAAGATCACGATCCCCCCGGCTCAATTGCCCGCTCGTGAGCAATCCGTCTCCTAGGCTCCATGGCAAGGAGAGACGAACCGGACACCTCTGCCCTACAGTACGTCTCCGCCGTGGGTTCAGGTGGAGTAGCTTGGTGGCAGCGCGATTTTCTTGGCTGCCATCTGCGTCATCGATTGAGCTCAGCTCGCCGTGATGACCAACTCGAAATTGAGCATGTTTTGCTTCAAGGGAGCTTGGTGCGCTACAATCGGTCAAGTCGAAGGATCCCGCGCATCAACACATTCATCGTGACCGGTAGGCGGGCTGGAACAAAGGAAAAACAAGTTAGAGTCCAACGTCAATGTGTCCCTGCAGGACCAAAAAGCGTCGGATTCGCTGCGGTCCACTTGGCGACTGCCAAACCTGCTGTAAATAACCAACTGCCACCTCGGACGGACGATTTGCTGCAGCAACGCCTCAGACACTGGCTGCCGACGCCAGGAGCTGGGACGAGCCCTGGGCAAGATACCCACAAAAGGGCTCGGGACGAGGGCGCTGTGGGCTGGCGTCGCCACTTTGGCATCAACAGCAAGCATCACCCCTGGGAGGATCCAAACGCACGTCGCTGGTCGACAATGCAGCACGGGCTCCCTGGCAGCCCAAGCCATTGGCCCGTACTCGCCCTTTCCCCTCATGCAGCGTCGCAGCCCGTTGGCCGCTCTTGGGCGAAATCCAGAGCAAGGCCCTGTCGAGAGATAGGTCCGGGGTGCATGGAGCTCAGATCGTCGGCATGTGACGGCGCTTCTGCGACCCGAGCTGGAGTGATCGGTCTGAGATCGGGTGAGGGGAGCCCATCCTGTTACAATTGTCTGCTGTGTTGCCTCCCATGGAGTGAGTGTGCTCAACGGCCATCGGGCGGATGATGCCATCCTGATATCCGCCAGATTGCCATGGGGGGATCGTATTACCCGTAATCCCGTAGGCACGTGTGGCGGGCGGGGCCCGTGTAATCCTACAAGACGCGGGCATGCCCCAAGGGTGTGCCTCCGGCCAGGGTCTGTTGATCTTGGGTCTTCTGGGCAGGCGGAATCACGAAGCGTGTCCCCAGCCTTTCCCGTATTCGAGCCACAAACCCCCCATAGCAAACGCCTCGGGCACTTCAAACCACTCATCGTTGCGAGTTTCCTGACCGTTCTTTGCCCCTGGGTGTGGTCCCGCAGGTGAGACACGAAAGTAACCTTGCCAACGGGAACCAGGACAGCCAGGCGTAGATGGTCAGCGGCTTCGGAACCCAGCGGATAGGCTTTTGTCATTTTTTCTCTTCTTGACCCAGGCTCCGCCTTGAACGAGACTCACTGTTGGTTACGCGCCCCTTATTATCTGCAGCGATATGCCTCAGGCCATGTACATACATATGTAGGCCAGAATGCACATATACTTTGCAGACAAGATGGGCGGGGAAGCCGCAGATGCTGCGCTGCCTCCTTGAGCCGCATCCGATCAGGCGGCGTTCGCAGGGAAGCAAGAGGCGGTGGCCGCCCGTTCGCCAAAGCCGGCCGAGTGTCGTCCTGGTTCTGCATCAGAGGGACGGCGGTTAGGTGCTCGGTGTCGTGATTAACAGCGAGCTGGAATTGAACGAGACGCACCAGAAGCAACGGGGCGAGGGAGAGAATGGGTGGATAAGACAGACAGGAGTAGAAGGCACCAGCAGGAGGCAAGAGCAAAGACAGAATGGTCAAGCTGTTAAGTTGCACCTCTTCCATCTCCCCTTGACAGAAATGTGATACATCCTTACCCTTTGTCCGAGTTGTGGTGCAACACACTCCATGCAAGGCATCCTTTACGACGGCCGATGATACATACTTACAGCGTACATGCATGTATGGACAGAATGGCCCATCGCCTTTCGGGTACAGGCTGTCTTCAGCGCAACAGTGGTAGTCCCGCACCGTGGTGGTGCACCGGAGTCCTTGGGCAGGCATTGTCAAGCCCACAGGAGACTCTCCTGAACCGATGGACTCAAGAGTGAGAAGGCTGCCTGTATGCATTCACATGGAAATGTGGTTCACTGCAGGTGATGCAAGGTTGTTAGTGCTTGCACTTACAGGGATATTTGTTGGTAATGTCCGCTCCCTAACGAACAAAACGTAGGTACTGTGAAGGCCGGCACTCGGACTCGGGCTACAGTACGCAGTTGTCAGATATCTGGTGAGGCCATTGTATTATGCAATCCCCGGAAAACGAAGGCAAGAGAAGAAGATGAGGAGAAGGGCTTGGCATCACCTCCTGCACGACCCTTGTCGGGCTCGCCCTCGTGCTCAAGCTCGAAAGGGCGCCGAGCTAGGATGAACAGCGCAACGTAATGAGGCGAAGGAGCACATCGAAGCCGAGGACCAGGAGGGACCAATCATTTTCCGCCAGTCAAAGTCTGCCGCCGGCTACCGCTGGGCGTTTTCGGCAGACAAGATTGTTTCCAGGAAAGATTGGATTGAAACAGGGCCGCCCTGACTAGCCCACGGGGAAACAGAAGGAAACGTGCTGTCGGAGATGCCAAATGCGATTTGGAGCCAGCAGGGGGGCGGCAGCTGTTGGCCGGGCAAGTCACCCGCAATCGCCATCATGACAGCGTTATCGGGGCGCGACAAGCCCGTCGTCCGACCGCCATGTCCGTCGTCAAAGCTGGTTCCTGCTCAATTCTCATGCAAGGCTGCACATGTGCCGATTGTGGAGAATCTGGCCGCTTCGCAAGACATGGAATCGAGTAGCACGAGGCCGTATCGACTTTTGGGTTAAATGGCCAATTGGGCATCCCACCTCCGGCCGCTTTTCAGGCCTGTCGTTCCGTCTCAAAGGGCCTCACCCGGATACGATCTTGTCTCTGCCTCCATGTTAACCGGCAAGCATGCGCGGATCCAAGTCCAAGAGTTGGGCAGCATGTAAGTGTACTTGGGTAGGCATGAGGCACCCGAGAACGCGGCCTCGCAGCGACATTGTACTGAAACTGAACGGTAGGCGGCGCTCTCTGCATTTTCAGTCACATACGTATGCATGCACAAGTGGGTGGTGTATCGGATCGTCGGCTGCCGTTCTCTCGCAAGCACTGTGTGGTATGCGTACAAACTGACAATGACCAAGCGAGAGGTGGGTAGTAGGTAGGTTTATCGAGGACGCAAAGCTGACCGCGTCACGGGCAAACGCGTCGGCGTTATTTGTCTGACGGGAGATGAAATAAGAAAAAGGAAAGGAAAAAACACGGCCATGCGCCTCTGACGAATAAAGTGGAAGCGCCGGCAGGAGCATACGTACGCATCAGCAGCGGAGGCAGGAGCTGCCGTCGCAACAACAAGACGACCCATTTCGCCGACTCGAAAAGGTGACATGCAGTTTTAGCAGCTACCTTACCTTACTTGTACTTCGTACGTACAAACTACGGCAGAGCCAAAGCGGTGACGACACGCCACCGATGCTCTAGCTCATGCGGCCACGGGCGGCTTACGGAACGCCCTGAAATCCCCGAAGCGGCTTGGAATTCAGAGCGGCGGCGACAACGGCAGCGGCAACTACCCGAGGCTCTTCGTATGCTGGAAAGCTTTGACGCCTTGAACAATCAGCACATGGAGCAAGGGATCCGGACTCTCGCCTTGCACAAATGGCCGTCGAGTAACTCAAGTTACATTTTGGATGAGCTGACTGGCCGTCATCGTTACCCTGGCCGTCGCCTTGCCTGACTTTGCGTCTGCCTTTGGCCGTGACGGCGCAGGACGACTCGGTAGCGACAACTTTGATGGCGCCTGAAACTTGTCTTTGCAGTCGCGTACCCAGTACCGATAATGGAGGTGCCACCAGACGATTACGGGATGTGTGTTGCAGGGGAAATAGTACGTAAAATGTCGTTGATCCGCGTCCAACACACACATTGATCTGGACCCATGGCCCCTGGCCTAGCGCAGAAACGGGTCAGTGTCACGGCGACCCAATCGCTCGTGTCCAGACCATTGAAGGGTGGGCCGCGCCCCCTTTTCCGTGTGAGTCCAAGTCTGTGTCGGCAACGCGTCCGTACAGGACGTGCACGTAGGGCGACGAAAGGGGGTTAGAAAGAGGGCAGCGGATGCCCTCCTTTTGTACTTGATACCCCCACTCTGTAAGGTACACTGACGACAAGCAGCGGACACGGCCAGCAAAGACCAGGGAGCAAGGCGAAATGCCCTCCTTCCTGTTGCTGTTGGAAGCCTGGGGGCCCCGAGACACAGGACACGCGCTACGCTCACGGCCAAGGGATTCGAGCGCAGCCTTGCGATGCCCCTGGCTGGCCGGAGAAATGACTGCTGCTGGTAACCAGTAGCGTCTTGGCCATGGTTTGGTCGAGCTCGCCACGCTCGCCGCTGACAGGAGCTCACCCCGAGCCTTGCTCTCTTGCCGCGCCCAGTTTCCGTGAAAGATGAAAGGGAAGAGAAAAAGAAACCCGACAATCTGGACTGCTCCTTCCCGTAAGGATGGACAATGTGTTCATCAAGCCTCGCGCAGCAGAAAATGGTGGCACCTGTGGTATCACCCGAGGTACCGCCCACGTCCCTGTATGTACAGAGCCATCGAGGCTTGTCGCCCATGATTGATGGCACGTTTTGGTAGGAGCAAGTATCACCTGTGTCCGGGCACGTACAGCTACCGTCTGGCCGCCCACGGCACATTTACACGGGGTGACGTGCAGGTCGGTCGTCGTATTCCATCAACAAATCGGAACGGGCTGCGCCCTAATCGCATTCAATCCTCCATTCCCCATGGTCGCGGCGAACGAGACCTGCACGCGCGCACACACGTACGGCACAGTCGAGTGCACAGGGGGCGGGACATGCGCAAGCGTCTTGTACAAACTCGCGCGCACACATGATGATGGCCGATTACGCACGGCTATGCCCTGAATCCCAAAACTCGAGAAGCCGAGCCTTGCGGGCCTTCGCTCATAATTACCTACCTAGGTATCCAGGAGCCTGGAGACTCGGCCGCGGGTGCCTGCGGAATAGGTACCAAGCGCGTATACCGGTGTGCTCGCGGCACCCAGTCCCCCCCATCGCCTCATGTGCCGGAGAGCCCTACCGGTCTGGTACTGCCGGGTACTTGGCTTTGACTCCCTGCCGCGTCTCCAAGGGTCCTTTGGCCCGCCTCATGCCTCTGCCCGCTCCCGGCTGTCCTGAGGTGCCTAGCCCTGCAGAGCAGGTCAGGGTACCTTAGGTACCGTACAGTACAGCTCCCTGCTCCGTACACAGCAATTGGGATGAATGATGCCTGTCACTCGGGAGGGAGCATCGCCCTGTAGGCCCATATCTCTGCGCACTTAGGCAGACCCCAGGTTGTAGGTAGCTTTTGACTTGCAGTCTAGCGGCCCTCCACCGCCGGCTCACCCCCCTTTCCTCCTCTCCCCCCCCGGCCGCCCCTCTCCACTGAAACCCAAAGGCATGGAGGGCATCTTAGAAACGGGCTGAGGCCGTCTCTCGCTCTCTCCTCCTACCGCCTCCCACTCGCTGCCTTCTCCATTCCACCCTTTGCCAACCACAACCTCTCTCGGCTCGGCCATCACCATCCGCCTCAGCCCACGGCCCGCCCTCTGGCCGCCCCCTTCCCTCTCGTCTTCTTTCCTTGCCCCGTCTTCATACTCATTGTACACATTGTACTTGGTCTATTCTTTCTTCGTCGCCTGCGGTCGCGGTGCACCTCGCCCATCTCGTCCTCTCGAAAGACCGCCCTCGTCTCGACTCCTCCCCTCCACCCCGAGCCAACAAGCCTTCTCACCTACGGACCCTCAGCACGCAGCAAGCACGACGGCTAGGCCCTCGTCGAGTCACAGCCGTGCCCCCTTTCCTCTACTGCCCGGCGCCTCCATACTCTCGGATACCCGCCAAACGCAGTCTCTGTCGCCCCCAATCTCGGACCTTCTCCTCTTTTCTTCCATCCGTTCGAGCGCCGAGTTGCACATTCGATTCGCCCGCATCTGCTTTTTGCCTTGTCGCCTTCTGACTCTCCCTTTCCATTTCATCCTCCCTTGTGACGTCCCGCGCTGCTTTTGGAACCCTCGTCCTACTCGACCCTGAGCTCGTAATACCTTTGCACAGCCTCTCCCGACCATTCTCCACGGCCGCTCTCCGTACCACGGCTTCTGGCCTGCGCGGCTCCCATGTTTTGCCTCAACTCGCTGTTCCTTTGAACGTGTCCTTGTTCTCGCGCGGCATTACTCGCCATCTGCTGTCCCTCCCCATCCGAGCTTTAGAACAGAAGCGGGACTGGACGCGAGTGCCCGAAATCATCGACGCCGACAGTCGTTCTAGTCTACGGCCGCCCGCCTCTTCAGCTTGTTCATCGTCACATTCGCTCTCCGGGGCAAGCATAGCGGACCGCCGGGTCTGGCCAGGCAGTCGTTACCCATTTCTTTTCGTCGACTTTAAATCAATCATCTCGGGTCGCAAAAAAACGAAATTCATACCAAAAAAGGTTCGCCTGCCTGTCGAGTAAGCGCAAATACTTCCTGAGGTCGCTGATCGACCGTCGGAGCTTCTGTCGACGCCTCGCTATCTGGCCTTCACGCCTCGAAAGTTCTCGGCTCACCATCTGCTACAGATACAGTCGTTCATCGCCTTCCATCGTGTTTTAAAACCTGGCAATCGGGCCACCTATTCGCCTGATTCCCGTCCGCTCAAGTAATCGATCAGCGTACACAGGCCGCCGCTCGCGTGTTCTGGATCGTGCTGCTGCGACGAGAGAACGCAGGAAAGCATGGCTGCGCTAGTTCAGACATATCCGCAGCAGACTGGTACGGTAACAATGCTACAAACGCGTCCATCCTCGAACTCAGGCATCATGTCTCCGAATCAGCAACACGGCAGCCACCAGTACATGGCCAACTCGTCACAGTCCCCGAGGTCACCGTACCATAACACTGGATCCTCTGGATATCGAAGTAACACGGCTCCTGTCCAGCCATATGCTTTTACGAGCACTCCAAACCTCAACCAAACCTTGTCATGGCAGCAATACGGATCATACAGGGCCAACTCGCTCTCACTTGCTCCTGGTGCTTTGATGCACGATCAAAATGCCAACCATCGGATCCAGCATCCCAGCAATGCCTCGGCTGCAAACACCGCCTACTCTCATTCATTTGGGGTCAGCCACGCTGGCTCGCGTGACGATTCGGCCCTCTCGATGCTTCGCAACGCAGGGTCGACGCCCCGGCCGCAGTCCGTTCTGTCCGTCCACACGCAGCCCTCCTTCAGCTCCGGCACACCTGGTAGGAACGCACCGGATCGATACAGGCGCCCGAGCGGTGGGACGCATCATGCTCGCTCCCAGAGCTCGACTGCGCCAGTCAGCATGCCAATGACCAACGCAAGCCAACTTTACGCCGCACAGGCAAATCATAGGTACTCGGTGCCTCAGTTCCCGAGCCGGGGAATGCCCGGGACATCGCTCGACGATATGCACATTCAAAACCGCTCTTTTCAGCACGACGCTAGACGAACACGACGCCGCAGTATGCACAACATCGAGCTGCCTGATGGACACAAGCCGCCCTCGTCTATAGGGGACGGATCAAGATCTGAAAAAAGCTCGAAACAGTCCCATCTTTCTCCCCAAGCCGCGGCTCATACGCGGAAACATAGTTCGGAGAGCTCTTCGTCTACCCGAAGTAGCCATTCGCACAAGTCGGTAGGTAGCATCGGGCGTGTTGGAGTTGTGCCCGCTTTTGGTACAAGCGACGTGTGCAGTGGATGCTAACAGGGATTCTTGTGCAGATTACCAACCGCAACGCCCCGGTCTCCACCGGAACCCCCTCTTCATCTACTCCTGACGATGCATCTGCAAAGAATGAACAGTCACGGGCGGTGAATGTTCCCCTGCGTGGCTCGTCTTCTGATGCCACGAAACGCTCGCTCAATCCTTCTCCCCTTTCCAAACCAGCGACAATGGCTAGTGATGCCGCTGAGGACTCTGCGCTTGTCGTCGCCGACGGCCCCGGATCTGCCGGTGGCAAATCGACGTCCTCGGCGGTGAAGCAGCTGGCTGCCATTCAGAAGGGAGGCAAGGGCAAGAGCAAGACGTCTCGTCTTCGCCGGGCCTTTTCCTTTGGCAGTGCCGCCGACTTCCGCAAGGCTGCGGGTGGCGAAGAGGAGGGCGACGATAGACACGAGCCGTCGAAGCTGCACAAGACGCCTACACCGGACGAGGCTTACGATGCCGAGCAGGCTCGCATCGCCGAGGCCCAAGAAGCGGCCGGTATCGGCACCAACATCTATGGCGGGAGATTCTTCGGCTCGACCGACAATCTGTCCATCTCGTCGACTGCATCGTCCGCGTCGGTTATGATCCGCAAAATGGGACGTGGCATGAAGAAGAGCACTCGCTCTCTCGTCGGTCTCTTTAGGCCTAAGTCGATTGTGGGGGTACCCGCGGCCGACGGCTTGACGCAGGACGGAAGTCAGGCCACAGTGTCCATGATAACAGTGGAAGCCGAGACGCAGCGGGTGAACGTGACTGCCGACCCGTCGGCCGCGAACGGTGGAACAGGCTTCCCTCACCTCGAGCGAAACTCTTTGGACGCAGCGCAAGTGCCTGAAATGGCAGCGGAGCGCCTGGGTAGCTCTGGCACAGATCAATCAAACTCGCGAAAGAGCATCGTGGGCGGGGACAAGGAGAGAGCCGATGCATTGGCTGCCGTTCGAAAGGGGATTCTCAAGCGTGAGTCTGGCATCCCGGTTCCCCAGTCTAATCTTGACTAACATGCAACGTAGGCTCGACTAGCCCTTCGGCGCGCGCCGCAGAAGCATCCCCCGACTTGGTTCTTCCCAACATTCCTGCCGTTTCCGACTCTCCGAGCTCGAGTGCTCCCAGCACACCCAACGACGAGGCCCAGAGTCACAAGAGGACAGGATCAATTGCCATTGGCAACGAGGACTACTTCATGTCTGCACTACGACTGCGTCAAGACGTCAAAAGTCCCCTCGTCACCCCCCAAGGCACGAAACGAAACGCCACGTTTTCGCCTCGCATCGTCTTCCACGACACTTGGCCGAGCCAGGAGTACGATCGACGTGGAGACATTGCAACGTGCAACCGACTCACGCCTATGCTGGCTCAGCAGATCAAGGAGGAGCTTAATACATTCAAGATGGTAAGTTGTGAGGGAGTAGTGACGCGCGAGGTAGGGGCGGGGCTAACGTGATGATAGGAGATGGAAGTGCACGAAAACTCCAAGATCTACACTCACTTCTTCTGATGAGACGTGCAACAGCAGGCCGGGCCTGAAGGGCACGCCATGTGCTGACGAGGGGTAAGCCAGAGCCCCGGGGCAATGTAGTGGTGCATTTTTACCATTTGCGGCGTTCGGGATAGCATAGTACGGTGTCGGATGGCGTTTGTCGATTTGTGTCACTTCCTGTCATGTGGGCATTGTTGCCCAGAGCCATACAAATCTCCTTAATGTTGCACCAAGACGGGCGGCCGCCCAATGAAAAAGAGAGAGGCAGAGGAAAGCAGGAAAGCAGATGAAGACGCAGAGGCGGTGATGGCAGAGGAGCGGCCTTGAGAGGTTTCTGCATGGCGTGGAGGAGCGCTCTCTATATAGCGCGAGCTACTATGTAGTCCTTCCCGAGCGAGATATTCTAGTGAGCGAGAAGACGCCGGCGAATTTTTTCTTTTCTTGGAATGACGATTGCCGCGAGAGCGTCGCAACACGCGTATGTAGTGTAAGGTATGAAGGTTGCCAATTGCTTGCAAAGCAGTTGAACCGAGTGACTAAGAAACATGGCGCGGGCCGGTTACTGCTCCACTGCGGCTCCCCGGATGCCCAGCGGCGAACAATAAAGCCCGAGCTAGCAGTGCGGCTGTCCCCACGCCGAAGGAAGAAAAAATCAAGTCACCCCAGGGGGCTAGCTCGGGCTTGGCGGACCAAAGGCCGTTTTTTCCCTGGGACTGCAGGCGGGCAACGTCAACTCGTCGCCGACGGGATTCAGGGCACCACCTTCACTGCAAACCCGCCCAGAAACGCGACCCTCGAAGGCGCCAACCGAAGCGAGTCCGTGACAATCGAGAATCCTCATGCTATCGCGCTGTGCTAGACTCGGAATCTGGTCAAGTCATCGAATCATTGGTTATCAGAAAGGCTGCCTCGCCCGCGCATCCATCTCGACAATGACGGCCGGAGGTGCGCCGTCGACAGCGCCGCAGAAGCTGCATGGGAGAGCCTTCTATGAGAGCATAGGAAGCCCCAAGTTCATCGTGGCGCCCATGGTGGACCAGTCAGAGTTTGTAGGTTGGCCGCCGAACGAGCGTCACGACGCTGCTGCTAACCAAGTCGATTCCTGCTGCAGGCCTGGCGCATGCTCACGAGATCCTTCATGCCCGAGAGCGAGCAGTCGAGGCTCCTTGCCTACACGCCCATGCTGCACGCCAGACTCTACTCGCAAGAGGAAAAGTATCGCAAAGCGCATTTTCAGCCCGTGCGTCCCGACTCGGACGAGCCCTGGCTCGACGGCAACCCTTCCATCGACCGTCCCCTCTTTGTTCAGTTCTGCGCAAACGACGTAGATGCCCTCCTCTCGGCCGCCAAGCGAGTCGCCCCCTACTGCGATGCCGTCGACCTCAACCTGGGCTGCCCGCAAGGAATTGCGCGACGAGGCAACTACGGCGCCTTCTTGCAGGAGGATCAAGACCTCATCTTCCGCCTCATCAACACCCTACACAAGGAGCTTCCGATTCCCGTCACGGCAAAGATACGGATTCTCGAGACCAAGGAAAAGACACTCGCGTACGCGCAAAATGTGCTGAGGGCGGGCGCATCGATCCTCACGGTACACGGGCGGAGGAGAGAACAAAAGGGCCATCTGACGGGGCTCGCCGACTGGGCCATGCTTAGGTTTCTGAGGGACAACCTGCCGCCCGAGACGGTCATATTCGCCAACGGCAACATCCTGCAAGAGGGAGACGTAGAGAAGTGTCTCAAGGCGACGGGGGCTGATGGCGTCATGAGCGCGGAGGGCAACCTGAGCGACCCGGCCATTTTTACCAAACCCCCGACCCCGGGGCAGCAAGGCCGCGAGTACTGGCGAGGCAAGGACGGCAAGGGCGGCTGGCGAGTCGACGCCGTCATGCGGCGCTATCTCGACATCCTCTACAGGTACGTTCAAGGCGCCGACCCCCCGCGGCGGCGGCCTCTCTTCATCCCCGGCGACGACACGGCATGGATGCACGAGACACAGCGCGACGAGGCCGAGGCCGACGAGCCCGCGCGAAAGCGCCGCAAGAAGGACGGCCCCAAGCCCAAGCACGACGCGTCGCCCAACATCTCGGCGCTGCAGCCGCACCTCTTCCACCTCCTGCGGCACCTGGTGACGCGGCACACGGACGTGCGCGACATGCTGGCGCGCGGGCTGCGCCAAGGCTTCGAGGGCTACGAGCGCGTCCTGGCCGCCGTCGAGGTCAAGGTCGCCGAGGGCCTGATGGAGTACGAGCGCACCGGCGGCAAGAGCTTCGATGACGAGCTGGCCGCGCTCGGCGGCGGCAGCCACGAGGCTGGTGCGGCCGAGACGCAGCCACCGGTTGGCGAAAGCTCCAAGGGGACCATCCTGCAGTGCCGGCGGCCGTGGTGGGTCGCGCAGCCCATTATCCGACCGCTGCCGAGCGAGGCACTCGCCAAGGGGGCCTTGACGCTGAGCAAGAAGGACAAGGCGGCGGCGGCGGCCGCCGCCGCCACAGCAGTGACTGCCGATCCTGGCGATGCTGCCGCCGCGGCTGGGGTTTGCGAGCACGAAAAGATGGGAGGGGAGACGAGTGGCGAGAGCACGGCAGAGCAGGCTAGTATGGCATGGGTAGAGGCCGAGGGGAGGAAGGAGGAGATTGTGGCTCGAGATGACCTCGTGGCTGGATGATAACATAGATATAGAAGTGCCATGACTAGAAATCCATGACGTTTGGTTCTGTATCCACGGGAAGAGAATCACTATCTGGTGGCTGAGTACTACCACCAGCTATGCAAGGCTGCAAGGCTGGCACGAGAGGCAAGGGCAGTAGAGGTCCAGAGGGCTCTATCGCGTCTGCTGCCTTTGCTCAACTGCCTCTACTATCACTATTACCTCTACTCTCGCTCCTCTGCTCCTCCACCACCTCTATCTCTTATACTAGTCCGGTAGCCTTATATAGGTAGGAGTAAATTCACACTATATTAATCTATATTCTATAGATAACAAGTTAAACGTTGTAGACTTTTTACTAGCACTTGCAGAAGATATAAGATATATCCTATAAACGGCTGGATAGATATTATTATTACCGTTCGCTTTACGTCTGCGCCAATAATTCATTCCACCTTGGCTGCTGGTGTCACCTTGAGTCATAGCCCTAGCAGACATGTCTCGACACGAATCCTAAAGGCCATGTGACCTGGCAAGGCAGAAGAGTTGCGGGTGACTTTGCGAGTTTGAGAGCAGTCTTTTCTCCACTTCTGTTGCAGTCAACGAACTGTAGGCAACTCTGGACGTACATTACGCCTTCACTGCAAGGTGAAGCCAGGACGAGGCCATAGACTGGCGAGTACGATGTACTACAGCCAGCGAGATTCACTCGAGCCGTCACCGTACACATCCCATGTCAAGGTGCAAACAGGCACCGTTTGTTTCGGCCTATATACCTCTCAGTGTGGCGCCTTTACTCCTCCAGAGCGTGAAAGCTTTGCCAAACTCGCTCCCACTCAAGGCGTACACCATCACTCAATACAGTCGAAGCAAGTGTAGAGCTATCAGATACCATGTGTCTTCCCGAGGCAGTCGAGAGACTTGTCCAAGACGTATGCGAGGTTTCTTTACTCGATTCTGAAGAGGACCCTCTACTGACTCGAGCCTCGACAGACCAAGCGCTTCATTGCGAGACACGGTGCTGTCATCATGGCCATTGGCGTGGGCACCACGGCCGCTGCCGTCCAGGGGGTCATCATGGGCCCTCTGCTCGGCGTCATGGGCTTCACGTCGGCTGGTATCCTAGCAGGTCTGTCCATCCTGACGCTCTCCTTCACGCAAGGCTCCGTTCATTTGAATATGATTGGCTTACCAGTGTCTTGCGCAACGAGTAGGGTCCGCCGCCGCCGCCGTGCAGAGCAGCATCGGGTCCATGGCTGCGGGAAGCTTGTTCGCGACTCTGCAGAGCGCGGCCATGGGAGGCTACGGGGCGCCGGCTGTGCTGGGAGTGATTCAGGGCATTGGCGCCGTGGCCGGTGCGGCGGGACTGGCTGCCATCGCGAATAGAGACGATGGCGACGAGAATGATGGGGGCAATAGCGACGGGGATGAATTAGGCGATAGTGACGAGGGCCATGGGGATGATGGAAACGGAACGGATATGGGCGAGTTCATGGTTGAACTTGACGCCGAGGAATAGATCAAGGCTTAGGAACCACAAGAGCCCTACATTTAGCGAATAAAGCACAGAGAATCAGTTCAAGATTCACGAATTGGACAGTTGGGAGTCTCAAAAGTTACTGTAGGTGAGAGATCCCCTCTTCACGTCCTCGCCCCAAAACCTGAGCAAAC
Source organism: Hirsutella minnesotensis 3608 (assembly GCA_000956045.1). Classification (NCBI taxonomy): domain Eukaryota; kingdom Fungi; phylum Ascomycota; class Sordariomycetes; order Hypocreales; family Ophiocordycipitaceae; genus Hirsutella; species Hirsutella minnesotensis. The sequence goes on along the minus strand of KQ030540.1, from coordinate 2,106 downwards.
GGGTTTTCGAATCTATTCTTGCCACACACTATCCCTCCACACGTATCTCGCACGCCTGGCCTTCTTGGAGCCTCGCCCCGACATAAATAAAGATCCTCTGTCGACTGAAATCCTAAACAAATGTCGTTCGTCATGAAGTTTGGCGGTTATTTTCGCGACATGGCGCGTGGCGTGAGCAAACAGCAGCTCGAGCGCCCGTCACGCCAGCGACTCAAACTCTCTTTACAATCAATCTAGTACCTCTACTGATAGCCTCTTTCTCAGGCCACTCAGTATTCCATTGAGAATCCTCTTTGTGCCGCTGCCGTCGTCGCTGGGCCTGCGCTGGCGGTGTCCGGGTTCACGGCCGTCGGCATCCAGGCTGGTACATGAGCCCGCCGAATCAAGTACCGCGTTGAGAAAAAGAAGCTCATCACCGTCTGATCTAGGCTCGCTCGCTGCCGGCGTACAGGGCAGCACAGGCCCAGTCTCGGCGGGCAGTGCGTTTTCGACTCTGCAGAGCGCGGCCATGGGGGGTTATGGCGTGCCAATCGTCCATGGCGTGATTCAAGGCGCCGGGGCTACCTTGTCGGGGACTGGCCTCGCTTCTTGCTTCTGGGAAAAGGGAAGGAGGGCGATGGGGACGATGGAAAATCGAGTGAGAACGATGGCGAGACGGAGAACCACAAAGAGGCCAAAGACTAGGCCGAGTACAAGCTGGGACAGTTGTCATTATGGAGCCCATCTGATGTTTCTTTAGGGTATCCAACCGTACAGGCAATAGTCCTGGGGCCGAATGGCCCTCAATGCTTTTGGCCTATGTCCTGATTTCTTGATTTTATGATAAACGAATAGTAGACGTAGTACTACCCTGACTCTGACTCTGCTGCCTCTGTTACCTCTCTTATCTTTCCTGCCTTTCCTGTCTTTCCTGCCTCTACCTCTCGTGCCTCTACCTCTCGTGCCTCTGCTGCTTCTGCTGCCTCTGCTGCCTCTGCTGCCTCTGCTAACAGCAAATAGCACAACCTACGTTTAAATGTCATTGGGCACAAGCTAAGACCCAAGGCTGTCTGGATTCGCCGAGCCCCTTCTTTCAATGATCGACGTAGGATTGGGTGAGTCCAACGGGCCTGTATATGCTCAAATTGGCTCTCGCAGGTAATCCTGTTTGGGGAACCGTTCAAGACCCCAATCAACGTTTCAGCATCGATATTATCGATCGACAGCAAATGACCGTGGGCTGCTTGAATGTTTGAGAGCGTAAAGATATCTCACGTTTCGACTCTGGTATTGGACAGGCTCGTGAAACGATGGTCTGTGGTGACAGACCCGGGAGGCTCGTCACTCAGACCTAAAATTGGGTTCTGCTATGTCAGGATCGACATCAGAGTTCCTCTGTGAATCGTCGCCATCTTGGCGAGGAATTGTGCAATCGCTGCCCACCTCTGTAACTTGACAGGCGATGACCTCGATTGGTGTCATATGGACCCAGCGCATAAAGGTGAACAAATGCTTGCGTGATGTTTTCGTAGGCGAAATCGGGCCAATCCACAATGTTGTTCGCATCGATGTTCTCAAAAGCGTCATTTGAGGTTGACGGCCTCTTCTTGAGCTTTTCGAGATTGAAAGTCGGGTTCGCAGTTGTAAGAATATGGATGATATCGGACGAAAATGAAACCGACATTTTTGTGGATTCGGTGTTTAAGGATAACTTGTTAGATTTGCTGAGTGCTTTGTTTCGCTGTCATTCTCTTCAAGGCCTCGCAGCTTGTTGACGCCCCGTTGTACGACATGAACAAGACACGGGCTGCTTCTCCGGCCGAGACTCAGCGGATGCTCGAAAACATCGAGGCCCAAGCTCGAGGAAAGGCGGAAGACGAACTTGCGGAGAGCGCCAGGTCTGCCGCAAAGCCTGTAGAGTAAGCAGAAGAAACACGACAATGACGTCGTGTATGAGCTCGAAGCACCGGCTGGGCGGGATCCTATACTAGTATACACAATGGAATCGGGTTACGAGACAAAAGAGAACAGCGCGATGAGGACGCAACTACGAATACTCAAGAGGGCATTAAGCAGTCTAAAATACTTCGAACACCCGTTAAGTTGCCAATGCAAGAGGCTTAACGG